>JBBPDH010000031.1:4636437-4647948 GCA_037974565.1 Clupeocharax schoutedeni
AGTGAGTTACAAGCAGTGAATAAGTTAGTGAGTGACTGACTGAGTGAATGAGTGAGTTACAAGCAGTGAATAAGTTATTGAGTGACTGAATGACTGACTTAGTGAGTGAATGAGTGAGTTATATGCAGTAAATAAGTTAGTGAGTGAGTGAGTGAATGAGTGAATGAGTGAGTTATAAGCAGTGAATAAGATAGTGAGTGACTGACTGAGTGAATGAGTGAGTTACAAGCAGTGAATAAGTTAGTGAGTGACAATGACTGACTCAGTGAGTGAATGAGTGAGTTATAAGCAGTAAATAAGTTAGTGAGTGAAAGAGTTGTTAGCGTGAATAAATTAAGCGAATGGGTGAGTGAGTGAGCTACAAGAAGTGAATAGCTGAGTTAATGTGTGTGCGTGAGAGAATAAATTATTTTTGAACTGTAGAAACCCAAATATCTCGACTAAAGGGCCCTGGTTTCACGGACGTCAAATGTTCAAGATTCCTTTCTCGTCACATACAATTACACAAATATATCTAAGGGGTCATATTAGAAAGTAGTACTAAAAGGTAATATGTCCTATATAATGCTCAGTATTTATAAAGTGTGTTAAAGCCTGCACACTGGACACCACACACACGCATCACACACATGAAGACGTTAATGAAGACGTCTGAGCAGAATGTGAATTTGAGTGAACTGCTGATTATTTAGGTTCTGTAGTTTAGAGGTGGACTGTTTAAGATATTAAAGTTATAATAAATAATGAACCTCCATGTCTCCACAAAAGCCTCCTATATGTTGCAATCAGGCTGTAAATCAGGCTGTAATTGTGCAGTGATGAAGTTTGTACCTGTAGTCATTCTAATTGGCCTCGAGAGGATGCTGCGCTCCGGTCAGCTGGAGATGAGGAGAAAAGGCGGGGGGTGAGGGCGGGCACCTGTCAATCAAACGCACATTCATAAACGGGAACAGACCCCGCGCGCAGCTTGTGAGTGCGTGGGTCTCGGGTTGCGGTTGCGCGCCTCTGTACTGTACTTTTTGCTCAGTGCGCCACGACTCTCCCGACGGACATGGACGCGAACGCGAGCGCGGGAAACGGCACCGTGGATCGAAAGTCGGTCCTCGCGCGCGGTGCCTACCAGCACTTGGACGCCGAGGAGCTGAGGGTGGTCGTGCCCGCGGTGCTCGGGGTCATCTGCGTGGTGGGCTTCGCCGCCAACGCCACGGCCATGGGGGTCCTCATCAGCAACGCGCGCAAAGCCAAGCTGTCCCTGATCAACGCGCTGCTACTCAACCTCCTGCTGGCGGACACGCTGCTCCTGGCCTTCGCCGTACCCTTCAAGGCGGCTGCGTACTCTCGGACCGGCTGGACGCTTGGTTTGATGGTGTGCAAGACGTGCGACTGGTTCGTGCACGCGTGCATGGCCGCCAAGAGCTTCACAGTGGCCGTGCTGGCCAAGGCGTGCCACAGGTACGCGAGCAACCCCGCCAAGCAGGTGAGTATCCGCCTCAAGACCATCGTGGTGCTGCTGCTGACCATCTGGTTGCTGGCGTGCGTTCTGCCCGTCCCGCACTGGCTCTTCGCGGCTCTCCACGAGGAAGGCGACGGCCTGGCGTGCGTTCATCAGGTCCCGCAGGATGCTCGTGGCTTCGCGTCCGGCTACGTGAAGGCGTACCCCCTGCTGGCCTTCTGCGTGCCCCTGGTCTTCGCCTTGCTGTACTTCTGGAGAGCGCACGGCCGTTGCAGGAGGCGCTGCAGCAACAAGGCGCAGAACCTGCGCGCACAGATCCGCTCGCGTAGGCTGACCCTCACGCTCTTCGGCCTCACTGTGGCCACGACGGCCATGTGGCTGCCGCACTGGGTGTGGTGGGTGTGGACGCAGCACGGCCTGGAGAGCGGCGGACGCCTGCCCCCCGCGCACTTCGCCCTGTCCGCACAGCTGCTCATGTTCGCCATCTCGCTCGTGAACCCTCTCATCGTGCTCGCGCTGTCCGAGGAGTTCCGCGAGAGCTACAAGGGCCTATGGCGCAGACTCACGCTCCGCAAACAGGTGCCCAAACAACAGCCCAAACCGGGGCCGCACGCGCCCACTGCCCCAAGGTCGCCCACCCCGAGGCCTGAGACCTCCGCTCACCTGCCGTCCCCCACCAGGCCGGAGGAGACAGAGAAGACGCAGCAGGAGCAGGAGAAAAGGGAGGAGAAGGACAGTCCTGGAAATAAAGAGGGAATAGTGCTGCCGGACGTGGAGCAGTTCTGGCACGAGCGCGAGAGTGGATCCCACACACAGGAGAACGACCCCGTGCCCTGGGAGCACCAGGACGCCAAAGAGGGAAAGTAATAAAGAGCTGTTTCAAACACAATAGAAACAAGTCACACACACATTTAGTCAAAAAGGACTTGAGTACAAACGACAACAAGAGACCCCTCTTGAACTGTCTTTACTGACAAGAGGAAACCAAATCAGTGCCACTCATGGGCTGCATTTATCCAATTCATGATGTTATCTATCGTTTGAAATGATGTGAGTAAACCTGGTTTGACATTGACTAGGAGTGCTTGTATAAAAATGTTTCAAGGTGTTATATTTTGTACCTTATACTAGTGCTCCAGATGTATACATTATATATCATGCTTTTACAGTTCTGTCATTATTTTATGTGTATTTTTGTCTGGCCTTAAAGGCCTGAATATGAATGTTGACATAGGACAAAGAAGTCAAATATTTTAATCTCCTGTTCTATTGTTCTATTGAATCATATAGTTTATATAAACAAATATTCCTTCACATGTAAAATACAATAGCTGTTTTGTAAATGCACTTTGTTCTTAATAAATTTCATTGTTTCCCATCAGTAAGCTGATGCTGGTGTCATTCATCACTATGTCACTCCGGCACAAACACAAAGGTCTCAACAGGACGAGACATTAACAGTAGGAAATAAGCCTTTCTGGTTATGTAAAAAAGTAGGTTGCCTTTATTCCAGTCAACTTGTACAGAAATACAGCAACTCCAAAAAAGGTCATCTCAAAAACATCAGAACAATTAAATTAAGCCTTGCAATGTGCTGTCAACCATTACTGCCTGCACAGACCAATATCACATATGATTAATGACTTAGTGAACACATACCTGTTCATTATTTAAAAATATTTTACATTTAAATTTGAATTGTCAGTTAAAATGACAGACACACAGCGGGGCTACAGTAGCTGAATACCCCCATTGGATGACCACAGTCACCAGAGAACAAAACTGGGAATCTTCCCAATTTCTACAACTGAACTGTTTAAATCAAGAAAACATGACAACGGACATTAGAGACACAGGACCACAATTAAGCTACAGGTAGCCTTGGATAGGGACTGAGAAAATGAGAAAACGAGGAGGTTCACTGTTCTGCTACCCTCACACCTGGGCTTTCTCTCTGGCACATAAACACAGCTGTCCCTGCTGTGTTAATGCACACTTCCACCATGCTAGAGGGTTCAGGTGGTTTTGATTGGTCGCGGAATGAATCCCCCTACTTACGCTGCCACTCTTTAATCAGCTCTGACATTTGTTCACAGTAGCCTCTCGAGCCATGACGAAATGATCTGCATGCCTGCTTCCATCAGCCATGCATTTACCAAGTCCTGTTCTCAGTTGTGCTCGAAGTGGAATTGATATGAAAGAGATAAGTATGGTATCAAAAACTAGGATGAGGATCAGGAATCATGGTCCATGGTAAAGATCAAGTCTCTGACCGAGCTTGAGAAAGGGATGGCAGTTTGAAGGCTACTGGTGGAAAGAGGCCGGAGCTCTGACTGATGTGTTTGGATCACTTAGTGGAGCGGCGGGCAGGCTCAAAGGCAGTAGGGGGAGGAGGGGGTCCTCGGCGGTCCAGCTCTTCTACATATGCCATGATGAGTTTATTTCTTTCCTCCGGCACGCATTCCAGCACCAGATAGCGCTTATCATTCTGTAGGATCTTCTCTACGTCGATCAAGTGTTGGTCTGACTCTTGTATCAATTTACGAGACCTGGGAAACAAGCAAAGGTCGAGAGACAGGCCACTGGTTAAAAACAACAAATCAACTGTAAAGCCTTATATTTTACAGAGCATGTTTAAGAACTTACTTGTATGTGATGAACTTGGTCTCTTTTAACAGGGTTCTGAAGTCTGCCTTAGCTGTGATGTGTTTGTCTTTGATGTAGTCTTCAAACTCCCTCTGCTTTTTCTGGAATGAAACACAGAAAGGGTTTGACACCATTTAAGGGATACAAGATCTAGTACAAATCTAACGCACAATATAAGGGCTTCCTACCCGATCACTGCTAGAAAACTTTAGACATCTTGGATCGTCTTTGATGCTCTTTTTTATCTCCTTCCATGTTGAGGTCAGTGTGACCTAATAGAGAGGAATAAGGTCAGCTGTGACAGTATATGCCAAAAACAACTGCAAATTCAAGAAAGAGAACAGATAATTGCCGGCGTACAATAGATGTCTCATCTAAAAGCTGCCGGAAGAGCTCCTTCTTTTTCTTGCTCAGTGCCTCGATGTGCTCATTGAAGAGCCTCTCCTTCTCCTCACGCTCCAACAGTGAGGAAGATTCCCAGCGGTGGTCCTTCCTCAGGGAGCGTCGTGTCTCAGACCAGTTGGCGTCTGATGACCTCACCTATCATTCAGAAACACGGCAGACGAATCTCAAACAGCTGCACATGATATATGAATGATGCACCCAGACGGCATTTCCAAGTCATATGGCAATCATAACCTTATAGTTCCCTTCTGTTTTACTATTATATGTTCCTAGAGCACCTGCATAGTGTAGTGTTTTTTTCACTATGTTGTAATGTGGTTATAAAATGCATGAAAGTGCCAATTTTTATAGTGTAAACCCTAAATATGCTCCCAAAACACCTGTTTTTTTTAAATACAGTCAGGAGTGGAGTCAAAAGTGGCTCCACCACTAAATACAGCAGCATGGTTTACGATGAATCACATGTGAATTTTCGTTCAACCTGAACTGGGAGGCAGTTTAATGCTTTTCTTGCTCTCCCAACACCTGATTCAACATATGACAGGCTTGATAATTAGCTGATAGCTGAAGAACTGAAATCAGGTGTGGAAGCACACAACACACCTGATTCATGAAGGTCTCTGTAACTAGATTAGAGTGGCATCAAGTGTGTCAAACCAGGAAAAACACCTAATTGTGGAACCTAACATGCCTGATTTAGCTCATGAAGAGCTTGATAATGCGGTGATGAGCCACCTTACGTATTAAAACAGGAAAATGGTCAATTATAAATCTGAGGCCTTTCATACATGCAGTCTGACACCCTGCGTACACCGCGCAATGTGTGTCATTTGCAGTGCTGTAAACCACATTAGCTGTTCGCACACTGCATAAGGTGCAATGTCTCACCATATCAGACATAAGGGCTTTGAAATGCTGCACAGCTTCTTCTCGCTTGTGTTGCTCCCGCTCCCGGTCAATCTCTTTGGTCTGCTCAGAGCGAAACCGCTGCACCATCCGCTCTCTCTCCCTCAGGCTGGCCTCGATCCTTGCTTGCTTCTCCAGTTCCTTTTCTTTCTCAGAATTTAAGTTCTTAAGTTGGAGGGAGGGTACAGAGCATACTGAGGTTTGGTACAGCACCGGATTTTAACTGGCAGTTATCGCACCACAACAAATATTACAACCTGATGCCTGTCGCATGTAAATAACTCAAATATTAAAATATATAGACAAAAAGAATTCAAAGAATCGACCAGTGCCTTTTGGTCTGGGTTGTTCATATCCCATAAACTATACGGAGGGATGAGGTCTCCTCTACCTTTGTGAGCTTCTCCACAAAGCTCTTGAAGAACTCTTCTCGTGCCGCTGAAGTCTCCACTGCTTTGTAGCGCGGGTCTGTCTCCATTTTCTCCTTCACTTTACTCCAACGCTGCTGGCCATCCACATGATGATCTGACAGCAACTCAAAGAAGTCCTGCTTTACCTGAAATTACATGCGTAACACTATATGAACAGAAATGACAAGGACATGGTAATGGTTTGAGTGTTTGCTGCAGTGTTTTGGGGGTTTAAACACTGGGCACACTTGATCACTTATAGCTCATCTTTTTCCATGGGCAGTTTGTGTTAGCAGCCCTGTACATTAGTAGCCAGTTCTCTACATTAGTAGTCAGTTGGGTTCAGATATTGGTCAGGTTCAAAATTCGTATTTGGCTTCTCAGAACCTGCCTCACACTTTTTGGCTTTATGCAGCACTTTCACTCTGCTTAAACGTTTCTCCTTACCTTATTCATCACCATAACATGTTTAAGATGTTGGGTCGATAGCATGTGTTGACAGAGTTTGTGACCTAGGTGCACAAGGCTCATGCTCATTCAGAAGCGGGAAATAAACAGACAGTCTGAGGGTCTAATTTGAAGTAAATAAACCTGATAACCTGAATAAACCGGATACATTTATTTCAAGCTTCTCAAGGTAACTGTTTTAAAGACTCATCCAGTTTCCATCTTTGTCTCTGCAAAGATAAACTCTCACAGTGCGGTATATCAGAGTTCACCCGCTGTGCACACGTCTTGTAAGTTCCCAGCTGCGCAGCAAGCCACAGAGCTACCTCGTAGCTTGTTGACATCCTTCAGACAACTTGGAGACTTAATCGAGGAGATGACGCAGTCATGTCACGTGTCTTGTTTACTAACAGGAAAAGCACCTATTCATGCTCAGTGAAAGAGGGCTGACATATATACTTAAAAGGAATTCCTCCTACCTACTGTTTCCTTGTGGCAGGAGTCCACTGGTCATTAGGCTCTGCTTTAACATTGTTGTTAAAAAAGTTACTGTAGATTGGCGTCCTTTGGAGAGCCTCACTCTGTGCAGACTCCCCCATCTCATCACCTATCACCCCTCCCCCAACAAGTGACATTTCACTGCGATTAATGTTTGATGGCTGACCTTTAGCTGCCAAAGGCAATCAGCAGAGTCTCCCAGTACTTAACCCTAACTACTTGATGTCTCAATCTGCAGAGCAACAAGGGCCACACAGACTGGACACACTACAACGCCTTACACAAACACACACACTTAATTTTGTGCTGTGTGTACAACCCCAATTCCAATGAAGTTGGGAGGTTGTGTAATTTCAACCTATATTGAATTGAATACACTACAAACAATGATAAATTGTATGGTTTATCTTTACTTGACTTTGATGCCTGCAACGCGTTCCAAAAAAGCAGGAACAGGGACAGCAAAAGTTGAGGAATACAAAAAACACCTGTTGAACAGGTTAATTGGAAACAGGTGTTTGTCATGATTAGGTATAAAAGGAGCATCCTGAAAAAGGCTCTGTTTTTCACAAGCAAGGAGATTCACCACTTTGGGAACAACTGAATGGGCAAATAGTCCAGCAGTTTAAGAACGTTTCTTAACATACAATAGCAGGGAATTTAGGGATTTCGTCATCTACCGTCCATAATATCATCAAAAGATTCAGAGAACCTGAAGAAATCTCTGCATGTAAGCGGCAAGGCTGAATACTAACGTTGGATACCCGTGACCTTCAAACCCTCAGACAGCACTGCATTAAAAACTGACATCATTCAGTAAAGGATATTACCACGTGGGCTCAGGAATACTTCAAGTGCATCTACAAGCGTGAGTTAAAAAACTCTGCCATGCAAAACCAAAGCCATATATTAACACCACCCAGATACGCCACCAAGCTCACCTGAGATGGACTGACGCAAAGTGGAAAAGTGTGCTGTGGTCTGACAAGCCTTGTTAAATGGGAAGGTGATGTAACACAGTGATAAATATGCCCCTCGTGGCAGTTGCTGCAGTCATCAAGTTCAAAACGAGTGAAGATTTGCATTTGATATCTAGTCTTTGAGGTGTATTCAGTTGAATACAGGTTGAAAAGGATGTGCAAATCTGTTTTTATTTACGTTTTACACAACACCCAACCTTCATTGGTATTGGGGTTATAATATCTTGTTTGTGTCACTAAAGAACCCTTATATTTATTCGTATGTAGGTGAAACCAAGGATGTATTTGCTATAAATAATCAAGAGTTTCATGCTCACCTTCTCGCCCCGATTCTTTGAGTTCTCCTTCTCTTTTTTCCTGATAGAGGTCATAAACTCAATAAAAATGGCCTCTCTATCCTTCATCTTGTCAATAGCTTTGAACCGTGCATCCCTAGCGTGCTTGGCTGCAAATTCACTAAATGTGGTTCTGTGATGGGGAGAAAAAAAGACAATAGGTGAAGCTAATCCAACATGCACCTCTGTAGATATGCTTCCACCCAAAGGATTTTCTCATGTACTGAATCAAGTTTCTTATTAAAGAATTAAAAGCAAAAGATGTAAGTGGTCTTGGTGTGCACCTTGCTCCAAGTCTGGCTTCCTCCATCATTTTTTTGAAGTCCTCTTTGGCCTGCATGATTTTGTTCCTCTTCTCCTTCCTTTCCTCTTCAGCACGGGTCTTTACGTACGCATCAAACACCTGTAGGAAGATTCATGAAGACACCTTTTGCCAAGTGGTCACCCCTTAACACTTTGAATTCTGGGCCGTTTTTGCATCCCTTTTTATTGGGCTAGAACATTTTAATTCCAGTAGCTAGCCATTCTTGCCTTATGCTGCTTTTTCCAGAAGAGCCAGCGCTACTTATGGGTAATTATTTGATGTGAAACCAACAAGTACATTTACTTTCGAAATGTGTGGGGAAAAAGTCCATAGCCATTTTTTTTCCCAAATGGACATTCAATGGCATATTACAATTTAAAATGTGACATTTCCAGACGAATTGAATTAGAACTTCCTAGGTATTATTATTACTACTGATCAGATACTCTAGAATGCATTCAAACACTATCCCCCAACAGTTATAAACATACGACACAACACTATTAAAAAGATAATAATAAAGCAACAGAATGGAACATTTATATATATATATATATATATATATAAAGACAGTGGGGGAAAAAAAGTGACGAATGAATTTGTTACACTGAATCCAACAACAAGTGTGTGGACCACCAGGGAAGTGAACTTATTTGTGGGTCTTTTATGAAGTTTGAGTACATTTTAAATTTACTCTCTTTTGCGCGCACAATTACTCTGGAATAATTTATTGCACAAACAAGCGACTTAGACGAGTGTATAGGGTAAGTCTCCTCCATTTCAGTGATCTGTGTATCATGCATGTGTGTTACTCCTGTCGCGAGTTAGGAGTCTAAGACTAAAGTTGACAAAAATTAACACAAAATGTGTTCATGGAATAAAAGAGTCAAGTTGATTTTCAGAAATTGCTTCATTTTCTAGAGGCCAGTTCCCATACTGTCACTTCATTATTGAGTTCTGGTCAATCAAGGAAAACAGTGATAATTGTCCTCACTAAATGAAAACAGAGACAGAAATAAAGTGAATGTGTCTGTGTGTGAATGCATGTGTGTACCTGCTTCCGCTCCTTGGGGTTTAACAGTAGATATCGGGGATCAAACACTATCTTATGCAGCTCCTTCTCCCAGGTAGAGAATGCAGAAACCTGGTACAAATAGAAAAGTGAGAGGGACAAATGGGAGCCGTTAAAAACCTCTCCACTTTAATTAGCCTCATTCTAACAAGCAGGGTGTTCAGCAGGTGAGCTCTTCTGAGCACGTCCAGCCCTCCTGCGGTGCAGGAGTCAGGGTGTGCACCCGTTGCGTTTCATCCCCCCCCACACCAGCATCTCTAATGAATGACACACACAGTGGGGTGGCTCTGTGCCTCCCTCCAGTGCTCTCACCACGCTAATTGGCACGGACAAGCCCGGTGTAATTAGCTGGGGACGGTGGGGGAAGTGGTAGGTGCCCATCTACCTCTTTCACGGTGCCTCCTGTATGTTACAATATGGCTTCTCTTAGGCACAGAGGAGCTAATGGAAGGAAGGAGGGGGTCGCCTTGATGTTTGGCCCTTTTGACTGCGGTAAAGCTACCTTTCATCTGTGGCATGGAACACATGGGCAAAGGGCAAACAGCTCTTAGTTAGCACCTTAAAGAGGTCTCAGGCCCTTGCTCAATGTAGTGGATTTAGTTTTAATGTGAGAAGCTCATATTTAATGAGGAGATGCGACAAGTCTGATCAATGTCGCTATGATAAGCTGAAAGGTCAGAAGAGTATCTTAATGAGAGCTAATGCAAATGGGATTAAGAACAAATAACAACAAAATGAACCATAAACATAAGAACAATGCTTACTTTACATATCAGGTTAAAGATTATTTTAATTGGCCAAGCTAGATCCAATGTGTTCAGACTGAGGAACTGACAATGTGCATAGACTGATAGATGCGTTTTGGTTAGTACTGTGCATTTACCCCTCTCTCTAGTAGCATGTCTTTAAACTGGCTCATTCGTGTCTCCTGGGGAACCACAGCTCTTTCTCTTGCTGCCCTCAGCTCAGCCTCCATTGCTGCCTCCTTTTCTGTGTCTGCCTCCTTCCTCTCTTCCACTCTGTCACACACACACACACACCGCAAGAATCATAAGTAAAAGGAAAAATGTGTCAGACAACACATGAAATGTGTCAGAGTAACAGGATAACAGTGTTTTATTTCTCTACACAGTGTTGTGTTTTTTCTCCTAGTGCAAAATATTTCCTTTTGATGTACAACTGTAAATTAAAAAAACACTTAGCACAGGCTAAAATATGACAGTTTCAGATGTAAGAACATTATTTGGATTTGTATAATTAAAGCTGTAGTACCATCTCAATACTAACAACCAAACAGCATAGATCCAGAGGTTTGCCAGGAATGCATGTGTGTTCTCTGTTTAGTTCAAAGTGTATGGCTTTTTGAGGAGGGAAATCACCCAACTATGCTGGACATGGGCCTTTTGGGATTGGAACTGTAAAATACTGATGCAAAATTAAGATAAATCCTGACCCCAAAAAGAGCCTCACCTTCTCTTCTTGGCCTTGCTTGTATCATCTTCTGCTGTGTCCTCAATTGCTGCAGGCTCTTGTTCTGGCTTAACAAATGCTGTTTCCATGCACAGACACAGACAAATTCAATGAGCTCAGCCATAACAGAAGGTTTGGACAGAAGGATGGAAACCCAGCAGGTCACTCAAAACAGATGACACATGGGTTTCCACCAATACAACAGTAAAAAGCGCACATGGATAGAACTGCTTGCACAAGTGCTGAATGAATGAAACTACAAAGTTACAGAGCCAAACTAATACTGTACCAGTAACACATAGTATTTCAATGTAAAAGGAAAAGAAACCAATTTGTCAGGTTACAAATATGTGCCAACTGGGATGGACAACAGAAGTTCCCTTTAGACCAGACTGTGAAATTAAATAAATAACTGACCCAGTTGCACCACTGCACTTTACCAGACTATGCTGCTACATGGACAATCTCAATCTGTTGCATATTTGCACATATGCTGAAATTGCACGGCAATAATTTTTTTATCGCAAGATAAGAATCTCCCATGTTAACGTGTGTTACCGCCGTTAACGCCCCAGCACTAATATA
>JBBPDH010000031.1:4648214-4665991 GCA_037974565.1 Clupeocharax schoutedeni
GGTGCCTGTGATGTTTCTTCACATATATATATACTGTTCCTATCTATTTTTTATTCTATGTGTCTATTTGTCCTATTTGTTCTCTGTACTGTAATAACAGGAGCCACGTCGTCTCATCTCTCTATGTATCTGTACAGTATATAGCAGAGATGACAATAAAGTTGACTTTGACATGGAAGTAAAACCATTGAAGTAAAAATTAGAGAAACTGTTCAGGAACTGTACAGAAAAGCTAAACAAAATTGTTGTTTCAGTCATTCTAGTCATGAAAAAATTCCAACACTTACAGAAATAATCATTAACCTGATTGGCAACTGAGAAATAACATTATAAAACAGACCAGATGCTGAGGTGGAGATTACTCCAACCTTGTTTGGGGCCGTTGTCTAGGCCTCGCTTGTGCGGTGGCTCCTGGATGCTCTTGTCCACGTCAGCACGCCCCACCAGCTCTTCTGGACGTTCCCACATAGACATGCGTGTGGTGGGGTTGTAGAAGAACACACGTTCATCACCGGTCCACACCACACACCTAACAGAAAACACACACAAACACCAAATCTCAACATCACAAGGTATATTAGATCACTTTGCGAGATAAAATCCCAAAAAGCATCACTATGTTCATAAAGAACAGCCTCTCTGCTGTCTCGTGCAGTAAAAAGAGGGCCGAGAGTGTTGTCAATACGTTTCTCACCTAGTTACTCAACAAAGCTAACTAAGGTAAAGTGCAGACACACGGTTTTATTTTAACTTCGAACAGAAACCTTCTTCATGTATGTGACTGTGAATCCTGATGTTGCCTACCATGGAGTGCCAGGAATAGGAGTGGTGGCTACAGGTTTGGCTTTCTTGGCAACTTTCTCTTCTTCAGTCATCTCTACCTCCTTCGGCTCCTACAGTCAACACAACCAGCCCAAATAAATAAATAAATAAACAACCAAACAAACACATAAAACAAACAACACACAATCCTGCACTTTAATTCACTCAAGAATTCCAATTATGTTTAATTATATTAAAATGCAATGTATGACAAATTGGACACAGTAAACAAAAGATATGCCCTACCTCCTTCTGGTCTTTAGGTGGATCAATCCTAGGGCTTCCCTCTTCCACCTCCATGACAACAGGATCCTCAGCATCCATTGCAGGGTCATTGGATTTCTCAAGCTCCTTTTCTGTTATGGAAAATTGCAAACAGACTAACAATTAAATATGCTGGTCCAAAAACAAGCACAAACATTTGACCTGGAATCATCGCAATCCTCATAACAATGTTCTGTTCAGAATACTTGCTTTGGGTGTTCTGTTATCCCTTAATAGCAATGCTGTTGTGTTCCCTCACCTTTCTCTCTGAGCTCCTCTGGAATTTCCCAGGTTGTCTCCAGCGTACGTTTGTTGTAGTAGTAGGATTTCCCTTCTGCCGTTTTAAACTCAGACCATTCTGAGAGGCCCAGTGAGGAGGCTGCTGCAACCGTTAGCTGAGGAGGCATCATGGGCAACAGGGGAGGTGCCATGCCAGGAAGCATACCTGGAGGATATGCACACACACAAAGGTTTTGCTTAGAGTACACCTAGTTCTTACACACCTGTATCATCATTAAGAGCTCTGACATGAGCTAAATGCGGTGTGTTAGAGCAGAAACAGCATAAAACTTTAAAAAAGGTTTAACTGTGCGCTTTCAACTAAACGGAAAAAAAAAAGAAAAGAAGAAAAAAAAACCCCCACTTCATTTCATTTAAAAAACCTGTATGGCCTAACTTATGATCAAATATTTTTTAATGCAATGACAGAGTGAATAACTATGTTCCATTCACAAAAACATGGAGCCTGCAGGTAATAAACTAATAGCCAGCCCTCAGCACACCAAGTCTTGCCAGGGGCTTTACAAACTTTTATTTGTCAGGTGCCGAATTCTAAAGGCTTCATGAAAGTTACAAACAGCCTTTGTAATGTTCGAATGGCCCTGTTAACCTAGAACCACTTTCCTAGAGCAGCATTCTCAAAACAAGAACAGAACATCCTGAGGCAGTTATGACATGACAATCCAGGCAAAACTTTAATGGCAAGGTGGCATGTCAGGTGTTTCATATCAGTCGTTCTACCTTATGTTTATTATCCACCAGTCCTTTTAATATTCACTAATTTATTCCAATCTGTCCTTTAGTCTAAGGACTTTGTTAACTGTGTGTGTGCTGTCCTGCACCCCCTACTTTTCCTGCTTCTATTATGCTTGGACTGCTCGGTTGGTCCTGCATTAAACTGCTATCACATTGACAGATAAGGCCGACGATTTGACTATATGTTTTGAGAATGACTGGAGCAGGATGGTCCTAGTGGATTACTCCTGTTCTAATTGTTCTGATAATCTGGCTCCTGAACATATCCTACCAATTATCAATATTTGTATTGCATGTATTCTTAAAGGTAGTGTGTGTTGGTGTCACATTATTATTTTAAAGGTCACATTAAGAATATCATATGTTGGTAACACACCAATGCATGCCACAGCAAAGAAACACAAATACCACATATAAATCACCATGGAAAACAAGGAGCACGATAAAGAGGGCACAAGAACAGCAATTCACATCCACAAGAAAAACTACAAGCTCATGAGATGCTGTGATCAGTAAACTCAAATTTAGTAGTCTAGGCTTGCTGCTGTTTTAAAATCCTCATTTTCTCAAAAACATTACATTTTCATATAAATATAATACTGAAAATAAACTCATTACTGGAAAATATACATATATACACACAAACATTTACAACTTTATCTACTTGTATCTTTTAATTTATATGAAGAATTCAATGTTTTGGAAATTAAGGGGCCTTTGTGACTATAAGTACATACAATACAAAGCGTAGATGCACAACAGTCAACAACATGCCGACTAGCAGAGAATAGCGACTTAAGATGGAGAGGGAATTACCGTTCTTGCTTGGAGAGATAGTCTTTATATAGGGACAGCTGACTATCTGCATCATTGCTACACCTAAAAGAATCAAGCAAGCACAGAGCGATGAAAGAAAAAGACAGATGTCAAGTACAGTGTCCAGTGCAGATCAAATTACCAACAGACTCTGCATTGGTAATGGCGATCATCTGTCTGTCAGATAAAACTAAACAGATTATGATGTGTAAAATAGTCGAGAATATACCGATATTCATTAAAGATCACCTTGACAGTACTTGCAGGAGTTGACGCCAAGCTTCAGAAAGCATTAGTGTCACGTATAAAAACTGATGACACGAGTAACGATATAACCTATCTGCTTGGTATTACTGAAAAATATTGTGAAGGGGGCTAGTACTGCCATCTATAGGCTGTCACACAACACTGCTTTGCGTTTGGCTAAAAGCACCACAGCTTGAAAGAATCACTCACTACTTTAAGAATCACGCTGAATTCTAAATAATTTGTTAGTAAAACACCGCTTGTTCTGAAAAGAAGAAAAGCACAGAAAGACATAGATTTCACAGCAAATCAAGGGAAGAGGTGTGAGTACAGGGGAGGCATTCGGGGGGAGGGGAGTAGAAGTACAGACAACAGACAACTTACCAGGTAGAGGAATTGGCAGGCCAGGCAGAGGCACTCTGAAAGGTGGCACCATCACTGGGGGGAATGCGGGGATTGCAGCAGCCGGCTGTGGAACTGTGTGGGAAAGTCCCACAGGAAGGGGCTGTGGACCTGTAGTCACGGTGACTGCTACTGCTGGGGCATTGACAGCAGCTACAGGGGTCACTGCCACACTGTGGGGAGCAGTTACTGCAGATGACAGGTCAGCATTTTCAGGAGCTGTGAAACAGGAATAAGCCATAAGAGATTATCAGAGGTTGAACTCAGGGAACTAATCAGGGATTTGCAATTTTGGTGCATTAAATTCAACCTAAAATTCAATTTTTATCTTGTTAGTTAAAGAGAAACATAAATGCTGGCATAAGCACAAAAAGTTTTAACTTGAGGTCCAGATATGTAATGTGGTTTATATTTACCAGGCCCAGGTGTAGGTAGAAGAGGTGAGACTGTAGTGGTGCTGGGAGTGGAGGTGGCGCTCATGGCAACGGAAGGGGCCTGGGTTGTGTGAGGAGGTACAATGCTGGGGCCTGCGGCAGGTATGCTGGGAGAAGGGCTAGGGGCGTTGGAAACTGCTCCTGTAGCTGTGGCTGCTGCGGCAGCTGCAGCCGCAGCCTGACCCAGCATCATAGGGGTGAGCTCAGCCTGCTGGATCACTTTCACACCTCCCGGCTTCGTCCAGGCTGATTCCCTTGTGCGAGCATTATAGTAGTATACCTGCTCAAAAACACAACACATCAAAAACACATCCACAACTTTTTTTTTTTTGTAGGGCATAAAATTGAGTGATGTTTGAACAAAACATCACTATGGATGAGATACTTATCACAGATAACAGTGCTCTGTGATTCATTCTATACTGCAGCAAAAATCTCAAAACATCTCTAAAAGAATGCTACAGTACATATTCGACCTTCTCTCTACCTGTTCCCAAGACACCAAGTTGACTGTCGGTTGCTGGACAGCGCCAGCAAGCGTTAGTGACCGCTACCACCCGCAGTTAGCATGGTGTGTGCCCCATGCAGCTTACATATATCCAGGTAAATTACTTAGCAAAATCTTTTATACAAACTATAAGCTCCATACCTTTCCTTCTGGACTCTTGTTTTCTACCCAGATTTCCTCTGTAGTGCTCACTGCTGGGGCAGAAGGTGTGGCTGAGGCTGTAGGTGGGATTCCTGGTGGAAAGATCAAGCCAGGAGGAGGTGGCATGTTGCCAACTGGTGGCGGTATAAATGGTGGTCTCTTGGAGGGCAGAAAAACAATACATTGCATTATTTTTGGCCACTATAGCCTACCATACATGAAAAGGTCTACTCAACGTTTGCTCTTTGCCACACTACTGTTACAGTTCCAACAGAATGTGCTAGGCTAATTTGCTTAGGTTTGTACTTCTCACACATACATTACACTGTACATTTCATACTGTTCTCATACAGCTATTGAACCTTTCTTATACTGAAGTCGAGTGTATTGTACCATGGTTTTCCCTGTTTTATTATTGTGTAATTCATATGACTCATGCTATCAATTTGCACTGTAATCATCTCTAGTACAGTATTGTTCAGAGGCACTAATCCTGCTTTGTGTTATAACAGAACGTTACTTCATTCATGACATATGGGTTAGTGTTAAAGCAGTCAATACGACTAATTTTGTATGTATACTGTTGTTTGGAGTTGTTTAATATCTTGCCAACCCTCTCTCATTTGATTAATTTTTATCCATCTCTCAAAACCACAATGTAACATGAACCTATTTACGCTCTCACAATAAGAATATTTGTAGAAAGTAAACAACTCTCTGACTCTCACAATGTGGCAGAACAGTCTAGTAGTCTAATGAGTACCTACATTAATTAATTAGTACACACCCAAATTCAAAATTTATCATGGTGTTAAGTCAAGGGGGACAGGCTGTGAAGCTGAGGGGGTGGGGCACGCAGAAACAGAAGCGCTAAAATCAGACCTACTCTGACTGAATTTTGATTGGTGCAGAAGCAAGGCTCCGCAAGGCTCTGTATACATGCGGTATGCATGCAGAAATTGGTGTATGTGGTATGACAAATGCGCACCAGTTTTCAGTCTTTACTGCGCAAATGCAAACCTAATTTGCCTAATTCATACTGGATCTCTAAGTTTCATCACAAAGGAACGGAAAATCTTAGAATAATAAGAGTGACGTTTAAAAATATGGTTCCTGGCGGTCCACGGAGCCTCACTTCTGAACCAATCAAAACTGAGTCAGAGTAGGTCTCATGTTAGCGCTTCTGTAACTGTGTGCCCCACCGCCTCAACTTCACGGCCCACCCCGATACAAGACCTGTTTGCCAGTCCAGAGATGTGATCTGCTCCTGTTCCATGGATCTGAGCGAGATGCTTTTTCTCACTTAACAGCCACAAAACAAGTACAGAAACTCACCCCGAGTGGCTCTGCCAGCATGCAATCATCATTTTGACCAGTTAGTGGTGAGAAAGCAGACACAGCCATCAGAATGATGGGTGCGTACCTATTCATTAATGCAGGTACTCAAAGTACTCAGAGCACTACAGCAAAATAATGATGTCAACCCCTGTTAGTGAAGTCTGGACCTCTGTACCTGTAAATGAGGCGTTGCTATGGGCGGTGGGACGCTGGGGTCAAAAGGAAGGCGTCCAAAGGGTGGTCTGGCTGGGGGTGGTGGGCCTCGCATTACTGCAGGGAATGGTGGGGTGGCGGGGGTGCTGAGGAGGGGTTGTCTGCGGGGCATGCCTGCACTGGCTGCAGGAGCAGAGGCAGCAAACAGGGCTGGAGACTGCTGCGCCATCCTGCTTTTGCAGAAAGAGCTTCAGTAAGTCAGGAGAAAGCATGCAGCTTTAGTAGATCTTGAGCTTAACACAAAATAAAAAATGAAGACAACTTTACAACAGAAAATGATAAAGGTGGTTTCCTTTATTTTGCCAATCAGACTGGACATCCAGCCAGGACGTGGATCCACCCTTTATTTTGAGCTTGCTGGGGACCAATCTTTATACACTTGTTCTAAACCAACTTTTTGTATATCACACCTCTTGGTCCCTTTGCTACTATTGTTTTAAGATCTTCCACCTTTATCCAACCGACGGGTGGGGTTACATTTGCATCCTTTAACCAACCATAATAAAAAAGGACACTAAATGTTCAGGTCAATGGTGTGTCCTCGTTTGGTCATTATGGTGTTACGGTTACATACTTAGTCCTTAGTAATACCAGGACAAGAGAGTCCTAAATCTTTCACACAGGAACGCGAGGGTGACACAGCATGTGTACTTGACCCCTAAATAACAGGACGATATTAAATATGAAAACATGTTTCTGCAAAGAGAGCTTCGGGAGGTCTGGAGAAAAGCATGCAGCGGTGAGGGCTGCAAAATGCTGCTGGAGACACAGAACGGAGCCACAACCCCCTTTCTAAACAGCATGGCTACCACCCCCTTGATAAAAGGATATTAAACAAGAAAACTTGCTTCTGCACAGAGAGCGCTAAAGTAAGTCAGGCGAAAAGCATGCAGCTTTGTTACAGATACAGCCATGTGAGGGCTGTGGGATGCTGTAGGAGACACCGTCCCGAGCCACAGCCCCCTTTCTGCACCGCATGTTTATTGGACCCTTGGTTGAAAGGAGGATATCAAACAGGGAAGCAAATAGCACATACCACACAAAGTACAGTGAAATTTAATGGTTAATTTGTGTAAACAGCATTAACACAACTGCATATTTGAATCCTGTCCGAAAAGTGGCGGGTCCGTTATTGTCTGACATTAGCTGAGCTAGCAGTTAGCCAGCTAAAATAGCCACTCACAAAATCACATTTATAGAGGAAACTACAAACTCAATGAAACAAGTTCCTAGTTGGGATATATAAAGTAGCGTTAAGGTATTACTCTCCCCTAATATAGTTAAACAGTGCTCTTAGAGGGGCTTAAACTCTTACCCGTTAGCACCGAAAGCAATGCTCTCTCCCTCCGTGTGTTCCGCCATTACAGGAAAACAACAAAGCGATACCGTGACGCCTTTCCGGCACTTTCTCATAGAGCACATATGCTACGTGGATAAAAATATTGGGACACACCTCTTAATTCGGGGTTTGGATTTAGGCCCATTACTTCGAGGGAAGGGCAACCTTAAAACTTCAGGGTGACTAGATATTTTTGCAGTGTGAGGGAGGCCCTTTTCTATTCCAGCATGTCTGTGCCCCAGTGCACAAAACAAGGTCCACGAAGACATGTTTGGATGAGTTCGGTGTGGAAGAAATTGACTGGCCCACAGAGCCCGGACATCAACCCCATTCAACGCCTCTGGGATAAACTTGAACTACATTGTGAACCAGGCCTTCTCATCCATCAGTACCTGACTCCATTTATGGCCTTCAAGATAAAGTAAAAAACATCAAACGTAATTTGTAAAACAGCTATAAATGTACAGTCTCAATCCATTTCCTAATTGATCAGACCAGCCTCACTTAACGTTCCGAACACAAAGCAGACGCAAGAGTGTAAAATCACACAAAAAAGATTCGTTTACTTTTATTCAAAAACTTACTGTCTCCAGATAGATACAAATCAGAAATAGTACAGTGGATGACAGAACAGGGAAACAATTAGGTATGAGTGGAAATCTTTTAACAGGGAAAAGATCATATATGCTTATAAACATTAACAGGAAAAAAAACACTAGAAAATTAAAGTTTCTGTTAAAACACATGTATATTTACACAATCTATTCAGCAGTTTTGCCAATGCAGTGGTGAGTGACCAACAGGGGACAAAGTAGAGCAAAGTAGAGAGTTTTGTATTTCAAGTGCCTTTGCACTTTCCTAACTCAATAATTACAATCATGCCATTTCGGAACATACTATCGTCTAAACAAAATGGGAACCAATGCACCGCACAAAACAGAAAAAAAACTTAAACATGAAGAAAATAGAAAGAAAAAATTCTTAACATGAAAAAAAATTGAGAACTTTTTTTTGTACAAGCATGTTTAAGGCCAAGGCATGGAATGATCAAAAAGTATACCTGTGACAAAACATGTTTAGATATACAAATATTTCAGTACAAGCTAGATGTATCGTTTTAATTTTTATAGAGCTGCCCAAAGCAACACAAATAATGTTCGTGTTTGAATGAATGTTATATTGTGTTACACTGAAGGTTTGATATTGGGAAGGAAAACAAACAAACAAACAAACAAACAAACAAAAAAAACCTTAAAGCTGAATGTAAGAGCCCATGAAGCCTCACAATCCTAAAGTACATTTAGGAAAATGTAATAACCTGAAGACCTTAAGACTGACCAAAACAAAAAAATACTAACAAACAGAAAAATCCATATAAAATACAAATTTTAAAAAATTCCTTGCTGCATGGCTACATGCTCTCATCTTTTGACATTTTTAATACATTTCCATTTCCTTGTTACTTTAAATTGGAGCTTAAAAATAAGAAAAAAACCCTAAATGCACAGTTATAAAATCAGCACCAATTTATATATTCTTATATAACTTTATTTAAAAGTAAATGTCTACATCACTAATCAGCTGGATCTCAGGGAGGAGACAATGGTTTTGCAGCAGACGTAACTGTAGTAAGCTTCGCTTTTGTTAGAGACTAACACAATGGCACTACTGGAGAGATTTCCTTTTGCTTCATTGCTGCTGCTCTTTGGAGGGATATGTGAGCAGTGCTAATCTTTGGGCGAGATGATTTGGGTGAAGCAGAAACACAGCTTCCTTTCTCCGATTCTTCAAAAGAGTTACAGTGAGCGTCCTCACCGTCACTAAAGGAGAGCGTGAGCTGTAGGCCTTGTTATCGTCTTTTTCGAAGGGAGGGAAACAAAACTAAACGCTAAATATAAAGACCTGGAGGATCTGCTCCATTTTACATATTAGATAGTTAGGAAGAATAAAATATTTCACATCACTCACTATGATGAGCAATAACCTGCTTATAAATTACTACTTTACACCTGATTACTCACTATTACAAAAGGGCTATACATAACATAGTTATCTTTTAAGTTAAAAAAAGATGCATTCACCCCAGTTTCAAGAAATACCACAACTTTAAGAGAGCTCACATAAATTTCTTCACAAGATGACGTTCAACTTTGAAATATTTTATATATTTATACATGCCTAAGAACAGTCCAACATTCCATGGCATTCCACAGTCTGCTCCCTACATTCTGAATGGAGAGGGAAAGCTTAGTCAACGACTGCTGAAGTCACTATATTTATATCTTTAAGTCTCTACAGAAGATGTGTAGTTTTTGTTTGCCAGTTACTACAGTGAGTTTGGGCATAATCTTTACAAAATTAATCTCATATTACAGAAAAGTCTAGGATTTTCATCAAAAAGATTCCAAGCGTTTCTCTTAAAATATGGGTACACCAAGGACCTACAAAAGAAAAGGTTTATTTTCAGTGTGATGTTAGTGTTACCAAATAAATGACCCCTGCTTCTCTTAACTTTTAGTTAATTTTAAGTCCAGATGCGCTTTAACTTTTCTTAGCTTGAGGCTGTCTCTCTTCCACAGTATGGAGTAAACTGTGGAAAAGAGGTGTCTATTAGAAATCACTCCTATTAGTGCCATCTAGTGGTGATCTCTCATGGTCTTACAGTGGACAGTTGGCGTTCTTCCCACATTACCGCTGAAAAGCATCATAACCCAGGAAATGAGTGGTCCTTACAGACTCGTCCATGATAGAGGCAGGGTCAAAAAAATCTGGCTTCAGTTCTGATCTCTCTCGTCGATTCTTTGACGCAGGCTACGAAAAAAAAAAAAGAAGAAAAAAAAAAAAAGACACAATGAAGCTGCAATTCATCACGTTGCCACAGAAGGAAAAAAACATCCCATTGGTACACCAGGCTATGCATCACAATTAAATGATTTCAGCCAAAACAACATGCAGGAACTTCTTACCAGATCAATATCCATCGTGTCGAAGTCCATGCCTTCATTGAGATCCTCAATTCTGCCTTCTGATGACATCATCACATCCTCCACAATCGGTTCTTCATCGTCTTCCATTAGACCTGATCCTCGACGGCTGAAAAAAATAATAAATGAATAAAAAGCAAATAGCAGACAAACAACTGCTTTTAGTACTGTAACAGAAGAAAAACAAACTAAATAAATATGTCAGAGTATGAATGAAAGAAGACCTGACATAACTCATTACAGCTTAGACTGACAGATGAAACGGCCATAATTCACTTTTCGAGGATAGCGTGGGTGTGATTTTAATTATTCAGGAGATCACAGTTCAACACTGCATGAGGCCAGACCCCAGGCTTGCTGTTGCCAAACACAGCTTGCAGGATGATTTATTTGCCAGTAAGGCTGACTCTTGCTAGAAGTGCATTCAACTGGTCCCCCTTAGTATTTAAAACTGCATAAATGAGGCACTGATCAGTAATTGGATCAAGACACCACTAAAGGGCGATTTCTACTCATATAGTGTGGCTTTATACAATAACACAAATGGAAAAACTAGCAAGTACAAACATTTTAACATCCTGCCTAACTGCAAAAAGAATCCAAATATACAAATTTCATCACCAAGTTACAGGGCTGCACACACCAGCTAAGCAACAGTTTCTGCATGCATGATAAACTGGCACTGTACCTAGTATGACACATAGCTAGCATAGTCTAACTATGCAAGAACACATATGATTCAACACAGATCATCAACCTTCGCTGCTATAGCATATGGTGGACACGTTAACGGTATGGTTTGACAGTCAAAGTCTTAGTATTGCCTGGACTCTTTCACATTAAGCTTAGGTTGACTACCTGAAATGATTCACTGATGAAAGGATATAGACACCCCCACCCCACCCCAATACATGTAAATGTTTTGGTTTTCTAATTAAGAACTCAGAACCTTCCTTTTTAAGGATGTGAACATATTTGGTGTTCTTACATGGCATGCTGCAAGTTACTCCTCAGTTTGGCATAGTTCATGGCTCTCTCATGCTGCTGCCTGGCAGCTTCCTCTTGCTGCTGCCTCTGCGCAAGCATCCAAGTGACCTGCGTGCTGCAAAACACAACAGCAATATACTTTACTGTAGAAGCACCCAGCATGTAGATTCTTCCTGTATACTGCTTAAAAATTAAATGTACGAGTTTCACAATTACATATCATACCGACATGCCACAAACAAGTCCAGAACTACTTGAACTCTTAAATAGCAAAACATTTACAGCTTCCCACTAATGTGTTGCAAGCAAATATTGAACACTAAACAAAAACAAGTCATTAGAGACAAGGTAGCCAACCAGTAGGGTCTACGAAACACAGAAGGGTCAGACACATCCTCAGACCTTGCTGGAATTAGCATTTTTATCATTACAGTAAAAGCCAAAACTTTTCGCACTAAAAGGACATTTAAAAAAATTGGACTGTAAAGGTACATTTACACTTTAACTACTGGTTGTTCAGTTCTGTTTCTGCAATTTTGTGCAATAAGATATGGTTATTAGTAGAATAAAAGTACTGCTGTTTTTACTGGTTTCCGTTTGGATAGTCGGTTTACAGTACCGTGATATTTACTAATACTGTACAGAAATGATTCATTCAATAAGTTTTTGTCCATACCGCTCACTATTAACTTGCTTCATCCAAAGCGACTTCCATTCCCTAACTACTGGGGACAGTCTCTCCCTGGAACAACTTGGGGTTAAGGAACCCAGTGGTGGTGCTGAAGGTAGGATTCGAACCCATGACCTCTTGGTCTAGAGGCAAGTATCCTACCCACTACACCACCAGCACCCCACACAAAGTCACATTTCAAACCTCAACAACTTCCTTTAAGATTTCACTGCTTTCCCAACCCATCCAAGCTATGCAAAATGTACAGAAGTTTATAATAAAGTACTTCTGAACATGGAGAAGTGTTTTAGGTCAATGTAGTTGTGCAGGGTTGTGAGGCCAGATGTGTACTAAGCTCATTCTTATATCTGCAGACATGAAACGTTTTGGGGCAAATGCAGGTGGACATAAAGCAATAGAGAAATTTCTTAACTGAGAGTAAATCAGAATCATTTAAATGGTTGTAAATATTCTCTGTAGCCCAATGAGATGCACAGCATATAATAATGACTGAGACAAACGATTGTTTCACTGCAATATTATTTTAAAATGTTCACATATCTCAGTTACATGCGACCCAGAATTCTACAGCAACTGTGTGCTTACTTGTAGTCCATGGGGGGTTGATGGTGGTGAGGCTGGGGTGTCTGTGGGTGTGTGTGGTGCTGTGGTGTTGGCGGCTGCTGTTGCTGCTCGGGCGGCATGGTGTAAACGCCCATGTAGCTGTCCTCGGGCCGCAGTCGCTTGGGGTCACGCATGACCGTAGACGTGAGGTGGGGAGAAGGCATCATGACAGGCGTTTGCATACTGTGCTCCCGGTTTAGCCACACATCACTGCTGCTGCTGCTCTCCTCTGCTGTGGAATGGAAAAGACAAGCATCAAGAATCCAGGGTAAGAGACAGTTCACCCCTGTTATTTTAGACCTGGTCATACAGTTCAGCACTGCAGAAGAGTGCTGAGTACTGTGCCAGTGTTGCTAACTAAATTACTAAATGGGATTTAATCAAAACACTGCTTTTGGGAAGCAGACAGGGTCATCTTTAAGTCAGTTTACTACACAACAGTTAAGATTAACAAAGTCGATAGTAAGAAATATAGAAACTCAAATGCAGGGTGGTACCTTCAGACAATTTCCTTTTGGCAGTGACGGGCTTGGGCTTCTTACTGCGGATGGTGGAGCCGCGGCTGCTTATGCCGCTCACCACAGACATGGTGTCATCATCACCACCAGCCTGCAACGAGTTTCTGTAGGAGATAAGTGGTAGCCAGCAGTCTTCCCTCTGCAAAGCCATCTGAAATGTCATGAAACGCTCCAGATACATGTGCCTGAAAAAGTGAAAGAGAGGAAACAAAAATCATATATAATATGTAAACTTGTGTGGCACCAATATTTAGTTTTTGGCCAAAAACAAACAAACAAACAACAAAAAAAAACTATTAAAAAAAAAATTTATAAAATTTTTTTTTTAATAATTTTTTAAAACCAATTTAAAAATAAATTACAAATACCAAACAATCTGTAGCTTTATACAACTTCTCTCACTAATTTGTGGTGCAACAACAAAGTTAGATTACAAATTAGTAGTTTATCACCCAATACACTAGTGTTACTGCTATTTTAAAGAGCAATAACAATTGCTTGTCTGAAACCGATAATTCCACACGGACATCTTTATTTCTCAAGTTTTAGCTTGAATTAACCCCTGTGATGAAAATTCTTTGGTTTGGAAACTTGTTAAAAATGCAGCATAGGGTCATGTAAATTCCCAACTTCCACTTCTATGTTACTCTAGTTAAAAAAATAAATAAGAAATAAGTCATCAACATGAAGTGAGAAAAAGAGGCTTACACAGTGCGCTTGTCTTGTCTCATGAGTTTAGACGAGAACTCGCTGAGGATGTCCAGAAAAGCCAGATTTAGGGGAGGGTAACCATCTCCTTGTGGATTTTGCTCCTTAAAAGCAAACTCAATGCCATCCCTACAAGCCAAATGCAGAACAGCACAGACTCAGTCACATTAAATACGCACGAGCACATCCAAGTTCCAAATGAAAACAGCATCAGAGACAGATGATAGAAACATACTTGTGTAACATGGCAATAGCCTCTCTGGTTTTGAGCTGATCCAAGCCAAAGGTCAGAGAAAAGCGTCGAGCCAGTTCCTTAATGCCACAAAAGGCTGAGGCTGAGCGGTCAAAACCTGGGCCCAGGTCCGACAGCATCTCATTGAACAACTACACAGGGCAAAAGCAAAGCTCTGTGATTATCCATTCCAGCATGTAAGCTTCAGCTTCTGAATAGGCACCCAGACCTCTGACATCACACCTACCTGCTGCAAGCTCAGAATAAGAGTCTTCGCACACTGTATTTTGTCAATCTGTCTTGTTTTGCTCATGGTTTCCTTGATAATGTCCCCATAGTCATTGTAATACTGAAAAGGGGGAAAAAGCAGTAAGATTAGTGCAATTAAATTATCTGTCACAGGTTGTGTTAAGAAAACACGATGCGACACTCACCCTCATATACTGCTTAAATATGTCAGCCCCAGTACTCATCTCCACCACATTGTAGATGATAAGCTTGCAGTAAGCCGCAAGCAGGTTGCGTCTTTTATGCAAAGCTTCTATTTTTCCTGCTTCATCATCCTGTTGTCCATCTGGTCAAATGAGACATGAAAAATATTTGAGCAACACTACAAAGTGTACTGTCTCCACCTAGTGGTGACTGGTAATTATGTAAAATGATGAACCATATTTACACTGGACCATTATCAAATTCATTAATTACTACCAAGTATGCATATTTATATCCAAACATATTTATATAGTGCAGTTAATTTCCAACTTGCCAAACACAACCTGCCATTGTTGAAGCTAATAAACTAACTTATATGAGTATTTGAATTTTGGGTATGGAGTGTACCCATCTGATAATGGTTTAAAAGCAAGCAGAACAGAGACAAAACACATTTTACACTGAGAAATGTTGATTTGTTTGAATTCAACAAAAATGGCCAATTTTCATTAAAAGCCTCAGATACACTAAGAGGATAAACCTGTGCTGTTGTTGTCCTCATCCTGGTCAATGAAGACGTGGTCCAGGATGAAGCTGAGCAATTCAGATTGTAAGGACGACTCCGGCGTGTAGACCAGAGGCTCCAAAATATCCCGCCCCCCAGAGATGATCTGGTGACTGAAGATCATCAGTAAGTCACACAGGATGGTGAAGGCCTGTTGGGAAGAGCCAATAAGCTAAGAGTGCCTTTATAAAGACAGACAAAGATGAAAGCATGGCACTATGGACTAATGTTTCGTACTAACCTGCTCTTTGACAGCAGTGTTGACACTCGCCAAATAACGCTGGCACATAAGGCAGAACGCTCGCATTTGCTTTCTCAGAGTCACCATGTCCTCCTAAAAGAGTCAAATTAAAAATTTTAACTAATAAAAGAAAAACATTTTACCAAAGCAAGAAAATGGAAGAAAGGCAGCTTACTTTTTTACAGCTTCCTTCCGAGACCTTGGCTAAGTGCCAGAGGATCACATAATGTGTACACTGCAGTGCATGGATAACAATCTGAAATGACCCAGAGAGACAAAGAGATTCACAATACCATTCGGAGGACACTGTACTTCCAACACAGTCAAAACCGCATTTTAAATTTGGCACCTGCTCAGGCATATCTCCATTCTCAATGCCAGTGTTGAGTAGTTTATAGTTGCTGGTAAACAGGTCCCATTTGGAGAGGTCATGAGCACTGAGAAGCAGAGAGAGGCATTTGTTAAGAGATGTCAAACAATTGCAGTGGTCAAAAAGAAGTCAGTAAGAAATGATGAAATAGATTCTTACTTATGAAAAGCAGTGATCCTCTTTAGTGTGGACAGGACCTGATAAGCATCATCTTCATCTGGATCTTCTCCCTGAGGATGTTGATTTTATAATCCAGAAAAAGCAAGCTTTACTACAGTGCCATTAAACTGGAATAAAATGGCAAGAAAACTTAACAGAAACATTAACAAATAAAGCAGGCCTTCCAGGAATATACTTGCACAAATTGCACATAACCACATTTAGCAAACAATCAGCTACACTGGAAATTGTGCCCCTTAGTCTCACCTCCTGTAAAAAGTCTTCCAGCAGCCTGTTGAACTTGTCCACCAGTTCATCCAGGAGCTGGCTGCGGGCAATGTCTACTCTGTTGAAAATAGTGAACTCCTCATTGCAGAGGGAATGATAGGTTTTGGAGCAGGCCTCCAGCACGTCTGTGTCTGTGTGCTTTTCCACAATCTCCCTGATTTGTCTCAGCAATGATTCCAAATGCTGAATGGAAAAAAAAGACACCAACATTACAACCAGTTACTAAAAACACAAAAATGTAATGTCAATACCCATTTCACACACAAACATACACCTCACCTTTTCCAACCGTCCTGTTGTGTATATTTCTAGATCAAAGTACTGGGGCAACTGCAACAGGTTGGTGACCTTTTCCGCATCAACCGAGTACTGTTAAAGGAAAAAAAATACGTACATTATTTATTTCCAGTAAACCGCATAGACCAGCAGGGTTCTTCAGTGATTCTACAAGAGACATAGCAGTGCTCACCTTGGCAAGTAAAGGCGGAAGTGCAACAGCAAAGAGCTCAGTCATTCTTGTCCGGTCATCAAGCTGAGTTTTCTTTTCTTTAGCCGTCAGTACCTGGAACAAGAGGAGATTGTTAACCCATGTGTGTACACAGATTACAAAAAGAACACAACTGACCTTTTGTATTTCTATCATTTTTATTTCTTTTAAAAAATAGGCAACATTTTCACAATAGACTAAATACCCAAAATATGCTCAGAAAAGCTTTGTGTAAAAATATCAAAATAATAATAAATATTGTCCATCTGTATTTTATGCTTTCTTACCCTCTTGCCAGTGCCTCTGCCCACAGGAGGATGGCACTCCGCAGCCTGTCGGATGGTGCAGAGCATTATCTCGATGAGGGCAGTCTCCTGTCTGTCTGTCAGAGCTGAAAAGCAGACAACTTCCCATTAGTGTATGCAAAAATGGACGAACAGTTCACGAACAGTGGAGTGTGCATGACAATGCTGAAGACGTGCATTTGACACTTTTGTTTCATTTGTATGTAATAACCTGCTTCCTCAGGAGGCAATCTGTTTGCAGTAATTGTAGGATGTTAAGAAATTGTGTCTCAACCTAGATGTGAAACATGCTCAACAACCAAACAGATAAAAAGCCAGAGGTCAGACCTTCCTCTCCGGGCAGGGGCTCGTCCAGCAGTAGACTGATCATGCACTCCCAGTCCTTCAGCAGCTCCGAGGCACAATCCCACATGCTGTCCACCAGGTATGCAGCATGTTCATGCAGCTGAAGAGGACACAGAGAAGATTTTCACTAGTCACACTACCTTACTTATGTCAACCATTCACTGCAAACTTGTTACAGCCCCGTTCATTTAATAGGACCTTTTCCCAAATGCACAGATTAAACCTAGAGACTAAATTACAGAATTCACCTAGCACAAAAGACAGTAAATGTGTTATTGGGACTCACCTCACTCTCTAGGAAGAA
>JBBPDH010000031.1:4672707-4685823 GCA_037974565.1 Clupeocharax schoutedeni
ACTTTTAATAGAAATGTTTTTCCTTCACTCGCTCACCATCTGGATTGAAGGGCTGTGAATGGTGTAATACACTTCTGTAAAGATATTTAAGCTTCTTCATGTGTTCAATCAGGCAGTTTAAAATGGCCGTTTGTACAATGTCTGGCTCTTAAATTCACACAAAGTCACAAAAATGTGACTGTCCCAGATCGACTTGTGTATTCTATAAGTATGTGTTACTCAAAAACTTCTCCAGCTGCATAAAAATGATTGCTAATTACTGGCATTTCAGAATACGACAGTCCATGGATTCCTGAACTGGACTGGAGAAAAGAATTTGTCATTCAGCATGGTCTGATGAGCTTGAAGAGCCCCCATTTCTATTCACAACTACTGTACTTTTCGGACTACAAGCCGCTACTTTTTCCTAAAATTTGGAACCCTGCGGCTTATAGTCCGGAAAACACGGTATACCTGAGATCGGAACCAGTGGACACAATGACCACAATCCAGATAGAGCAATTTGGTTTACCACCCCAAAATGACCAGTGAGCCTGCGTGGCTTCTACATCCACATGTTGATAATGGCAAACAGGATGCTAAAAAAATATGAGCTCCATCATGCCATGGAATGTCCTACATGCATCTCTTTACTATTAATGCATTATTTTTTTAAAAAGCTAATTTTTTTTAGTATACTGTCTCGAAACAATCATAAATTTGTCTCATTCATCATTCAATGTAGTTGTTGTAATATCATGTAACTGTTTTCCATTTCTCCATTTTTCAAAGCAGTAAACACTAAAGACACATGGTTGCTATCAGTACTAATTGATTTAATCTGAATCCTTCTGAAGATAAGTTTACATGTTAAAGTAAATATGCAGAACATCTGGGATAGTGGAATTACTCTTTAGAAAAGGTTCAGAAATAAATATATAAATAAATAAATAAATAAATAAATAAATAAAAATCCCACCAAAAAGCACAACTGCATGTTACAGCACGCACAGTGCACAAACTGTACAAAAAAAAAAAAAACACATCTAACGGTTAGGGAATCCAAGTATTGCCAGTGGCACCAGTGAGCAAGGTACTGTCCCCACATACTGGGTTTGAATCCCAACACTGGGAGTGGCATCACAGAAATACCCTTGAGCAATGTACCACCCCCAAAACTGCTCTCCGGTCACTGCGTTCCTGGCTGCCCGCAGTTTCACTTGCGTGAATGGGTTAAATGCAGAGAACAATTTTGTGCAGTTCACAGTGTGCTGTAATGACAAACAGACACTACTTTTGACACACTGTGTGCAAAAGACCCACAAATAAGACATATTGGTCTAGGGTTATGATTCAGGATTCAGGGTCACGATTCATGATTCAGGGTCACAAGGTCCTGGGTTCAAATCCCAGACAAGCCCTAGCTTTGTCATGCAAATCTAAACATTATGGGTTATGCTTGCTTCCACCCCCTGAGGTACCTTTGAGCAATGTATGGTCCTAACACACTGCTCCATGGTTGATGAGCTCCTGGCTGCCTGCTGCTTCACTTGGTTAATGGGTTAAATGCAGAGAAAGAATTTCACACACTGTGTGCTGTGCTGTATTCACAGTGACTATAGTGGGACTCTTTAGTATATGATTTACAAATTGTTTGTTAAAGACCTGCATTCAACCAATGGATGCTAACCTTAGTAACACAGTAAAAGAAAAAAAAAGCAGCAACTAGACAATGAATAAAGCACAAATGCATGTTGCATAACTGCAGAGTACAGTGCACAGATCCACTCAGTTGTACTCCGTACTGTGAAAGCCATATGCCAGAAAATGTGCTTGAGGCCTGAAATGAAAACAAGGGGGCGTGTCCGCGCCCACCTCGCCGTGAGCTCATTGGACATTCGGTCTCCACGGTTTCCAGGAAACATGCATGGGAGCTGTCTGCCTGTGTGCCCAAATAAGGCACAGTACGCACCGCCCTCCTACTAGCTGCGTCCAATCACAGGCGAGCACTTGCATTCATGGACGTAAACACGAATAACTGGAGAAAGGAAAAAAGTCAAAACTGCGAAAAGAACACACACTGACATTTGTGTGAAATACAGTTCAGTCACACCTCTGTCTGGACGAGGGTCACCCTCAAGAAGCTTGAACAAAAAGAAACCGACTACTGTGGCTTGGCAATATGTCGAAAAGCCAAAGACTTAATAAAAAAAGTTCCAGTGCAGCACTGGAGTGCGTAGCAGGGTGTGGCGTTTAGTTTCACTACCGAGGAAAGAGACGCCGATAACAATAACATCAGATCAACATGCAGTGCTATACAGAGACTTTTAGAACGTGAGATATTTACCAGCTGAGTGTCGTCTGGGGCCATGTGTGAAATTGTTCATTCAATTGGACATAGTATTTTCAAGGTGCCAGTAACTGGTGGCATGGCGATCCCGGCAACAAGAGATCATGGCATGATGACCCCTGTACTCTCAGTTATCCTGACAAATTAAACAACTACTAGAAAGAAACATCTACTACATCCAGGTCTGCAAGGCAACTCCAACGGTCTTAAAATCCACATCTGCACTAACGTTACTGCTGTTACGTAACGTACACCGAGTAACGGGCTGTAATATTAACAATATATGTTACTTCAATAATAATAACGCATGTAAAATAAATAAATAAAAAACAGGAAAGTCCTTTTAGGAACACTGGAAATGTACTCTTGAAAAGTGGCGCCAAAATAAAGCTAACATCAATTATGACACAGACATTTAGGCTAGACTGTGTTAAAGGTCTCCATTTCAATAATGTAATTAAGAATAAACACTTAAGTCACCCATAAATAAAAGCCATGAGTGTTTAATGATAATACCAAAGCTGAAGTGAGGAATTTAACAGCTTAGCAGTGTTAGCTCTGCTGTCAAACATTAGTTGAGCCCACATCTGCAAACTTAGCATCAGTGTCTTCCAGAACTAACTAAGGAGTTCCTGTCCAACAAACAGGGTCACATTACGTTTTTAAAAACGCAGTACATATGTGAACCCCCCCTTAAAAATACGTTATTACCACTAATTTAACATATATGTGCCACGACTAGTACTACAGCTCGTCTCCAAGTTCTAAGAAGCTCGTCCAGCTCTCTCTGAAGGAGTGGGACAAAAATAAATAAATAAAAACAAGGATGGACACAACACAAGCTTTGCCTTATCAATCATATTTAACACAGTTTAACGTAGTTTCTCCCAGGCTGCACGGACCCCTGCGTTATTTCCCAATAAGAAAATGAGTCAGGCCACTTCGTACAGAAAGCAGAAGTAAATAAAAAATAACCATGGTAAACAAGTTAACGTGGAAACGCAGAGAGAGGGGGAAAAAATCTCCATCTTGAAACCAATCCAGCAGCTGTTTTCGGGATTCTCCATTTTGGCTCAGCTCAGATTCAGTCATTGTAAAACGCTAGTCACGTCACGATTTTTTTTTCACAACAAAACGCATTTAAATAAAAAATAGTGAGTTTACGGTGAAATATTCAACGATATATTTTTTATTATTTGTTTTTTTTTTCGAGAGAGGGGAAAAAATTCACGTGAGGGGAAAACATCGCATCCCCCCCTCCAGGTCCTCCATCTTGCTTCTGAATTTGTGTTCCAGTTTCGCCATGGTGGCTGCTGCTGTGTGTGGGGTTGAGCTCTCTGTGCGGGGTGTATCTCGCTGTGTTGGGTTTAGCTGGATTTGAGCTCGCTGTGTTGGGTTAGCCAGGTATCATGGCATGTCAACAAAACCCTCGTCGGAAGTGGCGGAGGTTGGAAATCTGCTGAACTTCTTCAACACCGGGACGCGTTTAACAACGACCCTCTGAGAAGGGTTTATACTTCAATTCTGACAAGTTTGTGCGGTTTAGTAAACCTAGAGCTTTTTAGGAAGTGAGAGGTTCCCCTCTCTGCTCTGTGGGACCCAGTCCCCGCGCTATTTTGGCCGCCCAGGCGCCAGAGCTGCAGCAAAAACATCTCCAGCCCGACCAACTTCTATAAACGTTTTCCGCCATTTTATAACTTACCTCCTCGCCGGGGCTAAATGCAGGGATTCCGCGGCTCGTCCCCCGGCGATCCTCCACTCGCCCTACTCGCTCTGAACCAATATCCGAGCTTGATTCATGGACGTGGTTTAAAAGTGGCGGTCAGAAGCTGTTTTAGCTCGCTCCCTCTCTCCCTCTCCCCGCTCGCTCCGCTCGGTTTGTTGTTCCGAGCGATGAAATGGGAAACAGTGCGGAGCTGCCACCTGCTGGTCAGACAGCCCTGACCCTAAGAAGTGGATCATGAGGGACATCTAACGGCCGAGGAACCTGGCACACGTAGATCGGATTTCAGTCAGAGTACAGAGTACGGTCACACTCTGATAATAAGAGTAGAAGAAAAAAATAGAATATTATTATGGGATACATGTACGACATCTGCACATGTATCATGTGTATATATACTGTATACTATACTATATATATATAGCATACACACAAGCCTCTATATATTTTTGTATAATATGTACTTATTATATGCTGCACATACTATCTTCTTTTATAATTATTTTCGTCTTTTGCAAGTTTACCACATGTTGAACTACTAAATATTTATCTTCTCTTATTTACTTTTGCAGCTAGTGGCATGGTAGTAAGGCCTTGGGTTTGAATCTCAGGACGGCTAATGACACGACTGAGGTACCCTTGAGCAAAGTACCTTCCCACACACTGCTCCCTGGGCTCCATGCCAGTGGCTGCCCACTGCTTCACTTAGTGAATGGGTTAAATGGAGAGAAGGAATTTCACATTTTTCACACCGTGTGTTGTGCCATGGTGTATTCATGTGTGACTATAACGGACTAATTTACACTAAAGAGTTTTTCATGAAGTTTGCGTTGTTAGTTTATGATAGTTATAGCATTTCTGATGGTGACGTCCCCCTTCCCTCCCCAAAAAATCTAAACTATAGTATTTACTGCACATTCCACTTGTTCTTGGCCTTCTGTTGGTTTATGGGAGAACATAGACCAGCAGGTTTGGAAAAATTCCATTCCATGTGCAACATGTTCCATTAGTACTTGGTACTTGCTCTATATTGTGTACCATACAGCTTTCCCACAGACATGTAATTGGGATGTTCTGTGTAGAAAATATACTACTTAGGATCCTTTTTTTTAAAAAAATTAGACAATCCAGTTTATTCTCCTGGCAGAATGCACTAAACACTCTGAAATCTGATTGGATGCCATGGTGCTTATTATAAACGGTCCAAGTTCCTTTGGAAGCAAAACAGACATGTACCCATCCACCACCATATTTCACAGTGGGAATTAGACCTTTTCTCTCATTTGACCACAGAGCCTGTTTCTGAAGGCCCAGAGGCATTTAACAGATTCCAAGAACTTTTGTTTATTGTTTGTTGGGAACAGATGCTTTCTGCAATAACGGCAAATTGCTTGCTGGCATGGTGGTCACAATTTATCTTCGATTTAGAGACTTGAGATTAATCTCTGTCCAAATTGTATCTTTTGAACTATCCTCCTGCTTTGGACCCCAACATACACACACACAGAGCAAGTCTTTTTCTTGATACTTTGTTACCTAATCACATCTTGAATGTTTTGAACTCCATTAACCACAGTCCCTCAACATAATTAAGCTTTTAACCTGATTTAAGGAGGTGAACCTGTCTTGCACCATACTAAGAGCACAGGTTTACTATACATCATCACGTTTAATTCCTGCTGAAACAGACTCTTAGATCAAGGGCATCCCATCTTATCCACAAAGGGAAAGCGTGACCGCAGGTTTTCTACTTGTTTACTCAGTTGGTTGGTCTTCAAACAACTGACCAGGTGTGCCTTTGCTTTGCTGGGATGAAAACCTGCAGCCACGTCTGCCCTTTGTTGGCAAAACTGAGCATCCCAGGCATAGAAAATGTTCCTTATAAGGTATTGGGACAGTGTGGTACCTATATGGCAAATGAAATGCAAATGAAAACACCACTGAATTAGCATGATGTGAAATATATATTCTGATTTTATTGTACACGGTTTATATAAACGTAGGGCTGGATGTTACTGTGCATATACAAAAAAAACTTGCATCTGTTTAAAAAGATAATTATGGACTTCACAATCAAAAGGGAAAAAAAAAAACAGGACATAAAAGCATCAAATAAATTAGTTATCACAAAAAATATTTTCAAATTACATTTAAAGAAAGGCACTCGGTTAACGAACTACTGCCTGTAACAGTTCAGGCATCTTGGACATTAAACTTCATTGTGCCCCAAATGTGTGTTCTCAGGACTGTGTTTAGAGACACCACTTTTGTCACTAAACTGAGATTCACGAAAATCCCTTTTCACAGCAGCACTGATAGGACGGTTATTATACTCCATTCATATTTTTCTGCTGAAGCAGAAATGGGCCGTACCTTGATTCTTAGTCATGGCACTCATGATTGGGTGTATGGGTATGGAAGGGGTCCTCTTTCCTTGACGGAAGGGCTGCTACTCAGTCTTGCAGATGTAAAGACCACCCCACAAAGAGCAAAGGACTCTGTAAAGTACCCACTGATTGTGTACTTTAGAACTCTATGAAATGCAGAAAACAGCCATACATATATTACAATACTAAAACTTTTACACTGTTCCCTTTAAGTCTAGCTTTTCATAAGTAGTGTGTCTTTGCTCTAATCAGTGAGAAACATTATGATGCCAGTATATAGCAAATTATCCCTGAATATGTACAAGTCATGAAACAAATAAACCCATGAGCGCAGTTTTTCAGGAATGTTTATAACTGTGTGAATGAAGCTTGTCTATTAGAGTTAAATGGAGGTTAGGAGCTATAGGTTTGGATTTTCTGTCTGATCACGGCACAGCAGATGGGACATTTTTCAACAGAGTTGGAGCATCTCTTGCAAGTGACCAGGTGTCCACATGGGATAAAGACAATAGAAATGTCATCATCCATGCAAACTTTGCAAAGCTTTTCACGTTGGAGCTTCTCCAGCTTCTTCAAGGGGTCCTCAACTGAAACGCATAAGAATAAACATGCTATTAATAAGGAGCCCTACTAAACTGTATAAAATGTATAGCTGTGATAAACATAAACCACACTGTTGTATTAAAAATACATGTACCTTAATAATAACACTAATAAATAGATTACATTTCTTGCACAATGTCATATGCAACAGCAATTTGAAAATGGAACATTACTTACCCTGAGCTTCCTGCACCATATCAGAATCACTATCATACACATTGTTGGTGATATCACAAATGAGATCTTCTGTTGAAGAATAGCCATTGCTGGTCAGACGAATCTTTTCTAAAATGGTCCGTTCCACTTTTGTTGGGTCAAAACCCATTTCCACAACCTTCTGAGCGATCTCCGACTGCATTACATTTGAAGCTGTCATGTGGAGGGGAAAAAAAAGATGCAAGTCAAACATAAGTGTCATGTCTGACAAATTCTGGATAAAAAAAACTTCAGACATAATGCTTACCTCTCTCATGACTGGAAAATCCATTCTCATGACTTGTATTCTAGGCAGATAAGAAGAAAACATTTACATTCAGTGCCTGTTTACAGTAATAAAAGACTGACATGGAGTCAAATACAATTTGACTCACTACAGTAATGTTTTGTGTTTCGTTTTACTAACTGGGTTGAGGCGTCTAGGAGAACTCAGCTGCACAGAGCTGATAAATTCTTGCCCTTTTTCTGCAAGCAGGAAACTGCATCTGTGTGGAAAATAGGCATTTTCTTTAAAAGTACATACATACATGTATGATTACATAAAAACCTACTTAACTCATCTGCAGACCTACAATATAGGAGCACTGAAAATGAAAGAAGGGTCGTTCCACTTAGTTTTTGCAAAAAAAAAAAAAAAAAAATTGTACATAGAGTTAGAACAGAGCTGAAACATGACCTGAGTAAAAACACATCATGATGCATAATATATGGTTCATGCGAACACATGATGGTTTAATTTACAGAAGGATGTTCTCTGTGAACTGATGATTTATCTTGGTTTGAATTTCCATTTCTAACTGGTGCTGGTGCCACTTATGCTTTCAAAACCAGTGAGATCTCTTGATTCTGTCATAACGCCACAAGTTGTGTCTTTCATACAGCCTGAATATAGGGAAATAATTGTGTGCGTGTGTGTGTGTGTGGGGGGGGTAAAACAGGAAGCATTTCTCTGTTTCTCTGTAATAAAAAAAATTGCCTAACAAATCCCCCAAAGCAAAACTACTTCTATTCAGGAAAAAGTTAGTCTCTAAAGTATAGGTTTTAATAAATTAATTTTTTTTTATTTAAATAATGTATTTATAGATGTATTTTGTTTAAATTGTGAACTCAGTGTAGCTTAAATGCAGAAATAAACCATTCAAATTTTTACACAACAAAACTTTAAGAATAAAAATTCTGCCAAAACATTCAATAAATATAACTGTTGTGGGCATTTGCTGGCCTGTAATTAAAATACAATTGCTGCATTCATAGTTACTTTTTAAGCTTGGTTCACTCATTCAACATTTTAAAAGCAAATTAGAAATTTAAAAAATTGTCACTGAAAAAAAACAAAAATTGGAATTGGTTATCCAAAATTTAGAATATAATTAAATATTTGTGTCAGAATTTATTTACACAGTTTGTTGTAAAAATATATCCAATTTAACCAATTACCCTGGATAGTGTTTGGCATGCTCCTCCCACGGATCCTCATTTGGCTGCCAGTCCTTCAGACCTCCTCCACATTTAAAACACATAACGCGGTCTTGTTCCCCTGAACAAACAACAAAGAGAAGTCCTGTTTGCCGAACTTCTCTTTACATCTCATACAGCATAGAGCAAGTGCATAGAACACAGTCATGCATTACTCCAGCAGAAGTAATATATAACCAGCCTTGCTACATGCATTGCCCACTTTTATTTAATAACTGAAAGAAACAGAGAATTTCAGGAGAAGATGAATGGCCGAAGAAAATCCTACCTGTACTATAAAAGCCAGCTCTAGCCAGCCATTCATGGCTGATGGGATGCTGTCTGCCTCTGAAACTGTCAAGGCGCTCCTCAAAAGACTCCATTGAACCTCTACGGCCACTGCTTCTCCGGCTGAGCTGCTCTGATGGTATGTTCCCCACATCATGGCCCAAGATGAAGAAGCAGTGTCCGTAGTATTTGGAATGCTCAGCCCATGGATCGTCACCTTCTTCCCAGCCGGTCAGCATGCCTCCACAGCAGAAGCACTGCACTCGGTCCATTACCCTTTCATCGGGCACATGAAACAGACCAGCCTGCACTAGATCACTGGGCTGGACCGGGGCCCAGGAAGGCCAGTCGCTGAACGTCCTTAGCCTTGCTTCTTCGCTCTTCATATGCGGAACCATAGGGTAGGTGGAGTTATCCTCAATCTCACCTGTGCGGAGACTGTATTCAATGGCTTCAAGCTCTTCATTATAAATGGAGTCAGTGGACTGCGATGAGTGACCATTCGAAATGTTCCTCCTATGAGCACAGTTGAGGAAGGTGCAGTGAGGTGACACCTCGCGGTGTCTCTCAACTGGAGTGTCCCCCTGGCACCAGTTCTCCACGATGCTCTGGCAGCTAAAGCAGCGCACTCGGTCGGATTCTCCTGTGAAATAGAACCCGGCTCGGGCCAGTCTCTCTGCAGAAACCTTTTGAATTTGGGGAAACGCCTGGAAAGAGCTCAGCCTTGTACGCATTGCTGACCAGTCCTGCACTCCATCATCAGTTTCAATTGTGCCAGCCATGCTAGAGTCAGCCATTGTCACAGTTTCTGCTGAAACGGGGGAAAAAAAATCCAGAATCACTATGCAGAATAATGTAGAAAATTAAAGCTTATATATATATATATTTTTTAAAAAAGGTTTAGTAAAGTAGGGCTTCTGTATTTCAGCAAAATTAAAACAAATATACCGGTTAGGACTAAACAGACACGTGCGAGTACAGAAAGTGAGAAAATGAAACACTCCACAAGGGGGATATTCCATTGGGCAAGACCACAAAAACTGAAACTGATCTGAGTGGGATGGGTTTAATCATTCTTCGACTTTCGCTTTTAGCAATGTTTCTACTGATAGTGATAAGACAACCAGCTTCAAGCCTGGCCTGTGAACATACGAATGAAAATACCTCCAGCACCAGCTCAACAGAATTGGGACATTCTCATTGTGTTTTGGAACAATGTGTCTTTAAGTGCTGGAGAAGGTGAGTCACATGCACACCACGCCTCCAACATGTGACAGGAGATCTTATACAGCTAACCAGGCCTTTACACCCACCCAAATAATTAGTGCCAACTCCCTGTGTCCATGATAAACTTCTGACAAGCAAAAATAGAACGACGCCCATTTATGAACCTCAACCAGCTCCCTCATCAGGTCAGCCCTGGTCAAATCAGTTACTCGGTCAGTGCTGTAAACCTGCTAAACAGAGAAGGGACTGGCAGATAATGTTACAGATGTACATACCATTCCAGCCTATTCAGCTGCTTGCAAAACTCTCTACAAAGGGCATGCAGGAAGATCCTTGGATGATAACACAGGGAGCGCTCATTACAGAGACATGGGAAAGTAGTTTTTTTTTTTTTTTACACTAGTGTGTAAATTGTCTTTAAAAGGACGAGCTTTAAAGATCTACTTTGCAGAATATCAAAAATCTTTTTTTCTACCAAGTATGTAACAAACTCACGTTGTGGTAAATGTAAATTTACATATTTGAGATCCAGAAAGGAATTACCTGGGAAAGCACCTAGAGTTCTACCCACCTGTAGAGCTGTATAATTTGTATACATGGTGGGAAACTTACCTATATGCAGTTCTGAGATATGAAAATGAATTAGCTGGGAAATCACTGTGTACTCTACCTACGGGTAGGACTATATAAAATTATACATGGTGGGACATTAACCCATAGGGCGTTTTGAGATCTGCAGATGAATTTTTTTTACATTTTTGCACTTCTACTGTACTTTGTCTTGTATGATTGTTATGTATTGTTTTATTGCTTCCACCATTTTATCCTAATTTATTTCTGTAAAGCATACTGAGTGACCTTTGGTGTATGATAATGTGCTTTATAAACAAACTTGACTCATTCAGCGTCACATTCACCAGGTCATAGTCTCTGAATCAATAAACCCCCCACACCTCTCTTTTCATTATAAACCTTTGCTCTGGTTACGCTGACTACAGGTGTCAACACCCTTTACACCTCAACTCCATACCTGCAACTGGCGATGCCAACAAGACTTTTCTGCACCAGCTTAGTAAATACTATTGTCTCTATTAATCACGAGTTTGAGTAAAACAACAAAACACAGTGAATGTGTGACCAGGACACAGAAAACAGACTGATCTCGACGGCGCAGGGCAGCTAACGCTAACTACAGCACCAAACTGCTGTTTAAATACCTTCAGCAAAGAGTTGTCTTAATTACGTACCTTCTGATGTACTCGGGTACTTTAAATTCTTGTTTGGAGAAAGCTGTCGATCTGAAAGCGATCTTTTTCCACCCTCTCCGAGAGAGCTCTGATCTTATAAAGTGCTCCGACCGAACATTAAAGGACAGAGCTCGGAACTGACGCAGGACTGACGTGTCCTACCCACGTGGTGATTTCTGGTTCTTCGTAAGTGGAAGACAATGTGGACAAAAGTTTTGGGACACACCTTTTAATTCAGAGTTTAGGCCCCTTACGTCCAGTGAAGGGCAATAATCGTAATGGTTCAGCATACCAAGACATTTAAACAGTGCAACTTAGTGAACCCAGTGTTGGGGAACCCAGCATGACTGTGCCTTAATGCACAAAGCCATCCATATAAGACATGGTTGGATGAGTTTGATGTGGAAAAACTTGACCGACCCACACAGAGCCCTGACCTCAACCCGGTCCAACACTTTTGCGATGGACTGGAATAGAGATTGTGAGCCAGTATCAGTGCCTGAACTCAGAAATGCTCAACCGAATAAATGGGCACAAATTGTCCCACAGAAACTCCAAAATCTCATGGAAAGCCTTCCAAGACGAGTTGAAGCTGTTAAAGTACATTTGAAGGCATTTTTAAATGCAAGTCTCTGTTGGTGTAGTGGTCAGGTGTCCCAATATGTTTATATAGTGTAGGATTCATTGGCTTCCAGGCGGTTCGACAAGAACTAGCATTCTTTTTCACCTCCCTAAAATGTCTAAAATGGTTTCAAATCATTGGAAAGTGCTATTCCCTAACTACAGGGGACAGTCTCCCTGGAGCAGTGGTGGTGCTGAAGGTAGGAGTCGAACCCATGAGCTCTTGGTAAGAGCTTATACTAGAGGCAAGTATCCTACCCACTACGCCACCACCCCCTGTTCAGAGAGATGACTGAATGGAGATTCTAAAATTACACTGAGAATGATGCAATAACAAATGATGCTTAAGTATATAAGTATAGATCACATCTAGTGCAGAGATGTAAAGTCAAAACACTATCTGATTCTCACATTACTTAGAATGAAATCTAAATGAAGAATGATGCCTGCTTTCAATTCTGAATACAATTTACTAAAGGGGGGGGGGGGTTGCACAGCTAAAACTATTTATAATAATTATCATGTAGTTGCTGTAATGGTTTATTATTTAATAAGAAGCCGTGAAATATAGAATACAACAGGAACAGTTTAGTCATCATTGATTGTATATTAAACAACAAAGATTCTTAATATGGAAATTACTTCAAATTAGTGGACACCTACAGCCTTTCTAAATTGTGGAATTGGAATTCTGTTCTATTTTTACTCAGGAAGATAAAACAAACATTTGAATGTAAGACAGAAGTATATAATGCCACGTTTTATCCTATTTCTATATTTCCCCCCTGTTTACACCATTGTGACCTTCCCTGCACTGTGCAGTGACTTTGGTAAGTGCAGTGAGATCTTTTCTTCACGGTTCTGAACATATTCTTGTTGCCCAATATTTTACTTGAAAGACTTTTTCGTAACACAAATGCCTTGGTAATCTGTCAAACAGTACAGTTACATTGTGTTAGACTGACAATGAGGGCAGGAGGAACTAAGATGAAATCTCTCTGAATGAACCACTCAGATCAA
>JBBPDH010000031.1:4688208-4700561 GCA_037974565.1 Clupeocharax schoutedeni
TCGCTCATCCCTACTGCACAGCTTGGCCCCCGGTCACTGGAGAATTGTTATTCTCTTATTAAGTTTCACCTATGCATCATTATAACTTTCTCTGCATAACAACACAGGACAGCAGGTCAAAATCATCAGAAATAGGTTTTTTCGTGTTTTTCATGCTGATTTCAAATCTGTTTCTCCCACATGTACAGTTTTTGTGATGAAGCTAGTTATATATTGCATGATAGTTGGTATAAGGATTTTACTAACACCGGAATGCAATCATTAAGTGGTGTGTCCCAATACATTTGTGCATACTGTGTATAGTGCCTGTCCTAAAACTCTGAATATTACCGCTCCAAACTGAGCTATACATACATACATAATTACAAAAATCCTCTAAAAAATATCACTTGGCATTCAGGTAAACAAAGACAAATGCATCACAAATAACATAAACCTTTTTGTTTGCTTCACATTGTTCTGACCGATTTAGGCCTTCTTTAAATAGAATGTACTATTGTAATATTAGTGTAACTGCAATGCATTGGTCTTGTTCCTGTGTAGGTTTACTGAGATGAAGTTAATTGTAAAGTATGTAAAATGTGATGTGTTACCTAAACGCATTGAGAAGTTAGCATTGTTAAGATGCCAACCATCCAATATGCAAAACAAAGTCAATACACACCAGGGGCAACAAATGTGCTGTAGGATTATAAAGTGTGATTCACAGTATACAACATATATCACAAATCTTCAAAAAAGGGAGTTTTTCACACGGGTTGTGCAAGAGCCGCACTTTCATTTACGTGACACACATTCAAGGGTAACTGAGAACGTTTTTCAAGAACTGTGCACTGCCTGGTGGGCTCAGGATGGGAAGTGTGTGCTCATTTACAAACCACAAAGCTGGTGAGACAGGAAGTTCCTTCACCACTTCCCTGTAGAGTTTCCATCAGAGTTGTCCCGCACATTTCCCCCAGTCTTATGGCCACGAGCTACAACTGCAATACATGTGTCAGGAGTCCTGCCACACCTGAGTCCTGCCAACATTACATGGCCATCTGTAAAGTAGTTTCTAACTAATTACATGGGAGAATATGTCGAAGCCAACTATGACGGGGTGACACCACACATACATGTCTTTTAACCAGGGCTAAAAAAATGAAGCTCTTAAACAGATGAGCATCTAAAGTATGAATTTGCCCTGTCAAGAGTTTAGAAAAAAATAATACCTGTGATAACAGTTAATACCTCTGATTTTCTAAAAAATATATCTTACAAAACATTACAATGTTGTAACGATTGCCAGGTTACTGTGAATTGATTTTGTGAAACATCTTATGTCCTTCATGATGCTAATTTAAGAAGTACATATTTATTATGCAACTACCTCATCATAAGTTACTGCACAAACTGCAATTCTTTATATTGGCTGTAGTTATTTTCAGCAGTTATTCGCTCACATTTACATCACAAAAATAAGCTCAATCAGGTGTGAACAAAGCAGAACAAGCATTTATTTTATTTAAAAAAAAATCCAAACTGGTGTTGTAACGTGTATAATAAGACAGTAATTAGTATGGACAGTTAGGAAGCAAAATATTGTAGGAGCCAATCTGGCCATTCAAGCCTTGTAATAAAAAAAATTTAAAAAAAAGACTGTATATGGCAATTAATTAGCTAAAATTTCATAATTCGCCTTAATTACAGCAAGGCTGCCTTACACAATTGCTTCTGTTCTTTTGGAGTTTCACTGTGGAGTCACATGTATGGAATGTTATTTCGTAGGCGGAAACCCTTCACTTCGCAGCACAAAACGCTCCAATAATCTGAGGAGTACTTCCTTAATGACATAAAAATACCTCAGATAGTTGAATGCGTGCCACTCTGTAAGTACTGGTGCTGTAAGAAAAGTTAACTCACATTTTATTTTTGTAATCCATCCTGATATTATATTCAAAGTCTGGAAGAAACCAGCTTTTAAAGAACAGATGTTCACTTGTGGAAAATCAGTTTGCGTGAATCAAGTCTTGTTTTGTAAAGTGAAACTCAAATATTCCCCACAAAAAACAAAGGTATAACAGGCATAAAAGCAAAAAGTGTGGTATAAGCTAAGAATATTTATTCATTATTGTTTAACTGTGTAGTATCTTACAGAAATACAACAATATTGTTTTATTTTGTTTTTATTTACCTTTAAAACAAGTTTCCAATTAAATGATTGCCTAATATGAAACAGATCCATACTGCCAAACTCGTCCAGTTAGATCCAGTTGCTATGAAATCAGATATAAACTTAACACAAAACTCACAGTGTCAAAACCAGGAAAGAGGAAGTGCCGAGTCATGTATTTTGTAAACTTTAAGTTGACAAGTCCTTTTCTCGATGCATTAGTTGTCTTCTTATTTTCATTTCCAATGCATTTGCTGTCCACTAACCACTTGGTCAACTATTTACTCATCGCATCTGTTTAGTGCAGTTCAGCAGGAAGCTGTAAGCCCACTACCCAGCTGGGAGATGTTCAGTGGATCCTTCAACCCTCCACAATTCTCTTAAGCAAAGTTCCAAGCCCACCTTTGGCAATCTGTAAAGGTGTCTTCTCCTCCTTGTTCTCAATGTAGATGCTGGCACCATGTTCAACTAAGAGCTTTGCAGCCTCTACTCGCTCTTCATCACATGCAAGATGGCTGGCAAAAACAGACACAAGGTTATTACAGAAATGTCCTGACAGAGACAATAAAGTGGTATTAGAGTGACTGGGTCAAACAGCAACGAAGTTAGAAGAAGACAGCTTTAGTGTAAAATGTGACAGCACTCACAGAGGCGTGTTGCCCTCAGAGTCCTGGATGTTAGTAGAAGCGCTCTGTTTTAATAGAAGCTGTATAAGACGATAGTTGCCCTTCGCTGATGCTCTGTGTAGAGGTGTGGATTCGAGTTTATCTGTAGCATTAGGGTCTGCACCATTTTCCAACAAAAGCAGGGCTATCTGTTACAAAAAAATGTCACATTTACTACACATTTTTAACTATAACGAGCAAAAAAAATGCAAGACAAGCATCTTTTAGACACAAAGGTGACCTCATATCGGTCCTTCGACGCTGCATAATGTAAAGGGGTGCAGCCATTTTGGTTGACGGAATTTAGCTGTGCTCCTTTGGTTATTAGTGATCTCACAATTTCCTCTCTTCCAGCAGAAGCTGCAATATGTAGAGGAGTCCAAGAGGCCTGAAATCACACGTGTTATACATTATGACTGCATCTTAAATAAGAGCAAACAAACAAAAACAAAAACAAACAAACAAACAAAAAGAGTAAAAACAGAAAAAAATACAAATAAATACAAAAAAAAATAAAAACCAACAGCTGGAAAACACTGAATCCAAAGCAGTAACAACAATATGACTAAAGCTAGGGATGGTAAAATGTAAAAATATGGCAATTAAAAGAAATAGCTGCTTATAAAATACTGCAAAATGACACAAAATCCATGCAAATTCATGCAAAACATGTTTTGTAAAAAGAACAAAGAGTACGAAGGCAGACTTGCACACAGATGAAGCACAGACTGGGAGTGACTGGGATTAGAAATGAAAATGCTGACTCACATCATCCTTCAGATCCACTTCAGCTCCAACATCCAAAAGAAACCGCACAATCTCTGCATGTCCAGCTGAACAAGCCCAGTGCAGAGCAGTCCTGTGATCCTACATGTGGGATGCACTAATCAGTTGAACAATGGTAAAATACACTGTATGGACGAATGTATTGGGACACGATTACACCAGCAGGGATTTTAATAACACTGCATTCAAATACAAAGGCTTAAACATACAGTTGCCCCCCCCCCCTTTTGGAGCTATAACGGCTTCCAATCTTCTTCCAAGACTTTCAACAAAATAATGAAATTCATGTCCATTCATTTTGTATAACATTTATGAGGTCTGACACTCATGTTGGGTAAGAAGGCCTCCGTTTCAGTTCATCCCAAATATGTTAGATGGGGTTGATGTTAGGGCCTATAAAGTTCTTCCACAACGAACTCGTCCAGCCATGGCACTAGGGCACAGTCATGCTGGAATTTAAAAGGTTCTTCCCCAAACTCTGTTCACAAAGTTGGAAGAATGGCGTTGTCCAAAATGTCTTGGTATGCTGAAGCATCACGACTGTCCTTCCCTGAAAGTAGCTCAAAACCTGAAAAAAAACATTTGTGTCCTAATACTTTTGTCCATATGGTGTAGGTTTATATGAAAACAACTCACTACCTTGTCTGCAAAGACACCAGGCCACTGGTTCGCTAAAACGCTATTACTCTCTCAGCACTGCACACATTTAAAACACACCTGGTCTGTTTTGGCAGCCAGACTTCTGTCAGACAGGATACATTGCTTGAGCTGTTCAAATTTCCCGGTGTAGGCTAAATTACAGATCTCCACGTTAGACACTGACGCCTCCATCCCAACTTCACACAACACAACACAGCTCAGACAGACTGTGTAAGTACCAGACGCTCAGCTCGGAGTATCCGGTCTGATTTCAAATTACCAGTTCGGTTAAACTCGAATAATATTTACCTAGATTTCAGCGACCGGTACTATGCACTTAATATATGCCCTACTGAATTAACTGTAATGTAAACAATAACGACAAAAAACAATTTATGCACACAAATATTCTTTTAACATTTCAAGCCCCAGCTGCTAGGGATCACCATTCAGACATGGGAACCAAGAGAACCACGAACACACGGACACTGTTTCCAGAACACGCGTTTGGGGTTGCCTTGAAAGAGGTGGTCCATCTGTTGTATTGGTAAGAGACATAAGCATTTTATGAAAAATGAGAGTGATTTTCCTTAGTTTTCTAGCTTGTCGACGTTAAACGAAATACTTTAATAAGAGCGAAGCTGGCCACTTTTATTTAAATTCGATGGTTAATAAGAAGTCGCGTCTAGATTACGCTTTGTGTGATTTTTGTTTTCACAGGTTCTTGAAAAGGTATAATCCACAGAGACCGAGGAATACCTGCGGAGATTCTTAAACGGCGAGATTTATCAGCATGGCTTCGACAGTTGTAAGTTTCAACCATCCATTTGTTCGAGTTATTGATCAAACTGACCGGATGAATGTTTGCTGTTCATTAGGTTGAACCAATGTTTATATTTTTTATGTATTTTTAATGTCAACAGGATTTCAGAACTCATGTTGATCAGTCGTGCAGGTATTCCGAGGAGTTTGTGAACATTTACTACGACTGCATGGACAAAAAAAGACGAGTGCGTATGGAACATTTAATCCGCATTTTCTTTCATTGGTTCTTTGGAAATGTAAGTTTAATAATCATTCAGAGTGGACTGTGTGGTGAACTGTACTATTCAAGTGAAGCAGAACTGTTTACACTAATAACGACAGGAAATCGGGTGTATAAAAAGTTGAATGCCTAATATCTACTACAGTTATTAGTATTCGAGTAGTTTCTTACAATAGTAGTGCTGAGCATTGTCAGTCTAGGAGTCACAACCCATCCAGCTAATGGCCTAGTGCTTAGGAAGTTGTCCCTCTGAAAGTCGTGGGTTTGAATACAAGCACCACTAAGGTACCCTTGAGCAAGGTACTCTCCACAAACAGATCTCTGGGTGCCCTCTGTAGGTGGCACTGCTTCACTAGCTGAATGGGTTAAATGCAGAGAAAGATAATATACTTTTCCCATTTTTGCTCTAGCCAACTTTATGACTACGGGATGTTTGTGCTGTGGTTTTTTAATAAAGGCAGGATGACTTCTATTTGAGTATATATATTTTTTAACCAGATAAGCAGTATGTCCCATTGTGGAGAAGTACATGCACAGACAATGCGTGACAAAATAGTAACAAAAATAGGTTTTGACCCCAAATTTACTACTGTTTTACCATGGTCCCCATTCCACATTAAACAGATGGATGCACTGGTCATTTTGGGAAACAAATAAAAGGATTGTATTTGCATTATCGACACAAGTATGATTGTAGGTCTGTCTTGTGGTGGACTGACGACTTAGTTGTTTGTCCTGCAGAACTTCCTCCCACCCCATTGTAAAGAAATCGGATTGTGTAATGGGGACAGAGTGCTCTTATATACACAAAACCACTCTGAATGTTTACACTTCAGTGATTGAATTATCCAAAGCAGTATTATGGCTGTCATGTATTGTTATCTAGTTAATGAGTAAATTAATGAGAGAAATGTGTTTTAGAATTTGACAAGGCTTTATCTGGATAAAGCAACGTTGGTGTGGAACGGCAATCACGTTGCTGGACAGGATGCCCTGGGAGAGTTTTTCGAGTCTCTTCCTTCAAGTGAATTTCAAGTGCACACACTTGACTGCCAGCCTGTACACGGTATGTGAGAAGCACAGTGTGTTCCTGATCACCTGACAGGATAGTGTAATTTGTCCTTCAGTGTCTGCCATCTTTATCTATTTCCAGTTAAGCTTGTTTCTGATCAGCTTGATCAAAAGTGGAAAAAAAAAACCTCTTCTTGAGGACAAACCATCAAAACAGTTTATTATGGGGGCAAATACTTTGTTCAGGGGGTTTAATGTTCTTTTCTTTGAACAGAACAAGCAACTCAAGGCCAGACAACATTGCTGGTGGTTACTGCTGGTTCGGTCAAGTTCGATGGAAACAAGCAGAGATATTTCAACCAGAATTTCTTACTCACCACACAACCATCTCCACACAGCGACCAGCCAGTTTGGAAGATTGCTAGTGACTGTTTTCGTTTCCAAGACTGGGCCAACTGAATAATCGGTTGGGCCAACTTTTCTTTTTCTTTTAAAACATGTTCCATTTGGATTAAATCCCCAGGAATTCTTTAAAAGTGGCCTCTGAGGAAGGCAGCTAAGTACCCCCCCCCTCCCCCCCTCAGAATGTTCACAGATGGCTGAAAAATTTTGTACTTTTAAACTTGCTGTAAATAAATTATATAAAGTCATCCATGGGACAGTTTGCTGAGTAGAAAACATTTTAATTATCACAACATATATTACAGTTTGTGATCCACCAAACTAAATAAAAGCATCAAACGTTCTACAAGCAAATGCACAGTTTCTCAAATGTTCACATTTAACAAGTCCTTTATATTTGGGACCCTGAGGATTAACCAAAAACATGAAATCTTTTATATTTATTCTTCATAAGGGAACACACGAATCCGAATCCAATTCAAATTCCAAACGCTTTGTTGGTTCAATGGCTAGTAAATTAAATAATGGCTACATCCCTGACAAAATAAATAAAAAAAAAAAACACAAAACAGTGCAGATGAAAATACTAGTGCCTCAGTAATGAAGTATTTGGTAAAGAGATTTTGGTTCCCTCTTCAAATGAAATTATCCCACATTTCTGAGGCAGTAAGGTTAAAAAAAATCCTAAAAAAAATAATCTACAAAGGAAATAAATTATAGTGCAAAAGATTTTAAGCAGAATAATCTAACATGGCAAAGGAATAATGTAATGGCAATATTTCAACAGGAGAAATTGATCGGTTTTGTCTGAAAAATGGTAGTAACTGTGGGGACAAAGTCCTGGTGTCTGAATCAATACTCAATACAGTAGTACAGTTGATATGTTCATTTTGGCAGTGTGGAAGCACTAAACATACTGACAAATGTAAATCCTAACATCTCCATCAGTGGCATCAATTATAGTGCCAGCTGATGGAGATGCTATCAACTTCCAACAGTGTTTGCTCTTGTGGATGAAGGCTTCCAAAAATGTTTTTCCCTTCACTGTAGCTGATTGCTCGTGTACTTTACATAAGTTGGCACAAAACATACAAGCCAGCCATCCTATTGGCCTACAGTCCTGAGTCCTTCCATTAACACAATGCTATCTAATAAATATTAAATATTAATTAATTAACATTGGATAACAATTCATTTTTAACAATGCATGAAATTCATTTGTAAAGAGGAATGACTGGTGGGTCATTAAGCCATTGTAAAGCCATAAACTTTACAGAATGTTCTATACAAACATCACAGAATGTGCGTCGTTCCTAAGATAACAGTAGGGCATCAACATTGAAAAAGAGACCACTCAGAAGGCACAGAGAAATCACTGTACAGCACCTGCCTCTTCAGTACAGTGCCAGTACAGTGAGCGCCTTATCTACCAATCGGCTTTGGCCTTCAAACGAAAACCAAGCCATCAAAAGATTCATCTATAATGAAAACATTACAAAGATGAGAAACAACACTTCACGTGGTTTACAAAAATACACATGAATGTGATGGCAGTTTAACGCTGTTATATGGTTGAAATCCTTCTGCAAGTCAGGAGCTTCCTTCTGCTAGCAGGTAAATATAATAGGAGGACACTTCATGTTGTTTACGAGTGAATCCTGTCCCTCAGCCAAGTGTCTCATGCCGAGCAGCTAAAAGTCAACAGTAAACTATTCCACAGCAAAGAGTGTAAAGCGCTGACTGGATAGACCTATAGAAAGCGGTTTAAATTATCCACAGTGTTCTAACCAAGATTTTATAAACAAAACAGCACAGTAGATTTACATGTGCGTGTGTGTGTGTGCGCACCACACTAAGCAATGGTTTGTGGTCAGGTCATAGCAAAACATCTATAAATATGCATACGGCAGCTGTGATAGTGATGTCTTTGGCTATGATACAGGTTCTATTTGCGGCCGTACATTCGCTCAATGTCATGGAGATAGTGGTTTTTCAGTTCTTTCCTCTTCAGTTTAAAAGCATCCGTGACCAGGCCGGTTTCAGGGGTCCACGGCTCTGGACTCAAGTGAACCTTCACAGGGATCTCAAAACGCTGAAGTTTAACTGTAATTACACAAAAAAAGGAATGTCAGTAAGAGCACAAGCCCAAATTGTCAATTGATGCAAATCTTTCATTAAACAACAGATTGTACTATGTACAGTAACCCCACCCCGTTTTATGTGAATCAGGAGTCACAGAATCAAGTCTCACAGATATATACAATTTATTAATAAATAGTAATCCAAATATAAATTCACTGAAATTTCCAGTTACTGGCTGCTGTCCTCCTGTTCTTATGTTTTTGTTTCGTTCTGCGCATTCTGGCAATGCAATAACATATTAAGCTGAATAAATGTTTTTGTACTGTCCAGAGAACACAAAAAAAGCGGGTCTTGGGATGGTTAATACTGCTTGTTTTTTCTCTTGTTCTTCTTAAAGCCCTGTAATTTTATTACTGTAAATTTAATTAGTAGAGGCTGTTGAGCTCAGTTGCTGCTCAGTGTCACGGCAATACCACCCCTCCTGAAGCCCCTGAATAAGAGGTGTACATTATTACTGTATTTACCCTGCTTATACAAAAAAATGCACAAATTACAAAGCAGTCTATAGGCTACAGGGGTAATATTGGTATTTACATTCTAGCACTACAGGAGTTCAGTAGGAATACTGGTTTATCTTTACATTTTCATTAAGGGTAGTATATTAAACGGAGTTTAAATAATTTGGGGGCATATTTAGGGTTTACACCAATAGGCATTTTCATGCTTTTTTTTTTTTTTAACACAACATGGTTTTGCACTATATGCGGGTGCTCTTGGAACGTTTCTGTATATATGTATATATATGTATATTTTTGTCTATCTTGAATCAATCAAAAACTGTATAACTAATATACTACATCTATAAAAAAATAAAATAAAAACCCTTTACTTGAATTGGCAACTTCTTTAATCGCCCTCAAAACTTCCATCTCCATAATAGGGTGGTTGCAAATTTCTTCCCATGTGCCTTTGATTCCCTTCTGATCGGCCAGGCCAGTCAGCTTTTTTTGGTTAGGCACCACAAAGCTGATTACGTAGTTTTGATCACTGTTGAGGAAAGATAAGAGAGCAGTTCACAAACTGTGGCTCTACTAGTGCTCACCAAGCAAGCTTAGTTTCTCAGTGACATTTCACTTTGTTCATGCAATTTGAAGCCAACAAACCTGTTGGCATATGCGCAGATGTTGTCGACTAGAGAGCAGTTCTTCAGTGCGGACTCAACTTTGCCCAAGGACACATATTCCCCAGCCTGCAGCTTGACAAGGTCCTTTTTGCGATCTGCATATTACAAGAGAATAATCAATGAAACTGGTTCATAAAACTGCTTAACCTACAAAATATGACCATGGCTAACAATAGGGGATTGTATATTATCTGCAGAGTTGGCCCCAGCTAATCTATGCTTTGCAAACATTTAATGTATTGTAACGGCTAGTCCAGACACATACCAACAATCTGGAGACAGCCATCGGGGTGGATCTCTCCTACGTCCCCAGTACAAAACCAGCGCTGTCCCTTCTCATCCACAAAGAAGTCTTCACTGTTACTGCGGTCATTCCTGTAGTAGCCCATTGTCACATTGGGACCTCCAATCAGGATCTCACCTCGAGGGTGAGGCTTGTCCAGCTTCGTGTAGCCACCTGCTCGAATAGATTGCATTTTGTTTATGGCCTTTCCTAATGGCACTTTTGTTCAGTATTTTTCTATTCAAGTAAAATAATCAAATACATTATTAAAAGAGATTAAAACCAGATTAAACTTTAAACTGTGTACGCCAGTTGGTTTCCAGACCAACACAGAGAAACAGAACACATAAATGTGAGGTGAAATGCACTGCAGTATTCTCCTCCAATCAACATCATATCCACTCACCTTCCGCCCAGTCGCGGAGTTTGACCTCACAGCAAATGAGAGGAGCTCCCACCCGTCCTGTGCTGTAGTCTGCCACTGCACATCCAAAGAACAGAAGTGAGTATCACAACAAGCTAAAACCAGTTCAATGATAACTTTGGGAAACAGGTGTTAGGAGGTTTGAGCTCAACACCTTTTGGAGATATGCATAACAAATGATTTTGCAAATATTGTTTTTTTAGCAAATATAGTGTATTGCTTTCATCACGGTTTCATGAAATGTATCAAATTTTGAATATTTTGGATTATTATATTCAGACAACTCTTGGTTTTGTATAGCAGGCTCTTTTTGTGTCCATCATCTCCTCACCCTCTGTGATGGTGCCCGCTCCACAGGTCTCAGTCAGGCCATATCCCTGACCCACAGGGCAGCAGAAGCAGATATTCATGAAGCGCTGTGTGGCAGAGGACAGAGGAGCTCCACCGGACAACATCATTCGTACGTTTCCTCCCAGCAAAGCCCTCACTTTCTTAAACAACCTAAGGGAAAAGCAGAAAAGCACAATGAACCCGGCTTAATTCATATAAACAATATCATTAGCCACTCTAAAGAAATGCATGTGCTCTTACATGTTACAAAGAGGGGCGTCATAGCCTTTCTTGATCTGCTCCAGCTTGTAGTTGTAGGCCAGTTTGAAGAGGGTCCTTTGCACACAACTCATCTCCTGCACTTTGCTCATTACATTTTTATTGATGCGGTCCATTATTTCCTGATTGATTAAAAAGAAGAAAAAAAAACAAACAAAAAAAAAAAACATAATGGTTCAATGTGCCATTGACATGAAAGGTAATGCTGATGGAGAAACCAAGGAGCAATGCAAAACTTACTGGTACAGCAGCCATGAGAGTAGGCTTCAGCACAGAGCAATCTCCCTTACTGCCTTTTTTGATTTTAGTGGACTATAGCGAAAAGATAAAGAAATAAATGTAACCAGTGTCATTTGCAGACACAAAACCTAAAAGACAGGACAAACTATGTCCTGAAATAAAATATTTAAAAGCAATTAAAAGTCGATATGTGCTAGTCAACTAGATCTTAAGTTTGGGGCTCCATTACCTGATCAGAGAGTGTTTGAGGGGAGGAGTAGCCAATCCTACAGCCATAACTAACACACGAGATTTCAGCCGTCATCTCCAACACATGGGCCAGAGGCAAATAGGCTATATATGTGTCCTTGGGGCTGTAAAAACAGAGTCACAGTCTATAGCCAACAAAAATATTTTTCCTGATATTTTGCTATGTCAGAACATGCAAGGCCATGTCAATTCAGGCACATTTTCTGTACTCACCCCAAACCTGGGATTCTCTCACACTGACCAGTCATGCCAGAGATGAGGTTGCTATGAACAATGGTGACCCCTTTTGGACGGCCTGTGGAGCCACTGGTGTACATGATGACAGCGCAATCTGATGGGATGGGTCTCACCATCTCCCTATTCACTGCAACACAAAACACATATTGTTTTCTTTCCCAGTGACAGTAAGGGGCCTGATTTTACACTTGCTTTTGCACAAAATGCTATTGAAAGCACATTAAAAGGTCTGAGGGTAAACCAAGGCCATTGAATCTGTGATATATATTCAAAGTCAAAGTCAACTTTGTCATCTCTGCTATATACTGTACAGGTACATAGAGAGACGAGACGACGTGGCTCCTGT
>JBBPDH010000031.1:4742183-4754191 GCA_037974565.1 Clupeocharax schoutedeni
CCCTGTGCCCAACCCGGGACTCGAACCCAGGACCTTCTCGCTGTGAGGCAACAGTGCTAACCTCTGCGCCACCGTGCGTCACCGTGCCGAGTTTTGAAACTCCGAATCAGTAAAACACTGCAAAAAGGTTCACTGTTTCGAATCGCTCCAGTCGGAAAACTATCGCCGTGGATTTTTGCCGATAACCGATAGTTCCGGGAATCAACTATCGGTGCCGATTAATCGGCAAAACCGATATATCGGTCGACCTCTAATAGACAATTGTATTTACAATATTTATTATATACAAATATATTTGCATTTTATCCATGTGCCGTTAATACACATTAGGGCTGTAACGGTACATGTATTGGTACCGAACTGTCACGGTACATTTGTCACAGTTCGGTACATAATGTGTCCGAAACTGCGCACTTGCGCACTTTTAGTGCGCGATTTTAAGGCGTAGTGCGCGGACACTGAAAATTGAGATAAAACTCAGTGCACGGAAAGTATGCTGCACTAAAATTGGCCAAAAAACGCAGCGCAGAACGGGCGCCATTTTGACCACGTAGCGGAGGGGGCGGGACTTTCAACGTGTTTTCGAGTTGGATAATGGCAGCAAACAGAGAAATACGAGCCCAACGGAGGCAGCTGGTTCATATAAATGTAAGTAACATTAATAAAAATTATTTTACTGACATACACTGTGGTAAAACCGGCAGATATTTTGGTGGGCTGAAGAATCGCGAGCAAATGTTAGTCCGTCATTTCCGCTAAGTGCAAAACATTAGTGTTCCGTTTAGGACAGCACTGACCCACAGCAGTGCGAACTACAGAAGGCAGTGCACAGTGCGCACTACACACCCGATGTCTTTCGGAGAATACAAGGTACAACGGAGAAGATGTGATTGAAGTAATACGGAATCACAGAGGGACCAAAAAACGCAGATTTTGGTGTGGTGCAATAGTGCCACCTACTAGCGTAACACTTACATATACATGAAAATATAAGCAAGAGTGTGTGTTTATTGGTTAATTTAAAATAAACATAAACAAACCAAGCCTCATTCTTTAGAACTTTTTGTTGCTTAACTTTGCTGTATCGTGAACCATACCGAACCATGACGTACAAAACCGTGACATCTGTGTACCGTTACACCCCTAGTACACATATATTCCTTGTTCCTTGTCTTTATCCCATAATGAGCCAAACTGCTACCAACTTGACAATTTAATCGAGCTCTTTTGCTTACTGACTGCTTTGAGCTCAGATAATTTGAGGTGAACATCCCATTCCTTGGCTTTATTTCAAATGGAGTAGCAGCTTTAGAGCACTTCAACTGAAAATCACAGCAGCTTTAATCTGTGTCTGTGAAAGAAGGCCCTTGAAGTCCATTTGCACCGTTCTGACTCACATAAGTGGTCTTTGGGCAACAAGTTTGGCCCTGTTTAAAGGTACTTCCTAGCAGGCCTAATTAATTTGTTGTTATACACCACATTAGGGGACTAGCTGACAAATGATACAACGAGCAGCTTCGGAGCCACTCATTACTTGTGCAATTAGGAATGTAATTATGGGGAGCCCCTACTACACACTGGGTGATGGAGCACGGTGGGAGGGAACATCTTTTTTAGCCAGTGGGCAATGTCTTACAAATGTACACATTTTTTATTTGCTGTTAGAGCTCAGGCGAAGTGAAAACACCAGGAAGCTGATATTAATAGCGCTTGTGATTCACGGCTCTTCATGTTGCGGTTATTAGGGTGAAGACTTGTGGCATTTTGCATTCCATACCATAGCATGTCTGTCTGTGACAGCTGTGAGAGCTCGCTGGAGCTGCAACAGTGAAAATGGAGCCGGTTTACCATGAGCAGAGGGATGAACTGCTGCAGAGACATAGCCTACAGGCATCATAACTCCAGCAGAGAGGCAATTTCAGCAGAACAGACCAAGTCTGACTTTTGATTAGCGTTCAGTGCTTTTCCAATAGTACATTATAGCAAACAATACGGTAACTTTCAGCAGCCACAAGCCTCATCGTTGAAGTTCATCATTTTCTCCTTGCTTGCTTGTAAATAATAGCACCTGCTAACCGTGTCCAACATTCTTGAACAAGAAATAGTTGGTGAAAACATCCTCATTTGAAGACAACTGGTTTGTTTTTGTAATATTTAAAAAATATATATACAGAATACAAATAAGATAAAGCTACTATGGGGGTAAAACAAGCCTGAGGCCTGTGCAGTCAAAACAAATAAACAGCAACAGTGCACCTTCTATTCGTATCAGTTTAAAATGCTTTTTTTTCTGAATAATGCAACCTGTTCTTATTTCTTTCAGCATTCATAAATGAGGATGCCCACAGAATATAAATATATGCTTGATAATCCAACAGTACTGTGCTTTCTCGTTCTCTAAATGCTGTAAAAGTCTGTTTTTCTCTAGTGTGAAATGCTGAGAGGAGCAGAGTTCACTTTTCAGGTACAGGAACACCCGATTTCATATAACATCTCCAGTGTAATGACCTGGGGAGAGAAAGGTAGCTTTTGAAACTTTAACAGCATTTACATACTACATCATCAATCATCTGAGCCAAGGTCACGCGGTTGCTGGAGCCGATCACAGGAAATATAGGATGAAAGGAAAAGAAACACCCTGGGCAGGTGACCAGTCCATTGCAGGGCAGATACACTAATATATTCTCACCTGAGGCAATTTAGCATCTCCAGTTCACCTGACATGCATGTCTCTGGGCTGTGGGAGAAAATCTGAGCTCCTGGCAGAGACACGGGGAACAGAACCTGTCCAGGCTGGGAACAGAACCTTCTCGCTGTGAGATGACAGTGTGATCAAGCCCATACTACATCAAGCCCTTCACTTTATAAAGGCAAGGGAATTTTACATTTTCATTATATGGGACCTTTAAAATGTCAAAGTAAAAGTGATCTTCATTGACATCTCAGCATCCTATTATTATCAAGAGTTTTATAAGCAAATGATTTTTAAAACATTACTTCTTTGGTCAGTATCTATTTTTACATGCTACCAGATCTTTTTGAATTGAAAATAGCACAAAACCATTAGACTGCAACTCAACTGGTCCTAATTGCAGAACATGGAAGTATAGTGGAACATATAGGAAAAGCTATATTTGTGAGTTTGTTATATGATTACACCGAGTCTCAGGAGGTTAAATATTGTTTTCAGCGTTGTATTCTTTCTCATGCTTTATTAAGCACTGCTGGAAGAGACACGTCTGTTAACATCCATAAAAAATGCAGCAACATGTGACTGCCAGGAGCAATCGAATTCAGCTTTAACCCATTTTGCACGTTTCAAACAGGGTGCAATTAATATATATTTTATGTCAAATGAGTCCATGCTTAGATTATTTAATATTTTATTGATTTTTCTTGATTATTTATTTGTTTAACAACTTCTCCCAGACCTGAAAAGGCTTTAGGTTAAAAAAGGGACAGAAATTCAAAGCCAGAGACATTAAGTTTTCTGTGCCTTTCCACTGTGTTGCTCAGTATCCAGCATTGAGATTCTATCCTGCTCCTGGAAATGACAGAAGGAATCGAGTGTGAACTCTGGCTCAGGCCGAGTCTGACATCCTCACACTATATTCCTTTTTTTATGAAGAAAAAACGAAGGAGAGAGAGAGAGAGAGAAAGAGAGAGAGAGAGAGAAAGAGAGAGAGAGAGAGAGAGAGAGAGCACACTAGCCTGCTGATTGCAGAGCTGAGCTCCGTTCAGAGCCGAGACAGCTTTGCATCATGCAAGGAGCCCATACAATCCGCCCCCCGGCTCCTCAGCTTTCTGCGTTTGAATCGCTCCCTCGTCTCTGCTGAGACAGATACCCTGCCATCACCGATAGAGAATATTTCAATTTGGAGCCTTTTTGCAGTCGCCTAGCCGAAGCAATTAAAGGGTCTTGTGCATCGTTGAAGAGGAGACGACAGGCTGATTTGCATGCTTTCACATGGCGACTGTGATAAGGCCCATTACTAAGGAGCAGCGGGATCAGTGTGCACTTCTACTGCAGTGAGAGCAAACACAGACCCAGCAGACACTGAGAGACGGTTTATCGTTTAACTGCTTAATTAGAAGGAGCACAAATGCAACACAAGCAGGAAAGTGCACATTTAGCAGTTTTGGCTTCTTCTAGCGAGTCAAATGCCGTTCTTGGCTTTCTAGCTTGGACCACTTTCAGTCTTTCCTTTACAGCTAAAATCTGTGGCTCTGAACTTCCAGTGGTTTATTACATTTCGTTCTAATGCAATAACCTGTTGTCTCTGCTTCTTTTAATACGTGGTTAGGGAGTTGCCCCTGTAGTCAGAAGGTTGTGTTTTAATCCCAGGATTGCTAGAAGCACCACTAAGGTACCCTCAAGCAAGGTACTGTCCACACACTGCTCCCTGGGCTCCCTGTCGCTGGCTGCCCACTGCTTCAATTGGTGAATGCGTTAAATACAGAGAAAGAATCTCACATGTTCACACCGTGAAGCTCCCCCAAAATGATCCCAAGCCACTCGAAATATAGTCATTATTCGTCGCTGTCGGGCGGAAATCTCCTATGTCCAAAACGGCTTTTTTTTTCATGAAACTGAAAAACTGTTTATATTCTAAATAAATGAATACTGTGTCATCAAACATCCCAAGCTATTTTCAACACTTTGCATTGCTTAATCATTTCAAAATTTTACAGGCCCACATGGAGACTGACCAATAGTATCAATTCAAGAAAAAAAACAACAAAGACCAAAAGTGGAGTTACGAGGTTTCTGCCCGAGAGCGACGTATTCTATTATTTTTGATTCACACTTTACAAATAGAAACAAGACTATAAATTGAAATGAAAAACAATAAGTCTATATTATTAAGACAATATTATTATAACAATAAGCTATCATTTTTGAATTAAAATGATGTACTGGCTGTTGAAGCTGCTGTAGGTAGCAGGCGGGCATTAGGACCCAGGTGGACGGCGCTGCTTGTTAGCGAGTAGCAACCGGAGCCTGTTTAGTAATATTTCTCTGGTAGCGCCGTTTGTAGTTCAACAGAATAATACTATGAGTAGGTGACAATAACTGTTCACTGCTTAACTTCACTTGTTTCCTTAAGTGAAAGGAAAGGTTTGGTGAAAAGTATTCAGCCCTCTATAAACGCCAATTCCTTCCTACAACCCTGGGAGCTAAGCCCCCCATGTCTTTCCATCCTAGTGACGTCCCTGCTGAATCAGTATATCATTTTCCAAATATGGCTTATTCTGGAAAGTAATTTTATAATTCAAAACACATCTAAAAGTACCAACAAGTGGTCAGTGATCTACAACTGATTTCTGGAGCATAAGCATATTGAGCGAATTTGTATGCATGTGTGCATTCAAACTAGTTTTCTATTATTGAAAACATTCCAAAGTTTTGAACTGCAGTGTCTGCTTTCTGTAAAACGAGGCCTGCTGGAGTGGTCAGAGCCGTGCCCTGTGCCAGGCGTGGCAGATGAGGAGCAATGAGCAATGCCCCAGCTCCTGACCGGGGGGCTCTCGCTGCCCTGCCAGTACAGCAGGCTCTTCTCTGTCCTCATGCTCACTGCCTCGTGGGCACCCTTGTCTGGCATCAGCAGCCTCTTCTTCTTGAGACACAGTCTGTCTGTAAGGAGAGAACACAAAAGTACGGGCAGGGCTACAAAACACAACACGACGCAGCTGTTCGGGATCAGACTTTTAATTGGACTTCAGCTCACATAAATAACAATAGTTCATATATCTATATATATATTTGTTTATTATACAATTTTATATAATATTTCCCCCTATGATTTACATTCCTGTCTCGCTAAAATTGATAGATCTATTCAAACAAAAGCATTATGCTGAACACACTAGTGTTTGAGCATCCGTTTGATCATAAAGACTGAAATAGCAAAGTGTAGTCATTTACTGGAGATGTAAAAATAAGAAGAATTACAGGAGCAATGAAAATGTCAATAGTCCATGAGTCTGTTGTCTTAAGCTCAAAGAATGGCGCAGCAAATTGTAAACCTGATATGCAGTAATCGATGGTATCTATGCTGGACATTCTCCGAGAATGTTTCGTATAAAACAGTACGGAGTGTTGGAGGAGTTGTCGCGCCGGGACTCTGTGAAGCACACTTGAACAAATGGATTGAACTTGCTAGATTAGCTCAGAGATCAACAGCCTCTAAGTAAGACTCGAGCCTTTTGAAAGAAAGAAAAAAAAAAACCCTTGGCTTTCAATTTTCTCGCCCCAATTGAAGTCTGAAAGGCGTTCACCGATTTAAACAAACCCGAAACTTGTACGGAAACTTCCCACCGATCTTTTTTTTGCAATGTAAAAAAATGGACTGACCACAGATATTGCTTTCTCTAGAACGCTCCACCGCATCGGCTGGCCGTGAAGCATGAAATGTTGGACAGCTGAAATCTGGCTGAGCCCTTCCACGTATAATAACTAGATATGCAAAAATAACCGTTAGGAGAAAACAAGGGCTCTAATTATTTTTGTGCTAATGGAGTGCCTGTAAATCAACATCACCTGTATGTTTCCTTTAGTAATATGCTTATAGATCTCTCTGAGGAAATCTCATAGGATGGAATTTGCATCAGTGCCTTGCTGGTCCAAAAGCATGCGATGTGATTTTTAGTATGAAAAAGAGGGAAAGTAAGAGTGATATACATTCAGCTGAAGGAACATGGGGTCAGAAAGACAAAGAAAGGATGAGACAGAGACAGAGAGAGAGAGTGTGAGAGAGAGACCCCACTGATATATGGCTACAGCTGCAGTAGGACAGTGCCATCAGTAGTACGTCTGTTCCTCAGCCCACACAGGGACAAAACAGCGTTCAGATGGATGCACTTGTCTGTTTCATAAAGGGTCTCAAGTATAACACAGTATTGCAAATATACGCTGTCTTGCTACACAAACGTTTTCTTTTTGCCCGCAAGTGATTGTCTACATTATGATACACTGATTCCTCCCTGAATGTTGCACTGAGGAAGATCACATATGAGGCTGAACTCATAAAGCGAGAATGAAATAAATAAATCCAATGGATTATAAGCTTAAGAAAAAAAAAAAGCATCCGTGCCACATTTGCTTTGGGTGTTGATTTGAACGTGTATTTTCAAAACCTACAATATGAAATCATCATAGCATGTATTGATCTGCTGAGTAAGAATAATGTAATGATCTGCCACACCTTCAACTTTTCAAAGAAATGGGTACACTGTGTTCTGTGGAGATTTCTGGAGACTTCCAGTGATTCTGTGGGTCTGTATGAATTTGAATGGCAGCAGGAAACATCCAGAGATGGATTTTGTCTTCACAATAAAAAATACTATACGGATCGGTATAGATACATGTCTAAAATCACCAGTGGGACTGTCATGCTTTTCACAAAAACAAAAAACCGATAGAGTGGGAACAAATCACAGAGGAAATACGTCTCATGCCATAAACGTCTAGACAGAACGCAAAGAAAAGGATCACCTTGTTCTCCCTGAATATGAAAAAGTGTGAGTTTTAGCTTCATCAGATAAGAAATGTTAACCTCAGTAGAAACACCATATTTTTTTTTAATCCCTTTTTTTTCTATAGAAGATAAATCTGCTCTATTCTATCCAAAGGACGTCCAGCCTGGTCCCAAATTAAGTCTTTTTTTTTTTACACGCAGGGGGCACTACGTTCAATCTAAAAAGTGCTTTTATGGATACATTAAAACTGACAAAAATGCAAACCATCTTATTAGTCATAAATAATTTACACTGCTTTCACCCCCAACCCCCCCCCCTATAAACTGGTTCCATTAAAGATCTTGTAAACTCTGACTACCTGTCACCCAGAACAACTCCAAAGTCTACGCCTATCAGGGGCGACTGAGCACAACCGAGTGCCACCGATTCCATTGTAACAACCAAAAATGAGAGTCAGCGGCAGAGTTGAGGAAGCAGAGGGAGGAAGAAGAGCCCACTGACCCTTGGGAAGGAACAGTGTCCAGAACGCAGCAGGACTTAGTTGCAGCCCTTTAAGCTCGAGCTATAGGGCGACTCCTGCTGCCGGCAACCACCGTCCTGCTGTTCGGGACAGTCCACAAAGTCAGGCACGGGCAGGCCGGACAGGATCATCACCGACTTGTTCCAGATCATGAAGGTGGGGGCCACGGGAAGCAGGAAGGAAATGTCGAAGGTGTGCAGGTGCTGTGAGTTCATGGCGTCATAGAAGGAGAGTGAATTGTTGTCGTAGTCCAGCAGCACGCCCAGCCGCCGCAGCTGCAGCGACGCCTCCACCAGCATCTCCTTGCCGTTGTGCCGCACCAGAAAGTTGTTGTTGCAGCGCGAGAACACCCACGAAGATGAGTTCTTGCCGTTCCACTCGTTCTTCGGGGCCGACTTGTACGCCACGCCCACGGCATACCTGCAGCAAAAGATGTGTTTAGAGTTCTGGGAATGAGAGTACACAGGCACAACAATTACAAGCCATTTACAAAAAAACAATTTTAAACTCCTCGAAGATACAACCCGATACATGGATTGGGAACAGTTTCTGAATAAATATTTCATTAAATCAGCATATAACCAAAAGAAAATAATAGACAATTGTGTGTGTGTCTGCGGATGAGGCTACTACTTTTACTCTCTGACATCAGGTTAGTCAATACCAAGTAAATCTTTCCAATGCAAACATTTAGTAACAGACCTTAAGCAGACACTACAACATGACCCATCATTTCTGACCCACATATTATGATGTAAAGGGAGCCATGTTTTTGTAACCACTCAGCAGCAAGGTCACTCACCACGTGCAGGCTCCCAGCAGCACCTCCCAGTAATGGCAGCCGCTGTCGATGAAGACGTTGCCTGCTGCGCCGTAAGAGCCTGTCCCACTGAAGCGCTCTGGAGTGTGGCTCTTCTTCAGAGAGCTCTCGTCCTTCTCCATGGTCAGGCAGTCATTGGACAGACGCAGCTTCTTATGGGCTGTCTTTGGATCCAGCTTAAAAGGCTGGCCTGTGGACAAGAGATTTAGAGCTGAATCCCATAATGCAGAATGAATATCTGACAGAGTCTAAGCCATTCCAGTGCACTGTGCAAATGAGAACTTTACTTCCATTACTCCTATGCCACTATTCTCATTACATCAGCTAAGTGCTTTTACAAACAGTTTCCTAAAGCAGGTAAAAGACCAAAATGTGCAATGGCAGGGATACGGCAGCAAACAGAAACCTAGGAGATATATGTGTGATTTGGGGTGGAGTTGACTGAATTTGGAGCAATATATCAATATTCTAAACTAAAAATTAGTGATATACATGCTAGAATCGCTGGAATCAATTGATGAGACATTATGTTAGCTTTAGCTTTAAGTGCTACCCTTATATTTCTCTTCTCATTTCTGTGATTATATCCATCATCTAGTTTTTGTGGTGAATATACTTAAAATGGCTGAGAAAGATGCTGACTTCTCAATGTTTCCTTTAGCATGAAATACATAAAAAACTCAGAAGGCTAATCAGTTTAGCTCATCACTGTATGATCTCTACATGTGCAGAATCAACCCGTGAACCAACTTGCCAACGGTCAGTTCTAAGCAAGACTTACGTTTGTTTAATGAAATTATTTAACATCATAGAAATAAAGTCTGAGCCCTAGCAGTGGAACATGCCCTCGGTTCTCCAGTCACTGAAGCAGCTAAACTCATTACAGGAACACACCACTTTCTTCTGTAGCATCACTTCACTTCGGTAAGCAGAAATCTATTTACATCTTTGGATCATCATGTGATCTGACACATCAATGCAGTTCTGAGTAGGCCTCAGATCAGCATTTAACCACTATTATGTTGTATTAATATCCATTTCTCGGATATTTTCTATTATAACACACTTTCAAAAGCATTTTAAACCAAGCATTCCACCGCTAGGTTCCTAAGCAAGACTAACCCCAAGCTGCTCCAGGGAGACTGCCCCCTGTGGTCAGGGAGTGGAAGTCACTTTGGATAAAAGCATTTGCTAAATGCCAAAAATGTAAATGTACATTGACAGCTAGTAAAATTAGCTAATGCACAAATAACTCAAGCACCCTATTACTCCACAGATCAAAACACACAACTATCATCATGACATGACACAATTTAGTGTGTCCCAGGTTCAAACTGTTTCAGTACTAGTTCGTATACTTTTTCTTTTCCCTTCTGATCTCCCATTTAGCACAGACCATGACACCAGCCCAGTATAGATGCAATCCTGATGCACCTACAAGAAAGCAATTGATGAGTTACTGATAAATAACAAGCTGTCCATGTGTCTGTATTCATTTGTAAGTTTACATGTATTTATTTACAGCCAAAAGAGACATACTGAGTTCTGTGACCATCCCTGTTGTGCTATAGGGGTACAGGCCATGCTTTATATTCAAAGAAACCCTTAGTTTTTGCTTTAATGGTATATGAAAGGTCAACAGCCAGGAAAGAGAAACAGTGATAGAGTGGGCAAGCCTGGAGGAGGACAGTTCTCGCAGTGAGTGTTCCACTCTCTCTTCAGGAGCCGGGGAATGAGCTTTAAGCAAACCTCGAGCCTGACATTTCATTTGGAACCAAAACCGGTTCTTTTGTTCCCAACCTAATGAGCGACAATACCTCAAAACAATCAGCTGCCCTCCCCTCTTTCCCCGCCAGAGAGTGGGTTACTATGGCCAGTTATGAGATGCTCGAGCAGTGCTGCTTCAAGCCAATTGCATTAATGTGCTCTCGTCTTTGAACTGCTTATCACTGCAAGCGCAGCCTTCCCCACACACTCGTGCACAGTCATGCTTTTCCATGGGACTGTGTCTGCTAGAGAAAGACACACGAAAACACACGCGCACACACACACACACACACACAAACTCGTGTGCTACATCAAGTGCAAATGCAGCGAAACACTTCTAGTCCAATATGACGAATTAACCAGCGCCACTAAGACTAAAGATGTAATTCAGTCTACACAGCTTTGGTGCTGGCCAACAGCAGACTGCGTGGGAGTTCTCCACTGGGAGCTGGGGAAGGCTATCACATTGCTGGGTCTAGAGGGATCTGATGAGAACATGTTCAACGTGAAAACATAAGTGCTGATTAAGTCGGAAGGGGAGAAGACTTTCATCTCGTATTCTGTTCCTGCACAACAGGGAATAACACCGGGACATTAAGGCTTTTTGTATTCCATTCCTGCTAATTTCATTTAAATAGTTCTGGTGTTTTTCCGCTATGTGTACTGAATAGAGAGCACCCTGGGCTGGATAAAGGAATGGTGGGGTGGAATTCAGTACTGCTCCATAATGCAAATCCTGCAATTAGATCAACGCGTGGACAATAAAACAAGCGGCCTCTCGTTAGGTATTCCACACACCTATGCATGTTTATCCTAATTAAGACACCCGTTAAGTGGATGCTTTCACTGGACTGTAGGTGTCTTGGTTTGCAGCTAGCATGCTGCTGGACAATGCATGCAAATTCGAATTTGTGGACATGACAGTGTCTGATAACTGACATTAAAGCCAAAGCTCTCATTTACATCATCTTCCCCCTAACTCATATTCAGCTGGCCAGTCAAGACATGTTTGAGTTTGCACTGGGGCTACGAGCTTTAGCTAAATTAGTTCTTAGCAAGACTGTTAATGCTACTTTTGTTCATGTAACATGTTCAATGCTGTCAATAGTGCAGAAATCCTAGCATGCTGACTGAGATACTCTAGACTTCCCAAAGTTACTCTCAAACAGTAACACAGCTGTCAGTTATAGTAAATTGTAGTAATGTGCTAAGACTCAGCAAACTAGGGAGCAGCAGCAGAAGGAGCCGCCTCGATATGATTGCTGAGAGTAGAGTTTCCGTCTATTTCTACTCACTTTTATGGTACATCGTCAGCATATGTAGTGAAGTGAAGTGAAAGTGACCATCGGTCATACGTGAACACACCACTGCACACAGTGTGAACAGCACGAAATTCAACCTCTGCATTTAACCCATTCACCA
>JBBPDH010000031.1:4785307-4799603 GCA_037974565.1 Clupeocharax schoutedeni
TCAGACTCGACACGGACCAGCCGGGTTATATTTTAGGAAAAGTTTGGGGGCTTGACAAATCATAAAGTTCAGGAAATGGAGCACAGTGATGAGCTGCTCCTCCGTGCTTGCGGCATTCTGAAAAGTTGAGCTTTTTAAACTCGAAGCGGCGCGGACGCGCTGGAAAAAACGGGCGCGTCGTGACCGCGTCGCTACCATTATGAGCGCGGCTGCCGCGCTTCTACATTTGAAATTTTATTTTTCTTTCAGATCTTCGGATCACATGCCTGCCGAACCGTGGAGAGGGATCGGTTCGGATCACAGATCAACAGTGATCCGTTGCACCACTATTAGAAACGATAGAAGAGAAATAGGACGACAGACACTTTTCTATCGTCCCCACGATACATATCGTCATATCGCCTAGCACTACTAAGTCTACTTAACATAAACAAGAGCTGGATGCTGTTTGTGCAGCTTGAGAGAAGTTTTGAAGCGGGTATTTACAGAAACTATATGGGTGACTATCGACTTCTACTGTTTGCTAGAACTGCCAGCCTTGTTTCTAAGGTTCTTAACTAAAAACGCATAAATTAGACATCATACAGGTCTTGGTTGATTGCCTACATCTGAGATAACTGGATTAATTGTGTGAATTTGATTTTCTGCACAGCATTGCTAGCACTCCTACCTCTGTTGCACACATTACCAACCTCCTCACCTCAGAAAGCTTTGCTGAAACGAAGGCAGCGATGTAAAAAGGCAGATTCTGTCCACCCTGGCACTTACTGAATAAAAAGCTACATAAATGAAAGACTGAGGACGAAGGTGCCACTCTGAGTTGGTATGCCCTGCTGAACTGTCCGTTTTACTGAGGAGGCTCTAAAATTGAAACATATCTGATGGCTGAGAATGGCAGTTAGACAGGCAGGAAGCCCTTCTAATGAGGCTATTATCTCCTAACTCTGCGCCTCCCAGGCTGGTATTGGCACTGGCTTGGGATAGAGGGGACACGTGCCCTGAGCATATGGGCTCTGGCTAATGGCCATTAAGGAGTATGAGCAAACAACTGGTCATATAAAGAACATGAGACTGGACATAAGTAGAGCACAACTGAGGCTTTGATATAGATCAAAAGAAAGATACAACCCAAGCAATCCAAATGAATATGATGTAACATCTGCTGTTGCTATTTTTTACATATTGAGCTCAAAAATACAGTTGTGGCTTTTAAATTAAAAGTTTGAAAATAAACGAGCGCAGCTTTCTGCCTTTGACTCTTTCTTATCTAAACCCGAACCTCACATGCGCTCAGTGATCACGGTTTCAAGACGCTCGGAGTCCTAGCATCTCTCCGTCAGACAGCATAACAAATGGTTTATTCAGAAAATTAATTTGCGGAAATGAGCACGGGCTCTTCTGCCAGTGAGTTAAGTGGCATCAATTTGGACAAGCATGGAATATCGAAAAGAGTGACTCACATGGTTTGTCTGGGAAATAGCTTTACATTTCATTTTGTGTAACACAATTAGCCACTGCCGAATTTGCCCAGATTCAAATGACATGGTGATTCGCTTCTCTCCGGAGAGGGGAGCTCGCCAGTTGAATCCTCCACCCTAAGTCCAGCCCTGGGGTTCAGGCTTTTTTCGTCAGATGAGCAGCTTTGCAAAGAATCGCTTGAGAAGGGCTGGGGTGAACGATGAAGGGCCTGAAGCCCAAACACTGGGATTTGGCCTGGTGCATGCAGGTGTTTGGCTCTTATATCTCCACACAGGAATGCTGGGGTGCGCTGTTCTCAAAGTTTCATAAAGCCAGCAGTGTGAACTGAAGGTGAGGGAGAGGGTGGAGGTAGGGGGAGGGGGGTGATGAGCAAACTCTCATCACTGTGTTGACAGCATGAGTTATGGCGCTGGTGGTGAGGGATAAGCAACAAAATCATTGTGCTTCAGGAGAAAGCTCATTATAATCAGAGGTTTTTATGGTTTGTTATTTTAGTAGACAAGGCACTCCGGTGAGATATAGGGACGGCAGTAAATCACTTGACAGAGCTTAGCATGACAACAGAATGAATTATTAAAGCGATGGAATTTAGATCTCATTGTGAACGAACTCTGCTGCCTCGGCCTAGATTCCTTCTAGTAAATCACACACACACTGCGTGAGAGTTGGCTTCTATGTTAGATACAACCTATTAGGGTTGTAACAAGAAATGCGTTACCATCACACCACGTTGCTTTCGAGAAAACTCAAACGCTACCTACCCATGATCAGCGCGTCTCTTTGGCCTTTCAGAAAAGACGTGAAACCAGACGAATCTTTCTTGGCAGATCCCACACATATGCACCCCTCTTACACACTATACAGTCATTGCTAAGTGTTCTAGGAAGTGTGGTCAGTCTGTTCAAGCAGGTCTTATTCCCTGAAACTTTTTGAAAATAAACATGCTAATATTTGAAACGAGTCCTGTCATGTTTGTACCTAGGCACATAGCATGCTCTGGGTTCTAAATGGTAAAGCTTTGTAATCAAATTTATCCTTCGATTGGAGAGATTTCAAATCCTTAAATCTGTAAATTTAAAGGAAGTCTCAGCTGGAAGACATTTCCCCTGTGGGGATGCTCTTGTTTACAGTGAAAAACGTGGCCTGGCATGTGCAAGAACTTGCTGTTGGTCATGTTTATGATGGGTGAGTCAGCCTGTCGTCCTGGATCACTTTGCCTTGTTGCCCCTTCCTTTCCTTCTCTCCCCCTCCACCTCATTCTTGAAGAGAGCAAAAGTAGGGAAGTAGGGGCCTGCTGTTGGTGGTGGGTTTCACTGAAGTTTGTCTGCTATACCTTAATCACATGCCAGCAGAACAGTAATCTTCTCACTATAATTCGCTTGAACATCTTCTTTCCCCAAAACTAGATCCAGGCTGTGTGTTTTTCAACCCAGGCAGGGTCTGGTCCCGTGCTCACAACTAGCACGGACCCACTTCACTGCCAGCCCCCTTCACAGGAGACAAAACGCCTCGCTGGCATGCCGTGTAAACATGTTTTGAATGGGGGATGAAACGCCATGCTGACGGCAAGAGTGACATGAGCTGTTTTCTTAGAGGGTTCACAGCAAAGACGCGGCCTAGTTCTTGAGCCACAGGAGACTGAGGCGGGCGTTTGAGATGCACAACAAGGCCGAGTGTAATCTGGTGGCAGCAGGCAGAGCAACTACTCCCCACTCTAAACTTCATCTCAGTCCCTAATTGGCTACATAAAAGAAAACAGTTTTCCCCCCCCCAACAACAATCTGGATGATAGTTTCGAAATGTTTCTGTCAGATTTCTGGGGATTCACTACTTTTCAGTGGTGCACAGTGAAAAAGCTGCTGTTCCAGAGTGGGTTGCTATAGACAGGCATTGCATCAGGCTACAGTGGGTGTTTCAGGTAAACAATGAAATTCTTATGCATGACTGTGAACTGACCAAGCACTCCAAATAAAGCTGCGTCGCTGACACATTAGCACGTTAGCTCTGTGTCCAGCAGTTAATAGGGTGAGAGAACATCTTCATTAGTCACAAAGCAGCTTGGTCTCAGTGAACGCATGTGGGCCAACAGTCAGGGGATAAGCCCATTTAATCCACACAAGCAGTAACAGATACTGAATGACAGCTAGGGCTTGCCGAGAACACTGTTATTCCCCTGGGACTGGACTGATAGGTGACAGACGAATGAAGGGTAGACTGTAGGGAAAGGATGAGGAGCAGACACCGCAGGTGAAGGTGCTTTTGAGTTTGAAAGAGAAGACAGGCTGGGAGAGTATTGCACCCACTGAGAGATAATAAAGCCCATCACACTTCCTTCCAGGCACTGGAGATTTGCATGATTAAAATGTATGGGCACGTCCTGCCAAGGTAATAAAAAAATGCGTAGTTTTACGATTACACAAAGCAACGATTTACGCGCAGATGGGTTTATGATATCATTATCCGCTAAAGGAATTGTTTTAATACAAAATGTCTTAATAAAACACAATCACATTAATCCCCCTGTACTTGCAACAGTGTACACACTTGCTAGCCATTTTATTAGAAATGAATAGAAGATAAATCTTCATAAAAGCGAATTACAACATTATCATTCCTAAGACATTCAAAGGTGTATAAATTCGCCAATGCATTTTATTAGCAACTTTGACTCACGGGCTTGTGAGGTTCATTTACATTTACGGCATTTATCAGATGCTTTTATCCAAAGCGACTTCCATTCCCTTAACTACAGGGGGCAGCCTCTCCCTGAAGCAACTTGGGGTTAAGGGTCTCGCTCACGAACCCATTGGTGGTGTGCTTGGGGTAGGATTCGAACCCATGACCTCTTGGTCTAGAGGCAAGTATCCTACCCACTGCGCCACCACCACCCCGGTTCACTTAACTTTTAAGGGGGACCATAAAAGTGCATAGTTACAGATTGCATCTGTATACTAATACAATCACCTACACATCAGTATTATCTGTGCGTCAGTTAGTATACAGATGCAATCTGTAACTTTCGCATCTTTTGCATGGGAGCTTGGCTCAGAGAGGTTCGCTGCCAACACATTTAATATCCTGTGGCTACATTAAAAACTGCAAACTAATGACTATTAATTTTCAGATAATCTTCATTTTAATCACATAATTGATATGAACCATATTTTTGGGAAAAAGAAACATATTTTTGGGGAAAAAGGAACCTAATCCACAAACAACAGAGCTATAAAAAGTCAATAAAGGACATTCTTTTCATGCTGAGTTGTGAGGGAGTACAACCATTTATGGACTTTGACTTTCAGAGGCATGACTATATGCTGATCCGGCTCCTGCATACCCTTGTGCTCGGGAAAAAAAATTGAACACATTGTAATGCAGGATGTGTAATTTTGTTGACAGCACAAACTATTTTTACCTCCTCTGGGTCCTAATCTCCTAGAGTAATTAGCGTGCATAGCAGAGGGCTTAGCATTAGTAGTGTATAAACAGACAGTATGACGGTGGATAAGGCCGCATGCTGAGGCAGTCTTCATCCTGGCAGCTTCAGAGAGCCACTGGCTCACTCTCTCTCTCTTTCACCAGCTTTCCACACAGCTGAGAGGTGACGTGGCCGTTTTTAGCAGCCCATTAAAAGATAGCTCTGTGCTATAAAGCATGCATGAACGGCACTACGATTCTAAATGAATACGGGCCTGCACCACTTTGTGGGTTGAATACGGTACAGCATTACGGAGAAGGATGCACAGTGATCCTGTCTTGATTTCTTGTCTTACGCTTGTTGACAAGACATGTCTCTGGCATTCGGTGCCACTCATATTTTCTGGCAGCACAATGAATTTGAGTCGACGTTACATTAAATTAGACTCTCCCATATATAGTGCCTCATAAGATTTTACTTGCAGTCAGGCTCTCCTGGTGCAAACTGCATCCTATTATCTTATGCAAAGAGAAAAGTATATTTTTTTTCTATATATTTTTTCAGGAAAGTAGCAAAATAAAAAAAAAAAATTGTGTGATGTCGCCCTCAGTTAATACTGTCACCTTGCTATACCTTTTTAAATGCGGGTGTGTAATTTATTAAATCGTTCATTAGAATCCTGAATTGTTTCTATTAAATTTACATTCTGTTTCAAATGTTTTGAGTTTTCTTTTGATTTTTTTCTATGATGGTCAAAAAATGATGGCAAATGATCCAACCATGGCAAAAACTCGGCAAAAAACCCATAATGATGTTATTTATTAGGCACGTGTGAATGTATAATAAATATCACAGAATAAATATCCGAATTTTTGAAGAAAAAAAACAAACAAAACAAAACATGGATAAGGTGTCACATATCGGTGATATCTAAACATATCAACATGTAACAATCCTTTATACAACTTCTAACTTATTTTTCTCATTTATTCGCCCCAAAACACCTGCATTAATAATGTTTAGGTTTAGGTTAACAATCAAGTTAACACCAAACTCAGTATTCCAGGGCTCGTGTCTACCAAAAGGTCTTGTATGATAAATAAGATAAAATGTGAGAAATGAAGCTTGTAACAGACATTTGGTATTACTGGATTCATCTGTTGGCCCATTAGCAATCTGCCAAAAAGTCTGTTTAAAAAAGACAGGTTGTTTTTGCCTTTTTGAGAGAAAAAAACTCCAAATTCCAGTCAATGACGTCCATAAATACGGTATTGATTGACAGTTCAGAATACACACTATGACCAGATTTTCTCTGATTGCTTCAGTGTACACACTGAGATAAGATTATCAAACATGGCAACTGTAATGTCTACTGTTTAAAAAGGTTTTTATGTGAATTCTGCTTCCTCTCAAACATCTGATTCATTTTTTGAGGAAGGCTTGTTCTGACTTGTCCGGCCTTGACGTTAACCTCAAAGGCAGTGAGATAAGGCCGAGGCTCTCCGTCTTCCGCCCTGGCTCATTGGCAGGGTGAGATAAGGGAATGGGAGAAGAATGAGCCAAGGTCTTTGTCATGGACGGCGAGGGTCCCTGGGGTGGAGGAGAAGGAGATTTGGGATTCCTGTGGGGGGACAGGAGCAGGGAGAGGTCTCAGACGTGGTTTAGACGCGTGGCCTGTCTCACGCTCCCTGGCTCGTATTTTCCCCCAGGAGGGACGGAGATCTGGCCAGCAGACAGGGAGCTACCGAGGCTGGCGGAACACGCTGGAATGTCCAAGGCAGCTCAAGATGGAGCGGAGCCACAGGAAATTCTTTCCCTGGATTGCCCTTCGACATTCCAGCACGGAGCGGAAGAACTCTAAGCATCCTCAGTGGGTGGGGGCTGACCTAGGATGGCTAGCCTTTGGACTGAAGATCGAAAACAGCTCTAAACAAAGCAGATGTGAAGTGATTTAGTGGTTTTTCTTTCTTTAATCTTTGATTGTATTTGAACTGAATCCATGTGCAGCACAATTAGACAAAAGCTGTGGGGCTACAGCTCACATGCTGCCCTTGTCAAATCAGCTGAGAGTGCGCTGACAAAGACAGAAGATGTCAGCACTTTTAAATCCAGAAACGAGAAGATTGGCTTAATAGGAGCTAGCCAGAGGTTATTTCACAACACAGGAAAGGTAATGCAAATAACAGCCAAGAATTTAATGACAGGGCCAGTAAGGAAACCTGGTACAACATGAGTGCATGCATGAGACTTTTCATGAATAACTAATACACAAATCCCATTTCAAAGAAGAGCAAGATTGAGTGAAATAATCTCTTAAAACCAGAGTCACTACAGCTTTTAATCCCTCTCTCTGGGCATCACTGATACGGCCCTTCCTGGTTGTCGTCATATATGACATTTGTATTGTCATTTACTTTCCACTTTGGCACAAAGTGGAGGAACGTTACGGCGCACTGAAAAAAATAGATGAGCGCTGAATACTGAAGTAAACATCTCAGTATACGGTATATATATGCATCATATGGCCGATAACTCGATGGCTCTTAAAAACCTTCTAGCTGTCCACATCAATTGTGTATGTGGAAGAATGGGTTTAGAGAGGGCTCCTATATTAATCTCTGATAACCTGTCATGATTCCTTCTCGTACTACACACATCATGCACTGTGCATCTGTGGGCTTCGGCGCATGAATTGTGAAATGCATTTGCACAGATTTCAAAACGGCATTAAAAATCCTTCCATCCCTAAAGACCTTGTTTGATACTCCCCAGAGAGCAAACTGACACAAGAGTGCCACCACTCACAGCAGTCACTGTGAAAATCCCAGCAGGAAGAGAGCAGAGACATAAGTGGAAAAAAAAAAGTTGGTGCCCTAGAAAGCAACAGTAATTGCCAGATAAGCTATTACGGCTATCTTCAAATTATTCCAATACATTAAGCTGTACTATTTAGAGTCAACCTCTCCAAGATTATTTCTGCAGGTCAGAGAACCGCTGCGGAGATTTCCCTGCATCTTCATTACTCTGAAAGCAGAGCCGACACAATGCCCATTACTTTATTAGCAAACTGCTCAGGCTCTATCTCTCCCCAGCACCTTTTGCTGGGGTATGTGCAGAATCAGGTCACACTGGCAGCAAAAAAGGAAATCCGTCCTGAGAGGCTGCAAGAGGAGAACCCATCCCCTATTACCATCCAGCCCTGCTGCCTTGCACTCACGGTGTCGGAACAGGCTGATAATAGCAGCATTTAGAAAGTGACCCGACTGGCCCGGTGATGGGCTGGGAAGTGACAGTGGGAGTCGGTGTGTGTGGAGCCCAGGCTCATATCGTCGTCAGGAGATAGACAGCATCCGTAAGGAGCTTAAACTAAGAGGCCCCTCTGCCAAATGGGGTGGAACTTTAATCAGCGTTGACTGCTGTGACTTGCAACTTCTCCAAAATAGAAATTAAGCCTTTAATCACCCCCTTATTTCATATGTCATATTTTGGATGCGTAGAATAAAAAAAGGAAACACGTGGCCTAATCCCTGGGCATGTGGCAGAGCATGGCTGTCTTGCTTTGAAGGCATCAGCAGGCTCTCTTATGTAAGTCACGTCGGGACATGAGAGAGAGAGTAACGGGATCAATCGAAGGACGGCGCACGTCCACCATGGGCTACTGAGAACAAAGACCTAAACATAATATTTGCCTTGGCTCGCACACGCCTCCGTTTAATGCTGGAGTGGGCACTATGAGGACTTGATAGGACTGGGGCTCATTAACTCTCCGAGTGCGAAAGCATGCAAACTGAACCTGCTGACTGAAGTGCCTGCCCCTCCATCAATTAATTGCCAGCCGTTGCGACATGCGGCCAACTGGCTTCATCAAGCCTACCGTGTGAGGCAATCTCTGGGAGACAGCAAATGCTCTGACTCACTGCAGGACTCCAGAAGAGACAACACATAGGTCTTGAACACATCCTTCATTCCCCCTGCAACAGGGCTAGAAGGTCAGCCCCACTCCTTCAGGGCTCTGCCGAGTGCAATACGTCATTAAGGAACCATCGTCTTGCAAACAAAAACTTCAAGTTTTTCTCAGGAATCAGAGGTTTGCAGTGCTGAGCTCGGCTATATCCCCATGCTATCCCCAGGTTGAGGATTGGGAGTTCAAAGTCAATCAAGTTCAAAGTTGCAGCGGGGGAACATTCAAATTAGCTGCTGCAATGTAGAGAGACAGAGCTTCAGCACCAGACATTCGACACAAGAAGTCTGCACATTAAAGTGCATGTAAAATTAGCCGCCTTCCAATGCTGCAATAAACCACAAAACCGGCTTTAACTAGCGTGGCAAAGCTGAAACAGAAGCGGGATTCACATGTGCAACTGCTCCTGAAATTATGCTGAACATGCAACATAACAGTTAATAAGGCAGAAAATAGTCCACTCAACAAGCTAGAACCGCAAGACTCTTTTCAGACCATTGAGCGTTTGAGGAGCTAAATCTTGAACCCATGCATCATGACAAGTTCTTTCTCTGTTAGAGGAACATGGGACAAAAGAGGTGGAACTTTCTCAGGTATCGACTTCCCTCTGCGTAACACACAATGCCGCTAATTTCACACAATTGAGGACGACTCGGTGTGGCCACATTCACATCCTCGAGGTCCTGGGGGGAAAACGTCAATGATAGGAATTTCCTTTATGTGAGCTGGTGTGAACAAAGAGGTCAGTATGAATAACATATAACAGTGAGATCACGTGTGCCCACAATGACCACCATTGTGATGACGATGCATGCCTTCAATGGCAGGCTATTCATTAAGGAAGATTACGATGGGGCCTTAATGGCTTGTCTTTATTCTTTCTATGAGGTCTCAAATGTACAGATCCTTCCCATGAGAACCGTTCAAATGCCCACTGCACGCACCTTAACCTCCTTAAACCTGTCTTCGGAACATGAGCCGCACTGAGAAAATCAGCCGAATGGGAGGGGGATGCTTGGCGGAGGCTTTAAAAAGGTATTGTCTAAGTCGAAAACCTCAAAGCAACTGATCAGTTTATAATCAGCAGCATTTCATTAGGGTTCCTAGCTGTCACTGAGGTATATGCAGTCATGAATAATTATGAGGAGTGTGTATTTATGTGTGTCTGTGTACATGCGCATGTGACTGAGCTCCAGCTGAGCACAAACAGAGGGCACAGGCTCTGTGCTGTGAATGAGTCCTTGTGATTTAGTCCTGATTCAGCAGTGTATTGCTTTGTGGTGGGTGAGCACTGAACAGAGCCTGGCTTTAGGGAGTGCAGACTCATCTACTATTATAATAGATACTGTTCAATAGAGCAGCTGGACTGGGGCTGGGGCAAGAGGGAACAGCTTCAGTGCAAACATTTCAAACACATTGCAAAACAAGATGTCCGCAAAGAATGGGTGCTGCTTACAGCATGAGGCTAATGAGATGAAATGAAAGAGGAAAAATTTTAAAGAAAACTGCGGAGCACATTCTAAATAAAATACACTACACTTTGTGCTCTTCATGGCTACATAAAACATTGGGGAAACATCACACAACGAGAGAAAACTCATGAAACTGTAACCCAGTGACCATTGTTTGATTATCCAACAAAGCAAACTATATCTGAAAATAAAATAAAGTAAAATGTATAACAATTTATAGAATTTTAAAGAAAAAATGATTGATCCAATACTCAGCCAAGTCATGTTTGGTATTCAAAGTTTGTTTCTTTACTTTTATACAGTGATCCATCAGTGAATCCATACTACTGCAGCCATACTGAAGCTATTTTACTCATTTTTATAGATTCCAGCACCCCATACAGGAATATGGATAACTGGTTTGGAACCATATAAGCAATTATTTTAAAGATTATTTAACACAGTGTGGTTTGAGGTAATTGATTAGTGGTTTATGTATACAACTGACCTAATGCCAAAGATCTAATGGAGAAAAAAAAAAAACTTGATACCAAATATTTATTGGCTGATTGGCTGAATCTTTATGTGTTCCAGCAAATAAATAACGATAGTATTCTCACCTTTAGCTTGTCGAAGCGATCACTGAGCGAGGTAACCTGGTGCTCACGGTGCCTCCCCACCAACTTGCACAGGGCACAGATGAGCTGGTCGTCCACCACACAGTACATGTTCACCTTCTCATTCTCATGCTCCAGGCAGGCCAGGCCCCGCAGGTGGGCGTCTGCCACAGGTTCCAGCAACCTATGGCTGGTGAAGGGCTTCTTGTTGGGGTGCGTGGCGCGCAGGCAGCGGTCGCAGTACGACACCTCACACGTCACGCACGTCTTTACAGCCTCGCGAGGAGGCTCCTGCTCACAGAACTGGCAGGCCACGCGCTGCTCGGATGACATGATTCCTGTGACACTGCTATTGGCCGCCGGGCTGGACCGTGCGCTCCCTCCTCCGCCCCCGAGCGTGGCGCTGTAGGGCCGCGGGCGGCGGCTCTCGCTGGGCGAGTTGGGCCCACTGACGGAGGCCTTCTGGAAGCGGTCAATAATGTTCTGCAGTGTCACATTGCGCTTGAGGCCCTCCAGGCCGCGCTGGTTCAGCGTGATGACGTACCGGCAGGTCGGGCACTGGAAGGCGGAGACGGACTCGAGCGGCTTGGTGCTGGAGCAGTGCGAGACCAGGATGCGGTGGGCGCAGTTGAAGCACAGGCTGTGGGCGCAGGGAAGCAGCAGGGGGTCCTCAAAGAGCTCCAGACAGATTGGGCACGTCAGCTCGGACTCCAGGGTTTCCATCTTCAGTCGAACCGATCTAAAGGTGACATCAAATCCCACAGAAGCTGGTCAATCACCTGCGTGGCAGATAGCTGGGGGTTAGTGGCAAGCGGTCACCCCCCACCACCCAGGCAGCACAGGGAGCAGCAAAGGTAACACTCCACTCACACTTTTAAGAGATACTAATTAATCTGGATTAAGTGGAAAGTGAATTAAGTGGAATGTTACCTTGACAAAAAGCAAGCAAGTTAGCGAGCACATGTCATCCAGGTGTCCAGTTCAGGTTTTGGGAGAGCCAGAGTGAAGTGCAGGTTGATGATTCCCATGATCTAACACATCAACTACGCTTATTAACCTGTTAAAGAGCTGAGATGGTTCACGTGTATTTAAGCGGAGAAACCATCCAACAGTGTGACAACCTTCCAAGACTGGAACTGGACACTCCTGGTCTTTGATGATACACAAGGTACTCAGTTCAGTGGCATCAGCAAGCTTTTGTGAGTTTGCAAAGATCATGTTTGCAGAGTAACTGTGGGATACAAAACCCATGTAACCTGTAAACATTTGTAGAAATTAAACTAGATACTACACTATAATCCTACAGTAAATATAAAGACCATTTCAAGCCGGGTCTGGGGCATGCAGATAACAGAAAGAATAGAGACATTTGCCTGGATGTGGCAATCACACACACACACACACACACACATTAAGCCTTTCATTTTGCCAATATTTAGTTCGCCTTAGTCTCTCTCAGAGCCTATCAAGCCACAGGCAATACAATGCAAAGCCTCCTTTTAAAGTCTTTGGAGAGCTACCTGTCTCTGAGGCTAGACTAAAACTGCTCTGCCAGACTTTCCAGCTCATTTTATTAGCCAGCTGCCTCTGTCTCTGAATCAGCTCTTTAGTTGACTGGGTATTCCAGGTCAGAAACCAGGATTCTACTACTCTGAAACGTAAAAAGCATGTATACTGTGAAAAGGCAAACTCTAGGAAGACACTATCATGCAAAACGACAGTAAAGACGCATGCTTTATTGCAACGTCACCAGAATCACTTTTTAAGAACATCCAAATTCAGATGTCAAATTGCTGTCAGAAAGAGTTCTTATATATAAAGTGGTACTGTGCTTCATTATGGTGAAGTTATGAAAAACACACAACTTTTTCACAATAACGCAGATAAAGTATACCAAAAGCAGCCTTGCTGGGTAGGAGAAGAGAGCCTCAAGCCCAGATAAGTGGCAACACCTTGCTCTCGGTGCAGCACGTTTTTATTACTGCTGAATTTTTTTTACTGTGCTTTAAATATTATGTGGAAAAAAACTGGCAATTTGAAAACAAAAGGTAAAAACAGTGGCAGGTTTACCGCGAGCAACACAAGGTAAAACTGTTAATCCAATTTTTATGATGCATTGTAAGGCCACTTATTATGAGTGAGAAGAGTCCTATAAAACTTGCGACCTGCTACCCTCCACACACTCTGCCACACACAGCATTTAACCTGCTCTATCTTCTACACAGGAACGTTGGCTTGGGAATTAAAGCTGGCGAACCTTGTTAATGCGATTTTATTAATATTTCTCACTCTTGCATGAAAGTCACACCTCTCTTCCCCCGAGTCTCTGTTAAGCCATGTGGCTTCCTATTGATTTGGACCTCAGAACACAAGCCGTTTGAACGATTTCCACTGAGTCGCCAGTGGGATGGGGCATAAGACATGAAGAACAAAACACAGGCTGCAATCACACTGCCCTAATGCATGCCAACTGCTAATAGCTTTAAAATCTCATCATCACACTTTTTGAACCGGGTTTCACGTGTCAAACCTCTATTGACCGAGACAGAATTAACCTCACTGAATTTTTTATAGCAGCACCATTCGTTCAGGAGCTCGAAGCACTGCTTGAAGCTGATGATATAAAAGGCTAAGCTCGTGGGGCTTATAAGTAAAGTGTTTACTAAGTTATAATTTACACATTATGGCAACAAGACTCAATGTCAACGCTAGTGTATGTGATTCACCTTGCTTTGATTCAGTAGAGTTTGAAGGGAATATTGGCGAAAATAAAAAAAGTGTAAACATGCTCTCTCCTGTTAGTGGTATGGACAACTCTTTAGCCACAATTTCCATGTAAAAGACTGGGAGAACCCCTTTCTGATTATACACTTTGAGGGTGGAAGGTGTTCTGAAAAAACTACCAATGCTTCAAGTCGGATTACTGAAACAGTATCGGGTTCTTTTATCTCGTAAATGAAGAAGACGGATAAGGAATGTTATGATCTAACTGCAGTCAGACATCTAAAGCAACATCATAATTAAAACTAAATACTAGGAGTGTGACGAGATCTCGCGAGATCCGATTTGTCTCGTGAGAATGCGTCTCTCTTTCGCGCGCGCGCGCTCTCTCTCTGTATCTCTGTCGTTCGTGACTTTTCTGGAGCATGCCTGTTTCTCTCTCTCTTGCTCTCTCATTCTGGAGCGCACGGATCGTCTCCCTCTCTCTCACTCTGTCTTTTTCTCTCTCTCTCTGTCTCTCTCATTCGTGACTTTTCCGTATTTAAACCTCGGTTTATCTTTACATTTTCTTAAAGGGTGATGTATTAAACTGTTTAAAATGAAACGAAAGTGTTCTGGGAGCACATCTGGGGGCATATTTAGGGTTTAC
>JBBPDH010000031.1:4800346-4827720 GCA_037974565.1 Clupeocharax schoutedeni
GTGGCAAAATATTTTGCAGTGTTTACATGTTATTACTGCATATCATTCATCAAAATAGAAGTTTTATTTCATAAAGTCGATTTCAAAATGGGCATGCATTTTTTGCATTTTGTGTTTTTCAGTTAAATATTTTTACTATATATTTAAACATTGAGGATTTCTAAAAAAAAAAAAATGTCTAAAAGTCTCATCTCGTCTCGTTCTCGTGAACCCAGTCTCGTCACACCCCTACTAAATACTAAAGCTGTTAAAAAGAAGTTGCCTGGTTATCTGGCATATCCTGGACATCCAGGTACTTCAACTTAAGATTCAGTTTTTGGTAATTTTGTGATAAATAAATGCTAACTGAGCTGTACTGTGCAGCCTATAGCTCGATTTAGGCTAGTAGCAAGGGCTGGTACTACAAGCATTGTTCTATGACATTTAGGCAAAATGCAAGTATTGACAACAGAGAACACTGCTGAATGAACACTACTGAATGAACAGTGGTGAATGAAACTATGTAAAATTATGAATTCTGTCAAACCGAAGAGGCTGAGGTCTACAATGCTGCATTACAGAATACTGTATGACAAATAACACACACTCTAATTTTAGGCCAAAAAGCCCCTTTACCTTCATAAAAACATAAAAGCATCCTAGATCCACTCATGCAAGTAATATGGTGATAAGGGGCAGTATCTTTGTGTGACCTTCACATGTCCTATCAGATGCTAACAGTATTTATTGGTCCATGCAAGAGCGACTTTTCTCTTTTCTCAATCATTGGAATCTCTGGCCAGTCAAAAACACAATTATCTCAATCAGATAAGGCAGGGAGATCGAGAGTGGGCCCGGAGATAGATGACCTGCATGACCTCACTTCAAGCTAGAAGGTCAGTCGCAAAGCAATTCTCACATTTTTTACATGATATAGAGGAGAACAGTGTGTTTGGGGTCAAAAAAATTACAGAAAAAGTAAACATTTTTGCTAAAATGAGTAAAAGGCTGTCTCACATAATCTGACTATAATGAACAACTCCATTTAGACAGCCAGCATCTGCTCCTGCTCACGGACAAACTGACACACACACGCACACATACATACATGGGTACGTACACACTCACACGCTGTGTAGTCTGCTACATTTGATCCTTCATTCTGCAGATTACGCTTGATCCTTTCATCCTTTCAGTTCAATCTCAGACACAACTGCGGAAGCGTTTCTGCACCTAAAAGTTTTCATCTGAATTTTAATACAGGCAGAAAAACCACTAGGCTGGACCATTAAAAAATGTGAATGTGAGTGAATTTAAATCAAGGAATAAAGAGTAAACGTGTGAGGAGCTTGTCTGTTCTCTGATGAGATCACAGTTTCGGACTCTCTCAGAGGAATGAAAGTGGTTGGGAAACGGGCAATTGTGTTGGCTTGGCTGCTTTTCTTTGAGTCTGTCTGTCTGTGGGTCTGTATTTAAAGGTACTGTAAACCCTCAGGGAACTGGGCTTGCCACAACTGTGCTCACTTCCACTACAAAAACAAAACGCATGCGTCACCAAGAAACATGGCATTTCTGGAACAACGACAATTAGCTTTGTTTAAACAATGGAGGCCATTCGTTTGCAGAATGACTTGCACAACAGCTTTTCCTTGAATTATGTTTATACAGCGATGACACCTACACCTTACTGAGTTACTACAGAGGCGTGTGAACACAGGTCTTTTGTTATTAATCATGTCACTCCAGCTTTTGATCCATGTTTGCTGCTAAGAAACCAGTCTAAATAGGTCTAAGAGATGTGCCATTTTTGAAATATTAAATATTATATTACGCTTAATATTCTTTATACTTTTGAAAATGAAAACATTTTATGGCAACATTAACCTATGGTACCTCATATTTGAGGAGCATATAATATTAATATTGAACCAAATTATTGATTGATTTTTGTGTTAATCATTACATCCCCTCAGTGTTTATAGACTATTGTACCAAGCCTTTAAACATTTAAATTAGGGATGCACCGATTGCAATTTTCTTGGCCGATTCTGATAACCAACTTTTTTGTAAGTGTGATTGGTTGATACCGACCCCCCCCGATAACAGAAAATTAGAGCAGCTGCATGTAGTTGATGACAATGAAGTTAAAAAAATGGTTTTCAACGTTTTTAATGTAATGTGGTAGTTACTTTCCCTGTTTACTGGTTACTTTTTTAATAGTGACATGATAGTGGCAGCTCTACAGCAAATAAAAACAAAAATCTAATTTTCTTTAATAAAAAGCTTTTTTTTCATAACAAATTTTCTTTACACATTAAATAAATAAAATGTAATACATAAAGATATAAATAAACTTCCCCAAAAAAGATCGGTTTGAAATCGGCAATACGTGCGAGTGATCGGCCGTTTCCGATCACTGGCCGATCGATCGGTGCATCCCTAATTTAAATGTACTGTTAGTGAGAACAGTTGTATTTGTATGGTGACTGGTGAAATCCCTGATAGAGGGTGATGATATTTTTAAGGGCATTTTCACGTCATTGGGCCAAATGTACATATGAGCACTAATGTAGTGTCTTGATTCAACCACAATATGTGTTCACAATGTGCTTAAATTTTACACCGACTTTTCTAAGACTGCAGCTTAACATGTGACTGTAAGCTCTGCCCACTTATTCTGGTACAGTAATGTAATATGGTAGTACTTTTTGGAATGTAGTACTTTATGGTAGTATTTTTGGAATGTTATGTATTATGGCATTTCTCATTATGTATTTACTGTATATATTCTGTATTCCACATATATTCTGTCTTATTATCCTACTGAACTACTTGAGGACTAATTAATGTCCTGGAAATATATCGCTGACCTGCATACCTAATGATGCTATTTAGGCCGCTCTAGACAAGCAGGCATCCTCGGTGTCTGCAGGGCTTGGAGTCTGTGAGAAGTGGCATGTAGGTGAGGATGGCTGCGGCACTAGGTGGGCCGGTGGGTCAGACGCTCTAATAGAGCCATTCATCTCCTGTCAGTCTGCAGCTGGCCACCAGCTCCCAGCAGCTTCGAAGGCAGGCAGCCACAGCCCAGCCCCTGGACCAGGGACAGAGGTGGTGGAACTGTGCTGCAATCCATGCTGCGCATGCAGCAGGAGCCATCGATTTAGAGCACGCGATGAGGGCTTTGGGGATGTCCCAGCCCTGTTTTTTGGACATGAGCCAGACAGGCCTGTTCCCGGCTTATCACCTCTGGAACTGTGGCGAGTGGCTGACAGACAGGCAACTCAGCAAGCAGAGCGGGAGCACAGCACAGAAGACACATTAATGACACTAATGATTAATGATTACCGGACCGTATTGGGCACATGCCCTGGTACACAGTTCTTGAAATATTCCGACGATAAGTTGCCTAAGACCTTTCTGTATTACCTCAACGTGCCTTAAGTGTGGGTTGTGTTTTCACAGTTTGCTCCCAGGAGAGCATGGTGGAGCAACAAAGCAAGCAAGTGTGTTTGAGGCGGGGGCAGTCTCACTGGGACTGTAGCTCATTCTAGCACTGCATACTTGAACTAAACACTTCCCTCACCGCTGCGAAGCACTGCTGGATGGAAAAAAGGCTGCGAACGTCTCCAAACACAAAGCACTGATATGCTTGAATCGATTAGGAGTGCTTTCTACTACACAGATCCCACACGTGAACCAGATTAATCAATGTGTGCTACACAGATTTCCAACATGATTAACGTGAACAATGGACAGGTGCGAGTTCACGAGGGTTCAGGCCACGACTGGAAAAGTTGGTATGCAGCAAGCATTCTTCAAATATCTGATGAGAACTAAAGGCTATGGGTGTTAATTACAAATTACAGGATTATTCCACTGGCTACTTCATGTGGAACTGAAACAGTTACTACTAATTAAATAAGCATTCCGAAGCAAATGGCTGTGTCAGAGTTGAGCCTGCGGGGTGAAACGGCCCTAATAGATTGAAATATTGTTTAAATAGGCTATTTATTTGCTCTATCTCTGGGGAGCCAGTGGGAAGCGAACATGTTCAGGCACTTCTCAGTTAACGGTAGCGTAAAACCACAGAAGTGTGTGGTTGACCTGACTGTATCTCGACCATACTGTCACGGGCACATTGGGGGAGTAACTCCTAGCTTAGCCTCATACCTCACTTGCCAGCACCAAACGAAGTGGTCAATGTCCAAACAAGTGGTGTTGCTTTATAATATCTACTCATTTTTAAGATGGGACTTAAATAGAGAACTTGAGACAGATGATTATAGTGGACATTTTAATGGCAAAAGCCCTGATGGTACAGTAAGGCCCACACTTCTGATGCCATTCTCATCAACTCTATTTTGATGAAGCAGTACAATTATATAAAATCCAGAAAAAACCCAACAAACCAGCAAAGAACATGCAAAGAAAAGGCCAATCATACCTTTTCTTGCTGTCATAGGGAATAACAGTCCTAGGCTACTGCCCTGCATTCAGCTTTTCCACATCCTCTCTTTAAAACTGGCCTATTCATAGAATGTAAACAGTAATGTATCCCAGTGGTTGCGTTTCAGTCCTGCCTTGGTTTGGAAGGGCAGGAGTGCAGTGAGCCTCGCCAGGGACTGAGCTCTTTGGCATCTGCCCTACACAAACACGGCCGGGTAACCTTTACGTACAGCACGGCGAGATCCAGGTCAAAGCCCATCTGCTGCTCTGTCATACGCGAACAATGGGACTGTGAAGCGATGGGTGCCACGGTACAAGAAGCCACATTTAGTCCTGCAGAGTTAGGCAACAGCATTTCTGTGCAAGAGCAAAAAACTTGGACTCAATCAATGCTAAGCCCCCTTGCATGCTGAATCACGCACTTGTGGAGAAGTGAAAAAAATCAACCAGGTGTCAAAACATCAAAGTGTCACATGTAACACAAAAAATGTATATATATAAAGTTAAAAAACTCTTTTAATATTAAATGGCCATGAACATTAGTTGAATCGCAAAAACATTATTTTTAAGATGTTTTCTGAAAGACATGTGTATGTTAGTTTAATTACACATTCATGTTTAGAAGCTGTGTTTTAGAACTGGAGCTATGAGCTAACACTAAAACACTGTTTACGGATAGCACAAAAAATAATTGTTCATTAAAATACTAAACCAAAAGTCCATGAGAAATATTGCGTACAACATGCTTTGTTTACACAAAGTGCTAATCTTACAAATATGCAGGAATCTGGTCCAAGATCAGTTTCCTCATGACCGAACACCAGCCTGATTGGTACACACTGTACACACTGTGTTCTAAAACACAAAGACTTGTCTGTGGGACCTTAATAAAGGCGCAGTTTGAGCAGGCTGTGGTTCTATAATAAAGAAGCAAAATAAACATGTCTTAGATAATCAAGTACATCTTGGGTAAGAGGAAAATGAGATTTTAGGAAATACAGGTCAGAAAAAAGTGACAGCCTCGCTCGTTACGCCAGCTTATAGCATGGATCCTCCAACTTTGAATAGGGGTGTCACAATAAAGACGAATTCCGTTCATCATTATATACACCTATTGCTGACGAATCTGCCGACCGCACCTTTGCTCAACACAATGAAGTTAAGACCTTCAAACGTCCTGTCATTTCCCTAATGCTCTTAGCCTCAGCGCTGTCTTATCGTGCCTGAGCACAACATAGCGTCGACACACTCTCTCTTGCTCACCCCGAAGCACTTTCATTATTGATGTGCATTTGCTCTGGTGAGAACAAAACCAGGATATAAAATGCAGCGCAAAAGCTCATAAGATATTTAGCACAGCATATAGAGGAGCAGGTTGAAGAAAAAGAGCTGAGCGTTGCTGAGAGCAACACGGGATCGGCCGGATGTCCCTGACGCAGACCGTCGACCGACATCCACTTCTTCCCTCTCTTCTTTTCTGAGAAGAGAAAAAAAAAACGTGCGAGGCAGACACAAAACCGCCTCCCTCATTATCACTGTGTCCATCACTTCACAAGAATCGCTGAAGAAATTGAGTCATGAAGGGGAACGGACGGCGTCTCAGAGGAGCAGTGAAATGAAAGAGTATTAAACTCCATACTGATTGAGCTTTGCCACCTTGGGCCTAGGCCTCAGAGAAAATAAATAGACTTTGATTTGGCCGTTTCACTTCGAGCGAGGGGAGTCGATTCTCAATCAGAAAGGATGATATGGCAGGTTTTGCCGATTTCTGCTCCGCATTCCTGCTTTTGATAGTAAGGAACTTTCATTTCTTGAAACGCGCAGCCACCAATTTAGAGGTGAATGGTTTCCTTTACATCCTGCATCTCCGGGAAAGAGGGAGCGACTGAGGCCATATATTTACAAAGATCTACTCGAGCGCTTAGGCACTAGTCTCCAGTGACAAACAGTAACCAGCTGATCACTGAAGGAGTAAACAAATGCAAAAGCGGCAGCAAACCCTTTTGTTATGCCTCGCTGTAACCAAACTTCCAAACACAAATTCATTTTCACAAATGTTTCATTTCCACTTCGCTAACGGAACAAAAAAAAATGATGTGTTGACAGAAAAAGTGGGAACAAGTGACGACCAAATAATGGCACACCTCTACGGCATGATTCTCATAAATATGCTAATTATGTGCAGACCTTTTGAAAAGGGCTGCGGCTCAAAAAATGACAGTGTGATTGGTTTTCCGTATTCAGTGAATGTGTTAATGTGAATTTTTGACCATGGTCTTTTGACCATAACGCACTCAAAATTAAATCACAGACACGCCTTGGATCTTAATGAGAAGTACATACAGCGCGTTCTAAAAGCTCTGATCAGGCGCTGCTCACAGCAAATACAGGACATGGGAAGCAAACAGTGTGGCTATAGAATACTGTGTACCGAATATATAACAGAGTCTTTTCTCTTTATTTGCCTGCCTGCGACTTTGATTCCATCAGTCAGTTCTTTTTCTTCCACTGGAAACCAGAAACAGCTTCATCACCAAAGCTCCTGCACTCTCTCTACCTCTCGAATGTCTAACAGTCCTTTCACAGAGGCCTTTGTTCGAGGTGCCACTGAACTGAGGCAGAGATTCTATCTTTTACACGCTGGATAACAGCCAAGCACAAGTAGCACAGTGTGGTGTGTGTTTAATAAAAGTTGTCATACTGATGAGAGATTTTTAGATATCTCATTTCCCCCCCTGCCTCTCCCTCCAGCCTCTCATTATGCTTCAAAAACCAACCTTGAACTTAACCCACCATATTAAAATAGCCGTTCTGAAAAGGGAAAGTGAGCATGAAAAGCTTAATTCAATGTTTAAAAAGGCTTCTGAGTTAGATCTTGGCACTAATGGCCTAGTAGGTCCTGGAGCTCACTGCACTTGCACTAACTCTGGAAGTGTATGTGTGTGAGGGGTGGCCATACGCAAATGTCCATGCAACACACACTAAGACCACACAATACTTCGTTTGTGACTGTAAAATGTTAATGAGTCCTCTAACCCATAGGGGTCGAAGTTCTGGAGGGCTGTGGTCCAGCAGGTTTTGGTGATTTCCATATTCAGAAACACCTGGTTCACCTCGACAGTTAATTCTCAGGTTTAGTGAATGTGTTTGAGGAGGAGAGTCATCAGACTGTGCTGGACACCGACCCTCCAGGACCGGAGTTTGATACCCCTGCTCTAACCAATCAACTCTGTGCTCTGAGCAATAAGTTTAGTCTGAGTTACAGGCAGGTGTTTCAGAGAGTGAGTGATGAATGAGGCTGTTTATGTAGGGCAACAAATATTATGGCCAATGTACAGCCATCTTTATAACGTACATATTATATTATACTGATTCCCCAGTGTTCACGCAATAAGATTGTTTTATTTTGAAAGTTCGCTGCTTTCACCGGAGTAATGCGTAACGTTTATTACTTTTGGTTATTGGACAAAAGTAATGGGACACCAGACCCTTGTGAGAACAAGTCAACGTGTACAGCGATCCCATTACCTTTGTCCATACAAGACATCTGACCATTACATCAATTGTGACTTTAATAACACTGCATTCAGATACAGAAACATTCATATGGAGTTAGTCCCTCAGCTGTTAAATGGTTCTGCGCTCATGCTCAGGACTCTTTGACAGAAACACAGCTGTGCAACTGTGTTCAAGGGAACCCTGCTGTGAAAAAGCCCCTTATAAGTGTTTGCAAACCAAATGTTATTCCACTTTTGTTCATAGTGTTCATATTTGTCCACTCCTATATTGATAAGAGCATTAAAAACAGTAGGCTGTGTTCCGGACAGACATAAAGGTGCGATTAATCGGGAGTTAACTATGGCAAACATGAGATTAATATTTTAATCTACTGACACACACACACACACACACATCTTCATATCTTTCTTGTGATATTCAAGAGCAATAAGTCATGAGAGGCTGTATTTTACAATCGTTCTTTATTAGATAAAGCTTTGAGTGGCTTTCCTTACTAAAAAGACACATTTGTTGCATTAATTAAGCAATTTATAATGAATGTGTCTCAATCACTTTTCAGTAAAGGTTGATCGGCGGCAGTTTGTCCATATCGTGCAGCCTGACACACACTCTGTGGAAGTGCAGGGCACTTGCAGAATGATCTGGGGAGTGTGTAACTCCAGGGCCCACTAGAGTCAATGTCTGCACATGTCTTCCCATTGAAGCTCCGTCATGAACACCTTCACCAGAGCTACGCTTTGTATTAATAAATTAGCAGCTGTTTGTGAGGTGTTACAAGGCTGTGAAGCCATGCAGAAGGAGGGCAGAGGGTGAAAGAAGGAGAATGGGGATGCAGAGTGAAAGAGAGAGAGCTTGGCAGCTTTCCAAAGACCCCCTCAGATGTGTTCCTCATCCTGTGCTGGGCCACTGAAAGTCATAGGCTTCTATTTATAAGCGGCTGTAATGTTTGGTATTTCCTCCGAGGGTGAGGGTGGGAAGAAAGGCATTGTTGTTCTCCGCAGTCTTTGATTGCTTTACTGAATCTGTATGTTGAAATGCCAAGATCTTGTTGTGCCATTTATGCCATTCCATTTGTGTTTAAGGGAACAAGCCTTTGATATTTATATATATATATTTTCTCCCAACAGTAGAGCAAATCATATTTGCAGTGCACACAAAGTTCCCGGACGTGTGAGCTTTGCTTTGTTTATGCACATAAACCCAGCAGACTGTGCAAATGGCACTGAACAAAATGAACAAATGAAACAAAAATGAACTGACCATGGAGCTTTCATCATGTCAAATAAAGAGAAGTACAGAGGCTACTGCAAATACTGTAATAACACAAAGAAGGGAATAGGGACTCAGTGCTGATTAAATGGAAATGTGGTTCACATCATTATACCCGCTCCACGAAAATAAGCTCATAATGGGATGATCTACCACAACATCACCATTTTCTTTAAAATAGCTTTCAAACGTACTTCTAAAACCATCTTTTGCTTTGTGCAGTCTGGTCAATAGGATTAGGGGCTGTATTGACGTGACTGACAAACTCCCCATCCCTTTGCTTTCTATTTCCATTCAAAATTGGACGTCACATATAACAGAGTAGGTTCCAAGGCAGGTTAAACTGTAGGTGGGGAGAGAAGCCAGCTTGATGTGTGTGTGTGTGTGTGTGATGAGCCTACTTTCACCTGTCTCGAGTTAGGCATGCAGAGCAGCATGCTGAGTTGTCAGTGCTTAAAGATAAAAGGCTACTGTAGGAGAACTGATGGACGAGGGTAAGTATCATGCCGGCCAAGGCCAACTGCTTAAACCGCCACCTCACATTCATCTTCAGCGAACGCTTCCCTCAGATTATTATAAATGCTGCGCTTAAGCAAGCTGTTATTTTCATCAACCTCTGTTCACACTACATTTACAGAATTTGGATGAGTCTTTTATTCAGAGTGACTTTTTATCAAAATACATGATTTAAATGCCAGAATTGTGCATTTCTTCTGGTGCGTTGTTATTGACAATGCCTGTCACTCCATGGTGTACCTGTATGTGTTTGTGTGTGCGTGTTCTTGTATTTACTTATAAATCCACTCTGTATGTATTCATACAGTCTACATTTAGTTTACATATACATATAGGTATATATTTTACAATACAGATGTCCATATTTATACTTCTAGATTGTATAGTGCACGTTTTATACTGTACTGCTGATATAGTATTTTGTTCTATTCTATTGTTTTCTTAATTTTTGCTGCTCTTAATTTTCTACTGTCCACTTTCTGCCTCGACAAAAGCAAATTTCTCACTTTTGGGACTAATAAAGGTTTGTCTTATTACAGTCAGGTGAATCTAGCTTCAGGAGTCAAAATATTCTTATTGGTATAAAATGGGAGGCCTGAACAAAAGGGAACTGAATCCCAGTCTGCCCAAATGAGACCAGCAGTCTTACCCACTATGCTTAACCACTGCTTTTTGGTTGTTTTTGTACTGATTTTTGCCCTCTTCAGTTTGTTTCTGCTCTGTGGACTCTTATTTTGATGTGTTCCTAGGTTCTGCTTGTGTCACGTGTTTTTGTCCTCACCTGTTTTCTGTTTATGTGCTCCCCAGCTGCCTTGTGTTTCCCTTAATGTTACCCTGTATATAAACCTGTGTCTGTCTGTGTAACCTCATGTGTCCATCGCCTCAGTTATGCTCCTTGTTCCCTGTGTCCTGATTCTGCTTTTCTTGTTTTTCTCCAATAAACCTCACGTCTGCATGGATCCCTGGTCTGCTTGTTCTGTGCTTCGAGGTAAATCAGAGTCGTGCGCTCGCGCCCCTGACTCTGACAACTGGTTAAAATGTTAAGCTTTTTAAAAAGCAAAGCTACTAAACCTCTATTCATTAGAATGCAAAAGCTGCCAGAAACTGGTCAAGTAAAATCAATCATTTTCTGATAAGCTTATTAGACCAATCAGATCGCAGCTGAGGTAAAAAAAAAAATAGATGAAAAAAAGTCTTGGTAAGAAGTGATATGACAATACACTATATGGACAAAAGTATGTGGACGATTTGACTAAATGAACTTGAAAGGTCAGGGAAGGTCTTTTGTACACTCATGGTTCCAGCCCACTGCTCATCCATGGAAAACTAATTCATGAAGCTCAGTTATTGTGCTGATGTTACTTCCAGAGACAGTCTGGAACCCTGTAGAGAGTGGTACAACAGAAGATATGGAATATTTATGTGGAATGCACATCAGCACTCGGTGGTCCCGGTCTCTGAGTTTGTGTGGTCTACTGCTTTGTGGCTGAGCTGTTGGTTTTTTTTTAAGATGCTTATAGTTCACAAAAAAAGCATTTCCAGCTGACCAGGGCAGATAAGTCTGTCTGAAACACCCAAACCCACTTTGCAGGAGTGCCCACATATCTCTACAATTCAGTGTATGTGTGACATGGGGATAGAATGTGGCTTCTCCCGGTTTTGGTTCCTCTTGAAGCCACATCAAGCAACCTCCTCAGATTAACGCTGAGAAATAAATAATCTAGACAGCCACCTACAACTACACACAACCCAGAACACAACGACAACCACGCTACTATGGTCCCAAAGTGTGTGATGTATTCAAATCAACAGAAAACACTCCTGAACAAATAAGCGCTGTCCTTAGTCTTAACAGAGCCTTACGCCTCCAAGTGTTGCTGCTTGAAATAAACAGTTTCAACACTTGCTTTGCTTGCTCATTTGCTTAATCAAGATTAAATGAGATGAGCTTGTTTTGTAGCAAGCGCTCAAAAAGCAGTTTAACACCAGACACCACAAGCTATAGATAAACACATATGGCTTGTTTGAATTCATGGATTATGCAGTATGTGGAGTGGGTTTTTCGACGGCACTCTAATCCAGCTCGGCTGGATCTGTTGGAGTGAGTGGGAGTGCACTTTCCTCGCTCTGCCGAGGAGAATGGCAAAGCCAGAAGGTGTCAGCCATGTGCTGGGATGGGGTATGGCGAAACAGCTTCGCCCTGCATCCATCCTCCTCCTCCTCCTTCTCTTGTACCTGCTGTACTGTCTGCACCTATGTAGAGAGCCTGGCACTCGCACAGTAGGGATCTAACAGGCTCTAAGTTCCCTCCACTGAGAGCCTGAAAAGCAAACATACTGAAGGTGCGGTGAGGTTAGGTGTACATATTTATTTAAAGATGCAGGGCTGTTTGGTTTGGTGCCTGCTACGATCATCATAAATGAGTCAAGAAGAGAGAGAGAGTGGTTGGCTGAAATACAGAAATTCTGCCACCGCTGATGTGCAAGCCCGAGACCATTGAGCATTTAGTTGTCACGACTAATTAAAGTTTGACAAGCCTTTAGTCATGTTGCAGAAACCTATCTTGTCCTCTAGGATGGAGGAATGAAAGAACGGTGTCTGCTTCGTTTAATGCCACTAAAGATACGCTATTCTCCGCTTAGACATATATTGTGTGCATATGGAGTATTCTTGAATAGAAGTGCGAATGCTCAGTATGTGTTCAGCAACTCTGTGAATTGCTTTCTTTCTGCTGTATAACGCTCCTTAGAATTACTTATAACACTGGGAGCAATATAGCATAGATGTCGCCTTAATGCATGTGCCATTTTCCTGGGAAGGTGTGTATGTGTGTGTCCCAATACATCATGTTCAGAGGTGCCCCTCCCTGCCTCTGCTTTTATCAGTCCCAGAGGACGTGGCCCGAGGGTCAGGGTGGATGACGGTGCTGATGAGTCCCAGGGCCAGGTGAGATCATGAGAAACACACACACACACACACACACACACACACACACACAAAAACAACGCATGCTGGCAGCTGGCTCTTAACAGCCACAGCGGGAGCCTCCCTCTGCTGCTCCTGGAAACTCCTGACCTCTTGCCCGCCTCCACCTCCACAGCAGCACGGCCAATTAGACTCATACGCTCCTTCTCCACACTTCCATCAGCCCGGAGCCGGGGCCAGGGCTGCCAGCCTTGGTGTGGAGTGGCTGGTGAGAATGAACTAAGCTTTGTGCTCTCAGTGTATATGCTGAAGAAGAGCTGCCTGGATGGACGGACCGAAACATTTGTGCTGTTGTGCAAAAGTGCTGTATTTTCTTCAAAGCTGGCACCTTTTAAAAGCGTGGTAGGACGGAAGGGTGAATGGCTGCTCTTTAAAGGAAAGCTCCAACATTTTTCAACCTAGTTTCACATCTGTAACACACAGTAATTTGTTTGAAACATATTTTGAACAAAAGCCAAATGGCAAGCGCTGAAGCATTTCTTTGAGTTTGCATTTAGGACTTTAACACCCAGATTGCCCACTACCACAGGAAAGACGGAGCTGACCATTTGGGTCTCCATGGATACGAGGCTGAATGTCACTAAACAGTTAGGCAGCTGAGAAGACCATTTCCTGTTGGGCGAGCGTGTGCTGGAGGCAGCAGGAGCAGCAGATGACACAGCTGAGTCTGAGCATGTGGCCTGGGCCCAGGGTCAGTGGCCCTGTAAGCGAAACTGTCTGCATGTCCTCTCGCTTCTCACTTTCTGCTGATTTAACCCTGCAGATAGAAAGCTTAGAGACAGGCTGATACCAGTATTTGTTTCAGTACTGAACTGATTATGTTAATGGGGCACTTGACTTGCATTAGTTTTATGGGTATTGGTACGCCTGGTGCCTGTTTCTGAACGCGGTATGACGTAAATCAACACTGGCAGAAAATCCAATTCGGTCTGATTTTATCAGGAAGTGCTTAGTGAGATGACATGTGCAAACAGCGTGCTCTCTAGTGGAGGATAGCTTCAGGATGGGAAGCGGCGTGAAAGCTTCCCAGGGACACATTATGGCAGTCAGTCTAGTCCTGAGCATGAGTGCAGTGGTATGGAAGTACTGCCGTGTCACGCTGATGGACTTCGCGACAACATAATCCAAGACCTGTCTCCCATTCACCAAGTGGCTCCTCTCGGGGACATTATGGTGGATCAAGCATGAATAGTGAATGAAGGCCTAAAAACCTCCATATGTTCCTGCTAAAGTGGTAAACACAGCAAGTACTTGCAGAGAGTCTCTACCCCAGCTCTTACGGCACCACTAGAGCACCATGGCAGCAGGGTGAGAAAACAGGCGACGCACAAGAGCTGGACTCAGCAAGACCTATTCCTGAGCTCTATTGTGTTTGTGTTCCTGAAATTAATTATCAGCTTGTAGAGGGGAAACTCATTCATAATGCATGACACTTCCACACTGCTGGGACTGGCTAACGCACTCAGACAGAGGGCATATGATCCCTGCAATCTTTATTTCTAAAGATTAGCCTGTATTACAAATACCACACTGTGCTAAAATTACCTGGCGCATGTATTATTAAGATTCCTGTTGGATACTGAATATACTATCAATAAGCAGTTAGGTACACAGTGTTATCTGCTGTTTTATCGATTTGGAGAATTTGGCCATAAACGGAAAAAGTCAATCAATGTTTTCTATTTTCAGTGTGTTACCGTGTCGCTGAACTGTCAAAATGTAGAAACTGCATGCAATATTTGTAAGCTACAGCTGGACAATATAACGCTATTTCTCGCTATAATTCGAAATGATGTCACAATAACTTTTCTGTAGATATTATGGGGAAAGCGGCAATACTTCTACATCAGGCTGCATATTTCTTCACGAAAGGAGAATATTAAATCAGTTGGTTTGTATTTAGTGTGTAACACAATAACAATAACTGATATCATTTTTTAATGCATTGTCATCATTTGCATTGATAGTCAGTGTTTGTAGTTTCGTTTGCTGATTACTTTTTGTCAGTTTGAGGTGCTGTAACAGATACAGCGTCTATCAATGCCTGAGTTAAATCCACTCTTCAGGCTCTTCTCCCAACCAAACCCATATAAGAGAACTAAGCAAGCTGAGCTATAAATGCTAGAAGCTGCGAGTTCTGCTTAGGCATCAACCAGACAAAAACAATATGCATAAAATAACATCTGCAGTTTAGACAAAACAAAAGCAGCTGCAGTCAACAAATATATTACTATCCCAGAAATCTGTCTCAAACAGACGATCTTTATCTGGAAGCCAGGCATGTCAAGAACTTCCCAGACTGTGACTAACTTATTGTGGGTCAGGCTGGCTTAGTAATTTGGATATAGAAGAAGGTGCGCACAGACAACTGACAACAACGCACATCTATAAAAGAAAAGAAAGAAAATGACACCTTTTAGGAGGTGATGATGGAAAGCACTGCATTAGTTTGAGCGACATTTCTTTTGTGACGGCTCTGTCTTGTCTCCAAAGCATGAAGGCCTGGTGATTTAAGATGTTGAAACAGAGCCATGGCATTCTAAAAAGATGAGTAATTGACTTATATTGTGTCATCAGATCATTGTATGACAGATTTGACTGTTTGTGTTTCAGTGCAAGTATCTTTTCTGAACAATGCTGCGCTTAACATGCGAATTTGTCAGAGAAGGGCCTTAAAGACAGTCTGTTTAATGAAATCCCCTCTTCGTGACTACAATTGCCATGATTTCTGGGAAAAGAGCGGGTGCTGCATATTGGGTCATATTATGTCAGGAGGCACTTTGTTCTGCTCGAGTTCCGCTCTGAAACACACGCGACCACATGAATGAATCAATTAAAACAGCAGCCTCTCAGCTGCACTAGGTCCATTTACTGGCTCCTTTTTCCGGGATAAATTGCAATTTGAGAACAGCTGACAAAAACAGTGTCCGACTGGGCGCCCTTCGGTCACAATGGTCCACTATTGCCCCGTTCATGTGGCAGAGAAAACAACAATGATAGTCAGAGCCATAGAAGAGCATGGGCCAGTCTAATCCTTCTTTCTGTCATGCTGTACCTCGTCATCTCATGATTTTGGACAAACAGCACAAAAGCCAAAACAGCACAAAAACGGCCAGTTCTCAAATGTTGCTCCTGCCTCTTTCCTCTGATTTGCTTTGCTGTGCTGCATGCTAGGAAAGGATAATGAAACAGTAAGTGTAAAACACCTTATTGCAGCTGGCAGAGATCGGAGTCCATGGCTGAATTGAAAATAAATATGCAGGGACACGACGGGACTGCCATGGCAGGGTAAATTGCTTGGCCATTGTGTCCGTGCCTTTGTTAAATAGCTTCCCAGCCGTAAATATTAAAGGGATCAGAGCTGTTACTTATGTTAGCGGTCACGTTTTATGACTATGACCGCGAACCAAATCAGATCCGCCCAGTCAATACTCCTCTAAAAATGACGGCTGCTAAATGACATTTTCTGACCTTCATGGCAGTGCAGACGGGTTATTCCAACCAAACACCCAAGTCACCATAATACCAAAAACAAATTTTCAAAAGGATTAGGCTTTCATGACAGACAGAAAGGTGGTATAGTAAATCAAAGTGGAATTACGTAATAACGCAACAAGAGGCACATGTGGGCTCATGTAGAACTGGGTCTTTCAGATCAAAACTTGCTGAGGGATTCCGGTGACAGGCGACTCACACACAATGTCAACAGCTTGAAAGCATCAAAACACGAGACTGCCGCGCTCTGACAAAACAAACCGAGCAATCCACCACAAGTAAACATTGCATCATATTTACATCACGCATCTGTTCATGTATAAGCGAAGGGATGAAGAACAGTGCAGAAAAGAAAGACAGCTTTCAATCAACAGCGTGCTTTCCGAAGGCCACTCGGGGCATGACTCAGGTGCTGAACTGGTTTTCTGGTTACAAATTAACCATGTAGATAAACATGACTAATCCAAGGGCGACTCACAGTCACTTCCACAAAGCCATCAGATTGACCAAGCGTGACAAAACACTACTAGATCAGATGGCAGCTGGATTCACGACTCTGTTACCTTCGTGCAGCTGTTTCTGTCTCTCTTTTTCAGCTGATATGTGTGTTGGGCTGGACAAATCAACACCAAAAGCTTGTGCAAAATCGAAGGAAAACTTATTTTAGCCACTCAACTTCTGGTCCAATCTGATGCTGAACTTGAGCACGCCTTCAGAACTGTCATTCAAAGCCCATTCCCCTTTGAATTAGGCATGTCAATGTGTATTCTCTTTTAAAAACAGGGTTTAAAAACTTGATTACACTGCACGGTTAATACGGTTCAGAATACCTGGCTCCTCTTATCTGCTGAGACATTATGCATACAGCTTTTAGGCGATGAAAGGTTGCAACACAGTGAAACAGACGGTTTCTCATCAAAACTCAGTCACTGCGAATGGGCATATTTGGAAATAATGGAAAAAACGACTAATATGAAATAGAAAATGTGTTTCACGAATTACAACATGCAAGATGCAAAGCGGTTTAGTTCGCCACGGCTGCACAAAGAACTAGTTTGGCTGCCGCTGGAGCTTCAATGTAGAACATAAATTGACTAAATTATGAAAGGACACACGTATCTAAAAGTTCTACCTCCTGTAATGTCAAACTACATCTCAGGTTGCAAAAAATACAGGTGCCTAGAAAAAGAGAGCGGCAAAGAGCTCAGCCAAAGCAGGAGTTGAATGTCTCCCATTAAAAACCCTTAACTAGTGAGAGCAGAGTGAGGCGTCTGGAGAGAGAAAAAGAGAAGGAGAGACATACCAGCTTTATATGGCGAACATTCTTTTCCTCTGTCATCTTGAACGAAGGTGACGAACCGAGTGGAGAAATGGCAAAACGCAGACTGAGCTGAGGGCTAAGTGGGGCAGCTTTGTCCAGCCGTCGGGCTCTCTGGAAGCACAATCCTCCGCCACGTACCGAGACTCAATAATGCAACTTTGGGGAACGGAGCGAACAGCGTTGGGTTTTCCCCCCACCCGTATTGCAAAAAGTCCCACCCCCCTACACGTGTGATTGGCTGGCGGCGCTCGGTAACCAGTTCACTGATTGGTTAGCAGTTCTTCCTTAAAGGCAGCTCTTCGAAATGTGGGTGTGTCTCGGCCGAATACGGGTGTGCAAAAAATAAAACAACGCCAGACAATCACAGGAAAGCGGCTCCTCCTACCTATACAATGCTAAAACGCACCAGGGTCAGTCACAGATTTTTTCAAGCCACTCCGCGAAGAGAGGGAGGTGAACGAGCCTACGACAGCCTTCCCATCGCTATAAATAACGAGATCAGGGAGTTGACAGGGCCATTACTAATCACAGCAGAGACCTCTCCTTCAAAGAGCAGTAGTGTTCTGCATGATGGAAAGTAAGGTAATTTATAGCATGGACCTGAAACAAGCACCCCTGCTATGAAGCCATTTTCTATTTGTTATCATGCCCCATTTTATTTATTTCCCACTACATGTGATTGCATTACTAACGAGAAAGAACAACAAATAAATGAGCAAGGTACTATCCTCACACCCTGCTACCCGGCTGCTGTGTTCCTCTCTTCTTGGGTGAATGGGTTAAATGCAGAGAACAATTTTGTGCTGTTCACACTGTGTGTGTGTTCACGTATGACAAATTACACAGTAACCCTAGCAGACCATGTAAGTAAGGATCGGAAGAAAAAATGTCCTGCTTCCACTTCCTTGCCAAGTAATATGAAAATGCACTGTTGTTGAAGAAAGGCTTTAAGTCACAGAAGCTTAAAAACCCATTAGTGTTCACACCTGTGGTTGCTGAACTTGCTAAATCAAAAGTACTGAGCTGTAGTCAATGTTATCGCTCTTTGATCTTTCAGCTATTGTTTCCATTTAACATCTATTTCCCACTTCCGTTCCCATCACGAGCTAAAGCTGGTCTATGAATAAAAATAGGCCACTCTATATCAAGTTAATTTTATGTTTATGTTCCTAAAGCCTCAATAGCCCCCCTGCTAAGGAGCTCCTTCAGAAGCGCATTCAGGATAAGGTCATTGTGTGCGTGCGCTGTTCTGTGAATCATGACACAACTCTGTCTGACTCAAGGCCAAAACATAATGCTCACACTCAAATACACTGGAGTCACAATCCAGCTCTGACTGTGACAAATGCTGCTGGTTCCGATATACAGCGGTGAATGCCAAAAGAAACCACGCAACTCCTTCAGGATCCGCTGCAAGCATCCATGGTCAGTCTAGTGCTCTGTGCTCAGGGGCCTTCACCCCCTCAGAATTACAATTGACCCCCATGGCAGGGACATTTATCAAAGTCAAAACGCATTACGACCCATGTCAGAGTACACCGAGATGGAAGTTTGCCCTTGCCATGTAGGATATGAGTCCTTCAGTTTATGTGAGCCATACTGTTAAACATAAAGGTACCAAAATGGGATCTGTGGATGCAATGACATAGACGATCCATATTAGGTTTCCTAAAGGACCCTTTAATAGACAGTTATTTAAAAACTCGGCCCAGGAACCAAAAGAGGTATTTCTTCAGCAGTGCTCCTTAAAACACACCTTGGCCCCTTTTTAAGTGTTGAATTATTTGGTAATTAAGACTAAAAAGTCAGTTCATTTTTAAAGGTAATGGTTAGAATCTTGATAAACCAAAGAATAAGTTGAACGCTTAAATGGTTATTTGCATAGTGTTTTATCTATAATAACCCCTTGCATCTGGTTCACACTGGCTTTATATGTAGAACCAACTTAAGTACATAGAACTAGGGCTGGGCGATTAATCGAAAAGTAATCGAAATCGACATTCAGAACCTATAATCGATCACATTTTTCCACGTCGATTATTTTGGTTACTTTCCCTTTAAAAACACTACCGCATGTGGAGTCACATGACCATGCTGCGTTATGTTACATTATTCCGCCGACATGTCGAGCATGGAGAGCTTAAACTCTGAGACAACAATTAAATAAATTAAATGAATAAATAAAATATTTGTTCATTAATCATAATCGAGTTATGATTCAATTAATCGGGATTTTGATTTTAGGCCAAATCGCCCAGCCCTACATAGAACCATTTTGCTAATAGTGCACCAATGAGAGTTTGGAATTAAAAGCACAGTCCCACATTCAAACCCTTAGAGCTGGTTTCTCAGAAAGGTATTAAGCCTAATCACTGACTTATACGCCTTTTAAATGGAAAATATCCTAGATGCACAAGACAAGCCTCAATCTCTGTCTGGGAAACGGACGCATAAAGAGGTAATAAAATGAAATACAAATCAAATCACCAACAGTGATGTCCACGAGAAGCTGAAATCAGTCTTATAAAGTTGTGCTAGGAGCTTGTTATAAATAAAACGTTCTTTAGGGAGCCGAGAGTGGTTCCTCTTTGGCATTGTGTCAAATAACTTTTGGTACCTTTTTTTATTGAAAGAGCTGTAAAGCAGCTGAACCAGCTTGAGAATGCAGAGGTAACATTGTCATTGTTGTTAGTGGCCTTGTAGTTGTGTGATTAAGGCTGTTATCTTCATTCCACAAGACACACCCAGTGTAGAAGGGAAACCTGCCAAACCACCCAGACCTACTGTTCTTGGAGTGGACACGACAGTTCCGGTTATGGTACATGAAAGACATGAAAGCCAGCGACTGAAGCCAGCTGACGAAACAGAAACACACAGTCGGCAAGAGTCGCACAAGAAAGCCTTCAAAGTGGAAAACGCTCTCAGGTCTGGCTTGGGCGGAGAGTACGTGTTTACAATAGACGAACACAAACCGATTTGTGTTTTTCTTTGAGCAACGCATTTTCAGAGCCAATAAAGCACAGTCCGTGTGTCGTTTCTTGTTCTATGATGAATTCATTCATCCCACTCAAACAGCTCCGTCCTGCGATCCTCCCCAACGTGATGAATACAGAAGATTTTTTTTCATTTCCCAAGCAGTCATATTTCTGGGCGCTGATTAACAGTTTGAGAAGCAAAAAGGCTGAGTGACAGAATGAGGGTAAAATTCCTGTTGACAGAGAGCAGAATGGCCATGGGAGGATGCTGCGTTCTCTTTCTGAAGTAGGAAAGACTGAGAGAGAGAAAAGGAAGGCCTGATGTTCAGGCTGCTTACATAACAAATCATCATCAACACATCAGCAGGAGGATCTAAGAGGGACGTACACTGCTGCCTCCATCCCCCACCAACCAACCAAGCTGAGTGTGTGTGATGGGTGGCATGAACACGGCAGGCAGGCTGCTTCAATACTCACTAATGCAGAGGAAAAGCAGTATACACATCAGATCAGCTTTCAGCCCAGGGCCATTAATGGACGTGACTCCACAGACAAAGGTGAAGGGAGACGGTCTGAAATGCACAGACAGAGCTGACACATTACAAACAGAATCTACATGACTCACGTAATTTAGTGTTAACCCTGTCTTACCTAATATCTGTGCCTGAATATGATTGCACACGCTCACACAGAAACTATCAAAGAGCAACCAACAATAAGGGCAGCATCATGCTTGTTTATACAATGGTTGAAAGACTGCTAATGAAATATTAAATAAAACCCACTGGCAGTGTAAACACACCTGCAGGTAGTATTGGCAGGGTGACTCAATCACAGCATGGCACTGAGACAGGCTTGAGAGTATGTTAGAGTTTGAGCTGCAGCTACACAGAGGGACCACAGCAACAGTGATGCTGGAGTTTGTACAAAACTGTGTCAATTTACTCTCCGTGTTATTAGACACATTCAAGCTGTTGGTCGACCCTATAGATGTAAAGTTATTGCTAATATTCCATATGATACTGCTGCTACGGGCACACACACACACACACACACACACACACACACACACACACACACACACACACATTTTAGCATCACTGCTGCACTGAGAACGATCCACCACTCAAATAATACCTGCTCAGTGGTGGCCCGGACTATTGAAGAATGTGGTGAAATAGTTTGTTTGTGTGTGACAGGATGTATGTAATGTTACAGATCTTGTGATGCCCTTAGTCTTACCTGGCTCTTTCACAGTATCTGTGAGAAGCAGAAGGTTGCAGAAAGCTGAGATACAAATGAACCGCAGGGTTCTACAAAACCTCCACTCACTTTCGTCCTAGAATGTAGGATAAACTCAACAGGTGTGCTCGGCCAGGGATTTAACATCCTTGCTTCTCCTCAAGAGCGTCTGCTCTCCATTTCAAAACAAGATCAATAGCTCGGCGCTCGCCTCGACTCCAGCCACAAGCCCAGCTGTAAACACTGAATCATCACAGAAGTAGGAAAGAGCTGATTTCATTTTGATCTCTAGTTAAGTTGGCGCTCGCAGCATGTGTCGCTGGGTTATCAAGGAGCGGGCAACTTCTTAAGAGGTCTGCATATTAAAAATTCCTAAGAAGTCCTCGTATTCAAAACAAATTGTGCAGCCTGGGTTTTTGTAGGGGGAATTTTTAGCAAAAGACGTACCGGAGTGATATTTCGGTGCACTGCAGCCCCCATCATCTTGACGGACTGAATGAAGCACTCGTCCAGAAGCGTGCATTTAGAAAAACATGGAGCAACAGAGTGGATTGTGAGTGCTAAGCAGTTATTAGCTCTGTTATTTACACTTACTGTGTCTGTACAGCAGCAAAAGATGGTAAGACAAAAGCGTGAGCCTAGCGGTAAGCTTCATCTAATAGAATTTTCCATCATACCTCTACTGGTGAGGTGGATAATGAATCATTCGTTCTGGTGAGCAGAGAGCATGTAATGATCTGCACTGCACTTGAGTTGGGTAATTCATTCAGTTGCACCGCAACAGCCTACACGTAAAGGGGCCTAAAATCTGAGACAAATGAGGAGGAGGCCTTAATTAAAACGGTTAATGGCACTATTGCTTTTCTTTTCAAAGCAATTTACACAACAGCACGTCGTGATGGACTGAAGTGGGGGGTAACGAGTCAAGAAAATAATGACTACTAAATAAAATAATTACGAAAACGAGGTTAGCGCTCAAAAATACCCACAGTCATTAGTGATCGCCGAGGTGACAAATTGTTGTGGAGTCTCGCCGTGTCTCCACGCTGTTGGCAAGGCACCGTTTAAAGGTCTTCTTAAACCGTCAAAAGAGACAAACAGGGGCACAAAAGGGCACAAAAGTCAAAACCCACTGCATCCTGCTGTACAGAAGTGGCTAGCGCTGCATGTGGGCCTGGGCTAAATGTCTGTTGTAAGCTGTCAGAAGGGATAGGATCACCCAGCAATTTTAAAGGAGCAACAAGTCTACATAAGACAAATCGCACTGGTGGGCCATGATTGTGCCAGGCAGAGGTTCTTTGCCTCTATATTGATGGAAAAGTCCATCTGGCTTGATTCTGTTAGCTGTGCAGCCTCACAGCAGCATGCAGAAGGATTAAGCCATTAATGGCGCTACTTAAATACATTATGGCCTGACCACTGCTCTGGACGGCATGCCACATTCCCTCATTCTCAAAACCAGGTGAGCTCAGAGGTTGTAAAACTGTCTGCCAATCTGGAGGAGTTACTAGGCTGGCCGGTAATCTTCACAGCTGTGTGTAACAGCAGCTCTTTGTGTGACTGCAATCATGTCAGCCCTCAAAAGTCACATTCATGGAAAAGAATGTTTGTTCTATTAATTATTTCACAAACATAGCCTGGTAATGCTAATAGTACATGGTAATGCTAATGCGCGTGTAAATCAGAAGCACGGATGTTTTACGATTACATGAACGCTATTGTACAGCCCTGTTCTGAAGAGTGAATAAACAGACTTACACGTTTGCTTTATGCCGAAAGAAAAAGAAAACAGCTCAGTTCCGACGCAAACCTATCAATACAGATGGCAAATCGCATGACTATGTAATTCATTATCTAATTTAATGCAACAATCGAAGCAAACCTCTCCGCTTTTTCGAAATGTCTGCATAATTCTGATGTAAACAAAGTCATTTGATTGTTGGATGCGAGATGCTCCATTTTTAGCTCAAAGAATCAGGACTGATTGCAGTGTTGGCGAATGTAACCAGACATCTGAGGGATTTAATACTAAAAGCTCTCTCACAAAATGAAAATACTGCCTGCTGAGATGCTGCTTTACAAAACGGTCTGGAGAGAAAACAGGTTTTTGGTTTGGGACAGTAAATAAACCGACTGTAAATAAACCGACAGCACATCACAGCATCCAATTTCACCAAAAACCATCCAAGTGGTCGCCACCACTGTAAAGAAATCTGAAAGCAGGTCTCTCAAGAACCGACCATTTCACATCAAACCACTCTGAACCGTCCTAATAATTTCTCAGGAGTGAGCCTTCCATGTCAAAGGTGTGAACAGCGAACGATTCTGTGTAACTGGGTTTTAATGCTGTTATTGATTGCGAGTGACGTTCTCTCCACTTGTAGATCCTCCTCTATTAGTGAGAGTGCTTTGAGTGATAATGTATGTCCTCGGAGCAGCTACAGGGTACATCGAAAGTGCACTGGAGTGACAAATAGTTGCGGGGCCTCTGTCACTTAGGATTGAAGGATTCTCTAAAGGGGCAAAACCTTCTTAAGGCCAAATCGATAGAGACCTCATCTTTAAGCACCTCTAATTTCATTCGCCGACAGGAGGGGCGGGGAGCAGGTCATTAGGAAAGCACAAGGCGCTCCTGCCATGCTGTCAGTAAAAAAAGATCCCATCACAGATCCAGCAGAAGTAGATGCAGACGAGGCGTGTGTAATGAAATCTCAAGAGCACACCATGTAAAGGACGGGTAATTAGCAGAGACACCCTTAGAGCTTTGGTAGGCCGAGGACAGGATATGCCCTACCAATGACCCTCAACAGTATCCGTGTGGTACTTAACATACTGCAAAGCACACACACACATACACACACACACGTTTGTGAAGTGGAGAACGCTGACGTGTTGAGCTAAGCATAACATATGGAGTCTCGCTGGATTATTATAAGGAAAGTTGGTTATTGGCTATTGCTAAATGAACCATATGCCTGGAGAGTGTTTTAATCCTGCTTCTGCGGTGGGGGGATGGGAGACGGCTGGCTTCGGGGGAATGTGCTGAGGTCAGATATGAATCAGAAACCGCAAACATGTTCCAGTCTAATCTCATTACCTTGTCTTCTCCCAGGTTTGAGACGACGAGGCATAAACACACATGATGAGCATGAATACAAATATGGACGCAGTCCTAACGATTTCAAGGTGATGTAAAAAAAAAAGAAAAAGAAAAAGGAAGCAGAATGTTGGGCTTATCACGGCAATCTCGGCCTGCTTGTTTATGCAGCCAAACAGTTCCATGCAGGCACTAAACAATAGAGAATGCTCATGTGAGAGATGCTCTGGCGGGGGGGGGGGGAAGGAAGGGACAATGAGAAATCCAGCAGTTTCCTTCTGCTTCAAGCAAATCTGAAAAAGGCGTTTGAGTTTTTCTCAGTAAATGATACATTGTTTTATCTTCAGACGAGATCCTCCTACCCCACTTTAAAGTGCAACATTTTACAGAATATGCGTCAGAATACTAATCATGTATATTGACTTGTTCTTAAATGGTTTGATCTATCTTAATGCTGCCAGTTGTGCTGGAGCAAAAGATGTGGACCGAGTGAGATTTGAAAACCACAACTTTAGGTTGCATCACCTCAAAGAATACTTTGAATCACTTTTATTTTTGAGTGCAAACTGTCAACTGATGGGTAACTGCTATGAAATTAATGAAGGGAAGGAATGTACGGAGCCACATTAAGACCCTAAGGCTTTTTGCGTTGAGAATACAATTAAACAATGAAACGTTAATAGACATAAAGAGCTAGAAGCAAAGAGACCATTCCATTACAAGAAGCGAGCAACTTTTTTCATTAACCCATGAGAGAGTGAGGGGTTTCGCATTAAATGCAAGGTCTAATTCATGTATGTTTAAACGGCTGACGAGCTGGACTCATTACTGCACGCTGCACACTACAGGCCTCTCTCAAATCCCTGAGTTACATAACTCAAACAGAAATCAGCCCTGTGGGACCCTACTACCAGCGCAGCCTTTCACATTATAGACCTCCGTGTGTGTTACACATAGGATTTGTTGCCCTGGAAGCGAGTGCAGTCCGATGCATACTTTCACTGGATATGTCATTGCATAGGGATGATATTGAGTAAAAAAAAAAGAGTCCCACCCTTGCTTGGTCTGACATGAGGAGCCAAGATAATCACTGCACTGTTTGTCGATTCCAGCTATGCAAAGAACAACTGGAGGCATTTGTTTTTCCTGAGGGCAGGGTGAGAAATGGACTACGCATACCATACACACTCACATCCATGCTGAGAATAGGAACTGAAAGGGAGTGTACTAGTCATGCACCATAATGAGTCATAAGAAATGAAGGGCACTGGTAAAAACACGCTTGTCAGTGGCGAACCTGTAGACAAGTTGATATATTTTTTCTTATAAACCAGTGCAGGACCGATGATATACTGTCTATACTAGAATCCTGCAGTTCAGTGATGGCTTGTCATAGTATTGGATGGGAGGGTTGGAATATAAATAACAGTTAATAACACCAACCGAAAGCTCAGCACCACATTTTACAGGCCTTTCCCAGCTACAACCAAGAAACAATGACATGAGCCAATTAGCAACCACTGATTACATTTAAATATTTATACAGTGATAGTTATAGCAACCTAACAAAACAACCACATATTTTATAACTAATTACAACTAACATAAATGGCAGATTCTTATAAAGTTAGAGGCTTTGGCTGAATCTGACTCTCAGCATAAATAAAATGTGATGTTCAGCATAAACAGAACGTTTATATTCATGTGCATATGCAGCATTTTCCTATAGTTTTGAGCACCAGTCAGCACCTGTACTCTACTAGTACAGACCACAGACTGTGGGTGACAGGGCTGGATGTCACAAGTTTTTTAAATTTGCCCAAATACAGCTCAAATCTAGTGTCACGTTCACGGGGGCTAGTCCCCCACGAACGAGAGCTTACTTGGAACATTGACGGGCTTGGATACCAAAGTTCCATGCTGTTAAACTTTATTCGGACAAAGGCAACAAAAACCTGGCACTAGGGCCGCAAGGAGAAAAACAAAACGGATTCAGCTTCAGAAAACGGTGCAGGATAACATACACATGCTCTAAGGGTGCTCACAAAGGACGATGGACAGATAACTAGAACCTACACAGACAGGACTTAAATACAGACAGAAATCAGGATCACAACACAAAACAGATGCAAACGCAAATCACATGACACATAAAAACAGGCAGACACATGATGAATAACCAAACTAATCAGGATATCAAAATAAAGGCCTTAGAACATGAATAAACTGAACAGAAAAGGCAACCCAAAAGCAGTGGCCCTAACCGGCCACTGACCTGACCGTGACATCTAGGTTCATTTTTGTGTCATACATTGCATTTGCATTTGCCACGGAATCACAGACTGTGTGGAACTATAGCTTGGGCTAGATGTGGATCAGCCCTATTTTCACCTATTCTTTTGACCCAGGGCTCTTAAGTTTACCCAAAACCTGCGCGTGAGATTTTTGGGATGTGCTGCTGAGCGGGTGATGGGGGCGTTTTGCCGATCGCGGAATGCGGGGGGGGTGGGGGGGGGGGGATGGTTGCCGA
>JBBPDH010000031.1:4897802-4912520 GCA_037974565.1 Clupeocharax schoutedeni
ACTAGGTTATGTTTAGGAAAATGGTATCGGATCGGTACGTGGACTCAAATACTCGCCGATACGGATGCCAGCTTTTTTGGTGGTATCGGCAGCATTTCCGATACTAGTATCGGTATCGGAACAACACTAATTTTATATGCAAGTAGATGCATTTGTAGCCCCCCCCTTACAGTATTAGAATTTAAGGAATTAAATTTGAGCTGTATAGACTAAATACTGGTAGTGCAATTATATTGATACACAATGCATCCTGCAATATTCTGATATACATAAAGATTATCTTGATTCTGGAACTGTGCTATGTGAAACACACACATCACACAGTGTAAAAAAAACAAACAAAAAAAATACCCAACAGTGACAGAAAATGAACCTTTTCCCTATTTTATCCTGCACCAGTTTGGAGAGTTTGTATATCAAACCGATTCCCACTGCTTGTGTCACCAGTGATGTTCCCTTAAGTTAGGTACTGTCCCCACACACTGCTCCCCGGGTGTTCCTGGCTGTACGCTGCTTAACTTGGTGAATGGGTTAAATGCAGAGAAAGAATTTTGTGCTGTGTGCTGTGGTGTGTTCACATAAGACAGAATGGCCACTTTCACTTTGATAGTGGTCAACTAAGACCCCAAGTGCTTTTAATTAGTCCACATATCCTTCCATGCATCACTACTGTGAAAACCTTTGCGATCTTTAATCATAGTATTTCTTTTGCCCAAAAACTGAAATGTTTAATTGTATAGCATGCAATTTATGCCTTTTTTAAATGTCTTTCTTTTAAACTATCAGTCTATCCAAAGACATTACCTCAGAAATAACAATGGAGATGAGTGTGTGCCCCTGTTAAATAAACAAATAATGTAAAGTACTAAAGAAAGATTAGACAGCTCACTGGCATCATGTAGCCTTTTGCAAAGGCCACAGTTGTGTAATAGCAGCTAGAATGAATCATTTTTAATTTGAAAAGAATGAGAGTGCATTTTTGCTTTCCCTGCTGCTAGACTCCTGTATCTTACATAATACCCCCCCACCGCCCCGTATGATACTGTACTGTATGCTGTCTTCTCCTTTAACTATTGTGTTGTTTGCTCTTGTATTTTAAAAAGTGCACTTCTTTTTGCAACCTGTTTAGTCCTGCACCATGGTCCTGGAGGAATGTAGTTGGTGTCTGATGGTGTACTCTTTATATGGTTGAAATAACAATAAATCTGCTTGGCTTGACTTGACTATTTGTCTAGTACTCTCTCATTAGGCCCATCTGCACCCACCCGTCCCCCTCAGAGTAAGTGATGTACCAGCTAGTGAGAGCATCTGCTTGTAGGTGTAAACACAGACAGAGATTTTTTCTCCTGTGAACAAGTATTTTCATAAAATATGGTGATAAGGCAATGCCAAGCTTAAAGCACAGGATACTATACTTTTGCACAAAATATACTAGCGGCAATTTAAACAAGCCACAGTCTGGATACAGAACAGTCAGTGAATACAAAAAAGAAATGCTGAAGATTTCTCGCGCATAACTAGCCTACCAAGAAAAGGCTGACCCGGTCTTTTAGGAGCACAATTACATTTTTTCACAGACGACTTAATTATCTTTTGGATTTATTTAAGACAGTAACGCTCATACAGCACTGGAGCTGACCCTAAACCCATCTGTCCTCATTTCAAACACAGGCCCCAGAATGCCAGTAATGCTAATGAAGGAGCTGACCCACAGCAGGGAACTGCAGAGATCATCTAAGACTGACCTCAGCATCAGCGCTCCGTGTCTCTGGGCTCGGCATTCTGTTACATGGTCAAAGTTGGCCATCAGTACAGCTGCAAAGCAAATGAAGCTACTCCTTTAATCAGTGATTATCGCTCTCTCAGTGACAGACCCCTATACGACCTTCAGCCGCCACTCTTCACACGGCCATACACTTTAACTATTATAAATAATGCTAAAGATGAAAGTAAACTACTGTGCCTGCACTAAGCACAGCATTTTGTATTACAAACAACCCTATAATTTACTATATAACAAGAATAAATTCCTCATAAAGTATCAAAGTGGAATTCCATGCAGAATGCTCTGCATTATTCAAACGCTGAGATGTTCTGTGTGTTTTGATGTGAAATGGTATAAAAACCTACTGACTCCAATTTGTGTACATGACCAATGTAGCCACAGACTTAGTAACCAAAATGAACCGTGAACCTACATGTGTATTGGAGTACTTGTATGGAATATCAATAATGGTAAGACAGTGGTAAATAAATAAATAAAATAAACCTTCTTTGGGTCGTATTTAGCCTCAGGAGCTCCTACGTGTATCACATTGATAGGAAAAATACAGTTTATGCCAAAATCTATATTAAAACTATGTTTAGGGCGTCGGGCAATGTGTTTGTTCTCAGTTCGTTTACTAGCTTTCTGTGACGTTTCAATAAGCAGTCAGTTTTTCTGAGGTCTTGCTCCTGTGAAAGCCTATTATGAACCAATTCGAGATTATTGTCACGGGTTGGGCAGCGAAGCCCAGATCCGGAGCTACCTGGAAGTGCGCAGCAACAGGCAGACAGGCACAGATCCATGCTAACCGTGAACTTTATTAAATAAAGACAAACGGAACAGGAAAGGGCACGATGGCCACCAAGAACAAAAACAGAACGCTAACATCAGGTGATGGACTCATGGAGTGTGTCACACAGAACGGAACTTAAATACAGAGGATAATTAAGGAGTGAACACAAGACAGGTGCAACATATAAACATGTGACACAAGCACTAACCCAGAAAACCCATCAAAATAAAAGACCTGAAAACGCAACTGAAACAGAATGTAAAAACAGAAAAGCAGCGGCATAACAAGGGCCGCTGGCCAGACCGTGGCAATTATGCCTTCAAGAATGAAGTATGCAGAATTTTGAAAAAATCTGTGGACTTTACCTTTAATAAACAATTGTGTTTCAGAAACTGATTAAAAGCACATCTCATGACAAACCCGCCCCCTAAACAGCCTCCTTGTGGCCTGAATGCTTGACTCCTACAGTGACAACGTCCAGTGTCTATATTATGCTGAGGGTTTGATTTTGCTAGCATTTTTCTGCTTAGAGGAAGAGCAACTGCATAACAATACAGTTATTCTAAATTACCCTATGGGGAAACATTTCTATCATGTTGAGGGTAGTCTATTCCAGGATTACAGTACACAGTACAATACATATACATATACATATACAGCACATGAAGGATCACTGAACAATGCAAATGATGCAATGTGAGAACTGAATGAAAGAGAGGGAAGCAGGTAATGGTGGGGATGGATGCAAGTGAAATCACACAGTAGTCTGCAGCAGTAGCATGCCACAGTATAGACATGCACCAAAAGAATGAGATAAAATACGGTTTAGCACGTTTTTGAGCCCAGCATGTGAGCTATACTTAGTGGTGGGGGTGATCTATGACATCTAATGAATTAACAAGAAGGATTTTGCTTCTTAGCCAGAATGTATATGTAATGTAACCTTGAAAATATTGATGTATTAAAATGGTGACACTGTTGCTCTGAATAATCTAATCTTTAGGAATTGTAAAATACAGTAAAGTTATAACTTTTCCCACTGTGGCATACTACTCGAAGTTATGTTATGATTAAGTGCAGTGGGGGGTGGGGGTGTGTGGCATTTACTAATAAATAACAAATACCACAGACAATTTAAAAAACATGAAAATATCTAAGACAACTAATTTATATTTATCTATTTTAAGAGTGCAAGTAATCCTGAATGGCACTGTTTGGGCTATTTATGGTGGTCCAGCTCCAACTAGGTTAAACTTAGTTGTTTATTTCTTTTAATTTAACCCTTTGGTGTATGGTTTAGTTATACAAAAAACTAACTTTAGACATAACTAAGCATATAATCTGAAATAAAAACGCCTTGACACTATCATGGAAGTTAGATCAGTAGATCAGTATTTGTTGGAATATGGATCACTGGGTTTCGTTCTGTATGAACGGTGCAATGCAATATAAAGACATTCTGCATTAAAAGACAGTTTTAACCACACATGACCAGCACATGACAGACAGCATTACAGAGTTTCCTGCTGATCTGGACTGGAGTGGTGATAGAGATTTTGTGTCATTCTCACTAGGTCAGCGCTCCCCAGAGTCACTCTGTACACTGTGCAGTGCCAGTCACACTGGTGGGCTGCCAGAAGCATCTGTGATTAAATGTCCATAGGGACACTTCAAACACGGCCAGCTCTGCAGCCCTGCTTTCGGTCAGTAATCGCATTAACATGCATGTAATAAGGCTTTGTACTGGAAGAAGAGGTTGCATCTCCTGCTGAGGAAAAGCAAAGCATGGTGCTCCAGCTGCTGCGGCTAACTCGCAGATTTTCTTCTGTTTCGGTCTCCACGGTGCTTCAAACCTCACAGGGGAAGGAGCTTAGTCATTTAAAGTAAACAAACCATTACAGGGCTGCCGACTGGGAAATGACCCTATACCAACAATCAAGAAATGGAGCATGAAGAGCATGGTGTGGCACTTATGGATGTTAAATAAACTGTTGTGCATTATGCAATGATTCGTGTGAAGCTCAGTGCAGGCTGGAGACTCACAAGGACAAAACAACTCTAACAGGGTCTCTGGAGATACATGTGTATAAAGCATAATGTATTTCAGCTCCCAGTCTTTAAGTTAAAGACTCCATTCTCTACATTTTTTCTTGTATGTTATTTTTCGCCCTTTACACTTAATGATGTTCGCGTTTACCAAAAAAGGTAATTTGTTTATGATATTCGTATATGTAAATGACATCTGGCCTGATTGGCCGTTTATTCAAAAAGCAGTCTTGACTGAAAAACATATTTCAGTGTAAATGTGGGAAATTAAATGCTTACTGTACATTCTAATAGGGAGTCCCACTGCCAATCACAAAGCTGATGTTGCTTCTCACAACTTTAAAACAACTACAAAAAACTGTGATCCACCTCAAAAAACCAACATGCTGAGATATTAAACAAGCTTATCTGTCCATTTGTTCTTTCATCTGTCTGTTTATTCAGTTGAACATGGGGATCAGACCTAAGAAAAGATCTGATTAGTGTTTTAACACTGAATTTCTATTCATCGACAACCTAATGCTAAGAAAAACAGAAGAGCTCAATGATGAAAAGTCTGTAGAATTTGGAAAAAATCATCAACCAGTTTAATATTTTTTATTGGGCCCGATAATTATCTCAAAGGATCAAAAATCTGGAAGCACACGCATACATTCTCTTCGTTCTAAGTGTTGCGCTTATTTGCATGAGCCCGTGTTCTACTCTAATCAGCATTTTAATGACAAACAATTTTACTTAATGATGCATTGAAATTTAATGCTGTATTCTGGAGGTGGAAGAAAAACATTTAGCTGCAGCTTGATTTTGCTTACCATCCATTTTTCCTGTTTAAGTATCAGTGCACAAAATCAACACACTATGCTAATCTGAGAGGGCCTAGGTGGTGCAATCTAAATAATCAGTAGACTTCAATATTGGCTCTCACTGTGGTGACACTTTTCAAGACTAGCAGTTTGCGAAGCAATAATAATAAACGGTGAGGTATGTACATTCACAGCTGAACACTTTACAAATGAATGCATTTACGAATGCATTGTGTTTGTGACATCACAACAATAGCTGTCATATAGAGACAGGGGTAGGAATGCTATATGTTGAAGCCAGAGATGTTCACAAGTCATTTTCAAGTCTTTGTGCTCGAGTCCAAGTCAAGTCCCAAGTCTTTGAGTGAATGTTTAGAAGATATGCTAATTGGCCACGCCCTGTGATTACAATTGGCTGTTGCTTAGCAGGGGTGGGACTGCGTGCTGTGATCTGCCCTCACCAACATGGCGGATTTGCCTTAAAAGATCTTAATCTAAATGTTAAATATGAAAAATATATCTCTCACTCTAAATGTGAAACTCCACAGTTAGATGGGGCTCTGTGACCCCTTTCCAACTACCGCTCAAAAACCGTTATTAGTTGAAAACCATTCACCTCGGACAAAAGTAATGGGACACCGGGGCAAGGTGAATGGTTTTTGGGTAGTTGGAAAGAGTGCGAGATATAAATAAATAATTCCATTGAATGAACATTGGCTGTGTCCGAAATCGCATACTACATACTACATTCTACATTTGAATTAGTACGTACTTCTCTACTGTTAAAATAATACGTACTATATAGTATGAATGAGGGCATGTGTCGTCACAACAGTGCGTTATCTTTTTACCTTTACAGAGGGCATTTTCCCACAAGTGTAATTTAACCACAATGAACGTGTAATTTAACGTTTTTTTTTTAAGGTACTTGCACTTGAAAAGAGCCGCGTCTCCGTTTTCAGCCATTATCGAATCTGCCGTCGCGTCTCCTGCTGCCTTATGGGATAGTGCAGTGTCCATCGAATGCCTACTACAGAATTCGGCCGGAAGCAGTATGTCATCCAGGAACTTCTCGCCTGCTGATTTCCCATACTATGAATTGGGACATACTACTCGCCTCACATACTGCTTTTCGCATACTATATAGTAGGCAAGTATGCGATTTTGTACGCAGGGACTGTTTACAGGTTATGACTCACGAGTCACAGCACAGAGTCCGAGTCAAGTCTCAAGTCATTGAGGGCAAGTCACAAGTCTTTGTTTATGCGTCTTAATTGCGACTTGAGTTTTAGACTCAAGTCCCCATCTCTGGTTGAAGCTTTAATAATATTTATAAAGAAACTCTTTTATTCAAAAAAGAATATGAAAAAAGCAAGAAAGTGTCTCTTTATAAAGACTCAGAAATTGTGTTGGTCATGACCTCCGCTGCAGCTCCCTCCATCATCTGACACTGAGGAAATTCTGCACTAAATATATCACTGCTACTCCACCCCCTCAATTTTTACACTCAATCAGCATGTTGTCACAGAGGCTTTCTGAATGACGGATGCCTGTTTATAACACAGTCGAGCCGTTACTTAGCCCTGCGTTCCTTTAGCCCAAATACATTGAGACCCTCAGTAAATAAACAGTCCCGGAGCATTGTCTCAGACTGCCTATTAATAGCAGCCAGGGCTTAGAAGGCAAATTAGCAATCAATGGCCATTGGCTTCGAGAGTAACAGCCAAAAGCCTTCTCCTTAAGCAGCGAGCGATCTCTCTGGACGTTTCCACTCAAGGAAGCAGCTCAGGCACTTTGCATTGCTTGTGAAAAACTGAGAGGAAGCTGCGGCAGGAAAAAGAGGATAAAAGGAGGGCTAGATCAGCCTCGCCAAAAACTCTCCTAAGGCTATTTCTATATTTATTATTCCTCAGCAAATGAAACAGAAAGGGGTGCAAAGCTTGGGTGATATTTTTCTTCATATCCAAACTAAAACAAGTATAATATGCCTCACCCTCAGGACAACCAAACCCATAAGATTTAAAGAATAATTACAGTATATTGTTAAAACAGATTTTTAAGGGGGGGGTGGGGGGTGTGGACAGTTACTGGTCGGAGAATAGAAACCTACAATTTAGAAAAACAGAAGCAGGGTTTTAGCCTGAATGAGATTTAAAGCCAAATGAGGTGAAATCACACAGAACGTCAGATCTCTGTACTGCTGGACCATGATCATTCCACTCTGACATTCATCAGACCGTCTGACTGGCTGCACTATAATTACAAAGTGAAGGGTGCACTGAAATGTTTAGAGTTTGCTCTGTATGGATCTGAACATTGACAAAAACTATTGTTAGTGTTTATTTTTATCAGTGCTGCCGCACTGAAATGAAATCACTGAGGGTAAAGTGCAGAATAGCTGCTTTACTTTGAAATCAGTTTGAATAAAAAATACAGATATGTAAGTTTGGAAGAACATTTGTGTCTAGATCATAGCTGACATCCTACGCTACATCCTACATACGACAAGAAAAATTCAGAGTATGATCATCTCGTTAACTTCCCTGGACACCAAACAGTTATATTTCAAATCTACACTACTAATCACTGGGATAGGGCTCCCATCTTCCTTAAAATCTGGTGTCCAACACCAATACCTAATTCTTTTGGGTCTGACTGTGAGTTGAATTGTATTTATGTAAGAAAAGATCTCATGCTTTTCTCATATAAATGGCTTCAATATCTCAGAAATCTTTCAGCAGTCTGTAGGTGTAGAAGAAGAGCTTCTTGTCAAAGACATTTTCGCTTTGAGTGCAGAGTCACTGTTTTGCAGGGCCAAAACAAAGACTACAGTGAAGCTATATTCAAATGAACTCTCCATGCTTCGCCCACGAATGCATTCTTTGTTGTAAGCACTTCTGAGGTTGGACAAATTTTACAGAAAGTGGGCAAAAATTGCACGGCACTCAGACAACTAAGGACTTGTGAAAGTATGGCTACATGCTACATGCTACACTCTTAGCATGAATTGGGTGTAGTTTACAACGGCATAAACAAGCTAGTGTTAAGTTCAAGTTCACTTTATTCTTTGTCCCCAAGGAAGAAATAAAGAAAGTAAATAAATAGGTAAAACAGAATAAGTAAATAGGTAAACAGGTAACTAGCTAGAAATAAAGGTCGCTAAGTGGACAAGAGCCATTCCTCTTTTTTTCTTTTGGGTATATGAATAGAAAGATTGATACAAGAATGTTTAGATCTCTGTTAAAAGCCATGGGAGTTCTAAAACAAAAGGTAGATGGTAATAAACTGAGCAACTGTTTGTTAAAAAATTCAGCAGGGCCACTAAATGACTCCCACTCTGTTACCGGTGCCATGCACAGCCTTCAAAAGTGCATTTTGCTTTACAGAGCAACTGTTTGTTAAAAGGATTACCGTACCAGGAAAGAATACGACTCTATAAAGTTTTGTTCACCTGGAATTTGGAACAGACATAGTTAACATAGTAGCACATTTACAGCTGGTGCCTTATGAAAATTCACGATGGTTTCTTTATGCAGTAACCATAGTTTAATTATGGTACCCCATGGTACTTTGGTACTACCCATACTTTTAGTATGGCTTATCCATAGCACTTCGTGGTAGCTGTGGTACTAACATAGATTACATATACCACTTCATAGTTACCCAAAAAAAACGACAACCATGGTTAATTAATCATAGTAAACCATGGTTAATTTTTGTAAGGGGTATTTGACAAGTGTGTCCATCTTCCCAACTGTTGCTGTGAAAGCGTATGCAATAATAGCTTGGACAGGTCACTTACTTATGGCCTGCTTCAGTTGCTTTGGGCTGAAATATTTAAGTGACACAGTCACACATTTCAGAGCATGTCAGCTCTGCGTACGTTACATGCACAGTATCTATAGGGTTAAACTCCCATTAAAACTAATCAATGTTTCACCGATGCTCTCTCTCTCTTTTTCTCTCACATGCCCACAGACACACACACACACACACACACACACACACACACACACGACGCACACATCTACATGTACTGAAAAGTGCTAATGGCTGGGACTTTCGCAACCTGCATTTATTTATTATTTAATTAATTACTTTGGGGACTTTCCTAGTTTGCTTACGAAACCAGTTTCTATCACATTCCATGCGCTAACAATAGGCTTAGCATAGTGTTGCAGTACGCGGCAAAATGTATTCATCATTATGGTATCAGATTTCGAAGAAACCCTTTCTTCAGCTTTGCCATTTGCCGTTGCATTAGACACAGTTTCTCTTCTGCGTATCCTGTGATAGATTACCAGTGCTGCAGACAGAGCAGGGCTGAGTACGCCTGGAATGAAGGGCAATGTGAGGAATGCTAAGCATATTTCCTACACAAACAGCTCCCAGAGCTCAGGAACAGATGGAAGAGATGGCTAGAAAAATGGCCTTATCAAAATGCAACCCGGTCTGAGATCACTGTGTAAAACTTCATTCAGATGGGCTCAGTCTTACGCCGCTTGATTAATGCTAGCTGGATAAATAATGAAGCCCTTAGGGAATTTTTCTCAGGCTGAATAAAAGACGCGAGTGCATGCTTCAAAGTGTTTCAGCTACCAAAAGAATTCTCTTTTACCTTCCCTTGTATGAAACTCTGGCACAGAGGGATTTCAGTTCTACAGGCAGAATTAGAAAGAATGTATTGTTGTTTTGTTAAATCCTGGGAAACGCTGACCCCCTTCTGAGGTGATTCAGATAATGTTTCATGAGATCAAGGTTGCTTCTGTAAGAAACTGTGCTTTATGTGGTAAATCTACAGGTTCTCTAGATATCTTCCGAGTTCTGACTAGAAAGTTAGACAACGGCTTCAAACATTAACTTCTGTGCAGTTAAAAAATGGGGCTTGAGATGATTTCTCTCTGAAAGTGCTCATGCAAGGACGTGTCTAGGTGTGCGCTTTGCTGTAGTGTTGTGAGCCTTTAAGGCTGTTCGGCTTGACAAGCACATGTTGGCTGTGCTCTAGATTTAGAGCTGTCACTAGGCATCACGAACACTTCTCCCAGAACCTGCCCGCATGGCCCCAGCTAAATTAAACCACCCCAGCCTTCGGAGCCCAGCTTCAGTTTGATGGTACCCCGTATCTGACACCAACTCCGACATCTGAGTCGAGTGTTGCTGTGAGAACTTCACAGCTCCTTGGCTTTGAGATGACACTGCTGGCTTCCCTGAAGAATTTGCACAGACTGAGCTAAATCAGTTGCTATCCTACCTCTGGAGGCCTCGCTTCAAAGCCTGGGCCTCCGGTGCTGGGGGGGATAAGGTCCAGTTCTTCGGACACTGAGCAGCGGACAGCAGAGGCTCCTACCTCTTCCAAGATAGGGTGAGGACCACAGGAGGGAAAAACTGAGCTAAAGATCTTTTTCTCCCCAGCCTGGAGTAGACGAGGCCCTCTCTGCTTGCTTGACTCATTGATTTTATTTTCCCTCGAATCCCGCACTGTTGAAAAGTGATGAATTAATTACTCTCCAATTTAGCGTTAGCTGCTGCAACTCTGCTGCAACGGGACTGAAGCTTTTATGGCCATAATGTGTTATGATAAGACAGTTGGTGTTGAGTTGGGTCAAATTAAGTGCTCAAGTTTCTCCAGCTTTAAAAACTGTATGAACATCAAAACATGTATTTTGGAGAAATAACTTTGGCCTCAAAGCTAAATGATATTCACAAGGGTGTGTTCTGGGAGGTGTATTAAAACCAGCCTTGTGTTGAGGAATACTTTCCATCAGACCCCTTACGGAAATTCACTATGGTTTCCGATGGTTTTTATGTAGTAGCCATAGTTTTACTATGGTACCCCATTGTCTTTTGGTACTACCCATAGTTTTACTATGGTTTATCCATAGCACTTCATGGTAGTTGTGGTTCTACTATAGTTGTCATATACATATACCACTTCATAGTTACCCAAAAAACCATGAAAACCGTGGTTATTTAATCACAGTAATTTTCGTAAGGGACGGTTCAATTTTGCGTTGTTTAGTTCTAAGTTTGGAAGAAACCTTTGGGGATGCACTGTCTCTGATCCAGAACAAACGATCCTGCATCAGTATCTGACCTCACTAATGCTTTTGCGGCTGAATGCAGCTGAGCTAGCTGTAATGGGGTCACTGATAAATTTGTTTATTTGGGATGTAAGATTCAGTGATATACTTTCTTTATGGAATGAAACTTAAGACGCCAGGATAAGAGATTCAGGTACTGTCCTCTGTCAGTATTATCTTGTAGTCATTTAATTAGAATAAAGGCAAAAAACTGTAGATGGGGTCTGAGTCAAGATACTTTGTACGTCAGCTGTTCAACAGATGGATGCGACTGATGGAAGTGAGCTTCCTGTATGGGGAGGTAGTGACCTCTGCTGTTCGATTCTGTAATTTCATCTCCAGTTACAGCAGAACTGTATCAGACATATTTTATTGAGGCAGATACAGCTCAATTTAGAAATTAAAAAAACAAACCTGCATGTGTTTTATGGTAAAAAAAATAAACAGGAAATGCTGAACTTGAGCACAGTTTGTCCTTTAGGTTATTCACGCTACTCTAACCAGCAATCTGTTAAAACTGCATTCAAGGCGCTAGCCCTGATGCATCTTTAATTTTTTTCCTTCTGTGTTTGTGTGGTGGGCACGTGACTGAAAGCTCGTGAGGCACAAATAGATGAGAAACAGATTTTGACTGATTACATCTTAACTCAGTCTGGCCAAAACAAGGAGCCTCGATTTACCTCTGCATCTTAATATCAAGTATTCTCAGCCCAGGTCTTGCAGGATAACCAGAGAGATCAGAAAGGCTCTGCGTGGGTCTGAGTGGGAATACTGAGGCCATCCATCATCCAGCATGCTCTCACCCAGGACCTGTTTGTTCAGCAGATTTGCCCAGTGCGCAGGACAAACACCAATATGTAAAAATAACATAAATAAATAATAGTTTCGATCGGTGTGACAAATCTAGTTCTGTGTGTCGTGATCGCAAGGGATTTTGATTGAAGCACTAGTGATGCAAAAACAACAGGACTCGCCCTTTGAACATGGAACAGGATGCAAATACTGAAACCAAAGTTCACCTTTTCTCCAGCATGGGAGCAGAAGGTGAGGATTTGAACACCTTTTAAAACAGACAGAAGATAACATCTTAAAAACAGGATACGTCAGACTACCAGAGACAATGCGCCATCTGGGCCCAACAACCGGTGAGGGATTATTGATTTACACTTTAGATTCAGGCTCTTGAATTCAGCTACGTTCTTCCATTAAGTGATGAGTGCTGTAGCTTACTGCTGATGCAGTTTGTATGAAAGGGCTGAGTGCACATTATTAAAACCCATTTTTTTATGATCATCTATTCCTTAAGCATTTATATTTTATTAACTCTGCATTTCATTTTATGATATGTAGGGGTTTTTTATATGCGCAGATAATTAAAAAATAATTGTATTTATCATGAGATCTTTTTGTTCAGTGGAAAAAGTCTTGCAAATGTAATAGTGACCAAAAGTAAACACAACACTTTTGGTGGAAAGATTATGGTTAATTGGCTTCTAAAACATGCTAACTGAGATACTCATGTTTAAAGGAGGCATCCAGTAATCCTGGAAAACTAGTTTCCAGCAGCAGAACTCAGGAGTAAGTATATCATACTGATATTAAATATTACTGTGTTGAACATTAGTATGTAGAGCCATAGGCCTGTGTAGAGATGTACCGATCTTTCACCACACTTCGACTAACCTCCAGAATAAAATATTTTCTCCTAAAGGGGGCAGCAGTGCTTCACTTTTTTGCACTGCACTTGAGGCACTTTTGGTCCTGTAGGTCTTATTGGGGTATTTTTCTAGCATTTCTTACGGAGTCATTTAAATGACTGTCATTTAATTTGTGATAGAGGTGAAAAGATCAAAGTGTTTTACTCAAAAAGGTATCTGTTAATCTCCACTAAAGTCGGTATGTACCCCATACGTTTAGGGACGCCTGACCATTACACCATCGGGAACTTTAATGACGTTGTATTCAAATACATAGACTTTATTATGGAGCTGCGCCCCCCCCCATTCAGAATTAATGGAATTTGTGTCCATTCATTCTGAAGAGCATTGTGAAGGTCAAGAAGGTCTGGATCACAATCTCCGTTCCAGTTCATCCCAAAGGTGCTGGATGGGGTTAAGGTCAAGGCTCTGTGTGGGTCAGTCAAGTTCTCCCACACTGAACTCCTCCAGCCATGTCTTTATGGACCTTGCTTTGTGTACTGAGTCACAGTCGTGCTGGAAGAGAAACGGTTCTTCCCCGAACTGTGTCCACAAACATGGAAGCGTGACGTCCAAAATATCTTGGTATGCTGAAGCAATAAGATTACCCTTTAATAGAAGCAAATGAGAGGTGTGTCCCAATACTTTTGTCACTAGTGTGTAGCTTGCTTTTTTGATCAAATCAAATCACTGAGGTTATGCTGTGTAAAGCTAGGCCACTAGGCACTGCAAAGAAACTTCCATGTGTTTATTTCAATGAGAACTGATCATAGTTTGCCTTCTTTTAGGCCATGTACTTGTTTTTAAAGCTCTAAAACACCTGTGCACCAAACTGAATGGTTGCCTGTTTATGTTCCAACAGGTGATCTCAGAGCTGGTACTGGCCTTCTGCAATTACACCCCACACCCCGCCTCCCCAAATTGCAGACCATTTATGTTATTATGCTTATAAGCAGTTCTGTTTGTGCTTTGCTCTTGAAACACCTAAAAAATCTAAATTTAAATCCAAGTTTTTGTTTTAAATGATACCGTTCACCATTTCTTTACAAACATTGATATTAGTACAATGTTCTTTTACATCATTTAAAATGTTTGAACTCTCAGCTTTGATGTACAACATCTAATCTGCTACCTGTGTATAAAGCTCTCTATAGATAAAGGGTCTTTAGGCTGGCTGGATGCTAGCAGCAAAAAACAAGCAGTATACTAGTAGCATCCAGTCAGCCTAAAGACCCTTTATCTATAAAGTGCTTTATGCATAAACTTTTGCATACTTGAAATAAAATGTATCTCTCAGATCAGATGCCTGTTTTACACACAGAAATGTAAAGTGATGGGGGAAGGACATTTGTCTTGCAAAATCTGATAAAAGGATGCAGGATGCTGAGATTGAAACTGATAGTTTCTGAGCTGCAGAGATAAACTGTGCAAACCTGCACTGAGAGGCCATATACAGTTGCAAGAAAAAGTATGTGAACCCTTTGGAATTATACAGATTTCTGCACAGATAGGTCATGAAATGTGATCTGATCTT
>JBBPDH010000031.1:4916321-4938375 GCA_037974565.1 Clupeocharax schoutedeni
CAATGTCCGAACTGCTCTGGACCAACATCTCCTGATGTAAATGTCCTGTAGGGAAGGGAGGACAGTCCTGCAGCAGCATTCTGCTGCACGGATCACTCTCTAAAATTACAATTACTCAAAATACTCTGTATAATGAAACCACTAAAAGCTAAACAGTGAATCAGAGAAGTTTGATGTAAAATTCTCAGTTCAACAGAAACACACTGAACCCGATGTCTGAAGAGTTTAATGAAAGCTTTGACGTGAATACGCTACCTGATGCTTTGAACGTTGTTTACTGATGGAGGATGTTTTGCCCTATTTTTGTGATCTAAAGGTTCCACACAGGATTTACAGCTTTATTACAATCCTGCAAGTTACATATGAAATCTCAAAAAACAAGAGTAGTAGTGCTGGTAGTACTAGTAATAGTAATAAAAATTCATTTATTCATTCATTGTCTGTAACCGCTTATTCCTTACAAAGGCTGTGGGTACGCGGAGACTATTATGGGGTCTATGAGCGAGAGTCAGGGACTCATCCTGGGCAGGGCACCAGTCCATCACAGAATAGTACCCATAATGAAAATAATACATTAAATAATAATTACAGGACAATCCATTAAAAGTTGATAGCACTACTAATGCAGTGGCTATATTTATCACGAGTCCGGCTTTCTATCACCACCACCTCAGGTCTTGATGAATTTGTCTACAAACCATTTCGCATCAATGACTTCTCGCTTGAACCTCAGCTCAACAACAAAGCTATACAGAAATGTTGAAAGATCAGGGGAATTCCCCTTTAACAAGCTCAAAGGTTTGAGTGCTGGTGAGTGCTAACATCACAACAAAAGGGATGTAAAGTGTGGTTGGTGGCAGCATCACAAAATAACAGTTTTTCAGCTATGGACATCTGAATTCTCCTCTCGCTGGTTTTAAGTAATGTTTGTTTGCATTAACAGCACATTCTGGAACAGCCATACTTTTGACAAACATTTGGAGTGCAAGACTACATAACGATTTCAGGAGCAAGAATCAGAAAACTGTATCGATCCCGGAGGAAATCCCTTATAGAATGATTGTAAAGACACACAGAGACAAGAACAATATAATATAATGTCTAAATAAAGCTGTAGGAGGAAGTCAATGAAAATGCTATGCTGTAGACAGAAATGCTGGGTATAAATACTATAGCTAAGTTACACATTTGAGTGAAATCTAGCAACAAAACTTGCCATATTTGACAAATACTTTCTAGAACATCTTTTACATAACACTGAGAGCAAGAGTCGGACCAAAAATGAGCTGTCTGGCCAAAAGTTACAAAGAAACAACAAGTGCCATGTGTCGCAATAGGTCTGGAGGTACTGGTATTGGGGTTAGTGCTCAGTGTCATAACAGAGCAGAGCAGCATTCGCCTGATGTGCATATCGTCCAGCCCTGAGTGTTTAGGAGAACCGTTTTTTTAGTTTTCTTGAATCTTAAATATCTCACCAACATTTTGAGAGTTTGTGATATAGGTTGTATGTTACATGCAGAAGCTAAATGTCTTTTGTGGTTATGGGGGGGGGGGTTTGTGACTTTAGCAGGCAAAACCACAACATATTTCTTGTGAAAGGAAAAACAACAGTGACCTTTTTTGCACAGTCAGTGCACTTGATCTGCTCTGATCTGAGGAGCACTCTATATACTCCCATACCGAGAACATACTGATGTTGCAAATGTAACAGTCTTTACTCACAGGAAACAACACACAGAACATATATTTAGTGCAGAAGAGTGCAGGTGGATGTTATACAGGTGTTTTTTGGACTCTGATGTTTTATGGCTGTCTGTCTGGTGAAAAGACATCCACACAAACACATGCACAACGAGACAGAGGGCAGAGTCTGTAATTACAAAGCAGTTCTAGTATGGTACATTTGGGCTGAATCGCTGGTGGTGGAACATAGTGTACAAGTTGCAGTACAAGTCAACAAATGAGACGGGAATGGGGAGACATAGCTAAGAGGCTTTCATAACCAGCTATAAACAAACCAGAAAGAGAGAGAGAGATACATGCATTCATGTTTAATGGAGTGCAATAAACAAAAAAGGAAGCAGCATCCTCGCCCCTCTGTCTGTCTGCATGTGCGTGCCTGTGTTTTTGTGCGTGTGAGTATGTCTGTGTGGGTGGATTTGTTCTCTCTCTTTCTCTCTCTCTCTGTCTGTCTGCAATTGAATGGTGCCAAAGCAGTGAAAGGTGGGTGAAACAGTCATATGCAAAAAACACCCTCCAGAAAATTACATTGACTTGGCCTTTATAGAGGTAAACTTATGGCACTTCCTGCCAGTTTTTAAAAACTTTTTGGCCGAGGTAAAAAGGAAAAGGACATACAATTGTGCCATAACTATAGTTAGAATAAATAATTATATTTAGATATGTAGTTGTGCACAAACTTATTATACATTATATAATATACATTCTGTACATTGTATGCAATGGCTAAGCTGCGCAAAGAAGGGAAAATATGTTCAGCATAAAACAACTGCATTCATATACCTGTATTTCTAAGTAGTCGTATGTATTGAAATGCATCTCTGTCTCTCTCTTTCAGTCGCGCACATGTGGAAAGGCGTGCTTGTGCTTCATGTTTTTTCTCTACGTGTGTGTGTGTGTGTGTGTGTGTGTGTGCAGAGAAGGGAGGGGCTGAGTGTGTGTGCTGAGCTAAACCTCTTACCAATCACAGGGGTTTCCCCACCCTCCCCTCCGTCCTTCTCTCTCTCTCTCTCTCTCTCTCTCTCTCTCACACGCACAGGGGCAGGAAAAAGTGCAGGGCGCTGAGAGGGGAGGAGAGGAGGAGGAGTAGGAGGGAGGAAAAAGCTTAGCAGCTTCTGGTTTTGCTTTCAAGCTCGTTCCTGCTGAACCGCCGGCCCCCCCTGCGCACAAAAGCAGCGAGGCTCTCACACACTCCAACACTCTCACTCAACCCCAGCCGTGCTGTCACACTCAGGGACGAATCACACACACACAGCCACCTGGGACTCCAGCAAGAACACCTGCAGGGCGACAGTGGAGGAGGTCTTCACACTGAGCACACACTGGAGAGCTGAGGAGCAGGAAGCTGTCAGGGCTGCCTGCTGGGCGTGTGTGGGCGCGTGCGTGCGGTGTGTTTGGATTGTGTGAGAGGGGCTCTACCTGCCGGGGTCATCCCAATGTCGGACGAGGAGTGCCGCTCCCCCATTGGCTTGGACTGCTGCAGCTGCTGCCTGGACCTGGCTAACGGCTGTGAGCCCGAGACGGGACGTCCCGGCCACGCCAGCCTGAGCAGTCCCACCTCAGTCAGCCACTTCAGACAGCTCCGCGACCAGCTGGTCTTCCACAACCTCAACACGGACAAGCTCAACAACATCATGAGGCAGGACTCCTTGGAGTCGGTGGTGCGGGACCCATGCTACCTCCTCAACGAGGGCATCTGCAACAGTAACATAGACCAGACCATGTTGTCCATCCTCCTCTTCTTCCACAGGTACACACCCATTACGCAACTCCTGACCCCATTGCAAACGCTGGGAACCTCCAGATCATTTAAACTCCAGGTTTATTATAGTGTCTCATTTTACAGCCTAATTAATCACTCCTGCGAAGCCACAATGAACAGTAACGCGTATGAAACAAGTTTGAATGGAAATCCAGGCCCACTAAGAGATCTTTAGAATCGAAAGGGTTACACGTATTTATATGTTGATTTGAACATTTTTCTTTCACCTTTATCCATTATTACAAGAGCATCATTTATCCGTAAGCACTATACTGAGACTGAATACATTTAAATATCTGGATTTGAACAGTTATCTTCCATCCACCATCTCATATCAAAAGGGTCATAAGCACGAGACAGCACAGTAAGCCAGTGAGGAGTTCAAAGCACAGTTTTCTCAGTCAGTGAATGGAATGAGTGATTTTCACATAGTGAACTTGACAGTATACCGAAGAAAGTAATGCAGCATGATTCAAATGTATCTGTTACCACTGTCTGTCTGCATTTATCTCACAGATTTCTGGATTATTTCATAGATTTCGTAGATTTCAGAAGCAGAAGTGAACATATTTCCAAACCTGAGAGCCCTGGTCAAGTTTGAAGATGAGTTAACGTAAATATCCGTAGGCGTTACTGTTTATTTGTTGAGTTTGAGACACTGAAAAATATTTTAGTACCATCATTTTTAGCAAAGGCTTCATTTTAGGTATATTGTTTGTCAGTTCAGGAAATTAACAGTAACTGTGGAATAAGGGCCGAGGTGTGTTCTTAGAGTGTGTACTTATTTTCTGTTAGAACATCTTCATGGTTCACCCAAATTATTGTATATGCATGTATACATGAGAAAGTAAACTAAAGCAGCAGAGCTTGTTTCAAAGGTAAGTGAACAGGAGGAAACAATGTTGATGCAATTTCACTGGTGAAGAGAATGAACACATTTGAATTAGGCGAATTCAGTGTGTTGTTTAGTAGCGAAGGAAGGTTAAATGTCTGCATGTAGATTTTCTGAACTGACACTGAAAGATACAGAACACCACCCACACCCCTTTAGTGTAGAATCCAACGATCACAGTGTTAAAACGGATCAATCCCATTTATTCCAAGACCTCAATATGAAGGGTGTCAGCCCTTGGGGGCAGAAGTCCTGGAGGGAGGTTTAATTACCTCTCATTTCCTGATGGGATGTGTGTTATGCTCCAGATTTAACACTAAGAACACAGATTAACACAGTGTAATGACATCCTTCTATTTGGTGGATGAGAGAGAAATAGCTAAGCATGCTTCACCTAAAAACCATGTGCTATTTAAATGCCTTCTGCTGCTTCGTAGCGGCTGCACAAAGTAGAAAACAAATTCCATCGTCTGATGTGGGCACATTCGCAAGCTTTAATGGCCACAATCCTGGTTCTCCAAGAGCCTTATGAACCTGCAGAACTGAAGGACTGCAAGCAGAAACGGCTGGCAGACGAGAGGACACTGACGTGTTGTAACAGATTAAATTGTCGACAACAGATTACATGCAGTTGCCCGCCAGGACTTGGCACCCGTTTGCAGTTCGGGATCAAACTCTGGGCACTTCTTCTTTTTTCTTTTTCCATGCTCTCAAAAAACAGAAACCTACCTCTTGTTGACATGAGGACAAACTGATACAGTTTGACATGTTTAGTCTGTTGCTTGTGAGGAAAATTTGTGCGATGAAGCCAGGTGAGGAGTACCCTCTTTAAAAATAAGGGCTAAAAAGGCTTCTTTTGGAGCTTTGCCATAAGAGAACTTCTTAAAACGTCTTTGGTTTCTTTTAGTGGACAACATTTTAAAAGGTATAAACAACTTCCACATGCCTTGAAGGTTGTTGCTTGAACCATGAAGGAACCTATACTTAGAAGATTCTGGCAGGATTTGTGCGTGTCTAGAAATCTGTGCTTTTTTATTGGGGTAGTGAAAACATAAGCAAATCATTTATGGCACATACTGACTGGAGGGACGTGTCATAAAAGCATAAAAAGTACAGTTTTGCTCTCTGGGTCTCTGCTGACATCGCTGCATAACTTTGTACACCATGCTGCTGTCAAATCAGGCCCTGACAACCAGTCAGGAGTCTGAAACTGCCCTATCAGGCTTGCCAGTTATTTTTATTGCTGTTTATAAATGCTGTAAACACAGAAGGACTAATTACGGCGAACAGACGACAAATTGTGACATAATTGATGGTGACAATTACAATCTGGCTGAACATACGGAAAGTAAAAGTCGATCAGAAGCCCTGGCTGATTACAAGATGTTCAAGACAAATGAAGACATTTGTGTGGAGGAGTTACTGAGGAAACTCAGTAGGACTGGGCGATTTAACGAAAAGTTATCGAAATCGACACTCAGAACCTATAATCGATCTAATTTTTCCAGGTCGATTATTTCGATTACTTTCCCTTTAAAAACACTAACGCGTGTGGAGTCATGTGACGCCGCTCCCTTATGTTACTTTTATTCCGCCGACATGTCAAGCATGGAGAGCTTAAATACTGAGACAACAGAGCAACTTGGGCAAAATAAATGATTAAATAAATAAAATAATCGCTCATTAATCGTAATCGAGTTAAAACGTTCAATAAATCGAGATGTTGATTTTTGGCCAAATCGCCCAGCCCTAAAACTCCGGTTGAATGATGTCTCTTTCTATGCCAGTACTCTGTTGGTACGACGGGTAACAATGGTAGTGATTTATTCCACTCCTACTTTTTCCTATAACCTGGTGGTGTGAGTGGGCAATTACATGCAGTATAAACTCCACGCAATAAACCACAGCTCAGCAAGCGCTATCAGCGTTATCAACACATCATTAATACCTCCTTCATTGGAAACTTTTTTCATGGCTGGTATTTTTACAGCTATAAGTAGATAAAATGGCTGCAGGTTCATTGCTTGTCTCAGGAGCCGCTCATTGCTTTATTGCACCAACGAATGCCACTTTCCTGTTCAAATATATTCGGTCCATTACTTTGGCCTAGTGTTTGAGTTAACCTTTAATCTGCCTTATCGCCATGTCCTGCCTTTTGTACGTGGCACCAAAAGGTCACAGTCGAGCTCAGATTATCGATTTTGGTTTTATGAGCTGAATATTGATGTGCACAGCAACAGTGGGCCTGTGCCAAAACAATGGTGCACAAGATCATGAACAGAATTTCACGGCCTCACTGACGGCCGCGTTTCTGTCGCGCCCCCAGTGCCTCTGTAGTCTTTCCTAGAAAAACGATCAAACAGCCACTGCTAATAAATACCCCGGCCCCTCTGCGTCTCTCTGTGTGAGCGGAAAGGCAATTGTGCTCCACATTTCAAACACAAATGTTCCCTGCTTTATGAAGAATGATACGTTTTTTCCTCTTCTGCTTCCTTACATAGTATTTCATAATTTCATATGATTTACTGAAGGACAGAAATACATACTCCTGGCAGACCTGATGGGTCCCAGCAAGAAACCCTTGAAATTTTATGAACGTGGCGTTTTTGATGTGACAGAGATAAAAGAGGTGTGTCTTTAATAGAGTTAAAGATGGGGAGTAACTGGGCTTTTGGCAGGAGCAGCCTCTTTCTGCTGGGTTGAGCACAAAAGAACCTGGTGACCTATTGCTGAAAAACAAAAAGCCTGAATGGGTTTGTTTAAGGTGTGGAAATGCACAATGTATTGTTTCTGAGGTTTTGAATGGACTCTGCCATTGCAATTTCGGTACATGCACAATGCATGCACGATTAACATTTTTGCATTGCTTTTTGAACTGGTGGCCTCTTTCAGGATCAGCTCTGGCTGCAGATGTTGGAATCTGCATATTACTGTGCATGCCCATGTGGTGGACAGGACTAAAGCTAAGGAGACAAAGACTGGTGCACACTGGTCTTTTTTCGCATGCAAAGTTATCCTATGTTTGCGTACACAGTCTCTGTGAAAAGGTAACTGCTGATATAAAGCCCTAAGCAGCACAGATTATCTAGGGCCCAATAATCTCGATTTATCATGCCTTTCACATGGCAAACAGATAGCAGTCTGCAGATAGCAGGGGTGCCACCTTTGTAAACCGAGAGCAGCTTGAGATAAAAACGTGTGGCACTGAGCTGTTGAAAATGCTGCCCTTCAGCCTTGCCGGCGTTCTCCGCACGGACCAAACTATTTGCCTGACAAACACACCCCAGGCCCAAGTGCTGGGCAGAACATTTCGTTCTCTGGCCTCAGTCTCAAGAGTGAATGTCTTGGCTGTTATTTCCACAGCGTCACTCTTGGTTGGGATATTGAAGAGCTATTACAGCAGTTTTGCGAGGCAGAAGCGAACGTTAAGCGGCGGCAGCTGTGAAAAGAAACACACTGCCACTGGCACGCAAAGATAAATCGCTCAGATGGTGTTGTGCTGAACAAAAACAGCACACGCTCAGTCGCGCCTACAACATAAACACTGCAAAAACAACAGCAGCACGGAGGCACACTCGGGAACGCAGACTTCGTCTCCAGTGTGTAAGAGAGGGAGTGGTGTGGTAATAAAAGACATCCCAGACATCACATGTGGAGAGAGGAGCAGAAACACAGTGGAAAAGGGCATAATAGGCTAATGTCTGCCATAAGAAGATGCTCACTGTTTTCTTCCAGCAGCAAAGGTTGGAGCATGAGATTGTGCCCGCCTCCATTCAATCAGTGCTGCTCTTATATTATAGATGTGCTTCTGTCAGCTGTAGGACTACAGTAATGCATTCGAAAGTCAGAATTTACTGAAGGATGAGACACATTTCCGTGGATTCTTTTCGAGTCAGTGGGGTACTTCTCGAAAGGAGCATGGACCAGACCAGTTACATAAACGTTTCTGGGGTCGGTTGAGGTTTTGGCTGAGGAACTACCCTTTGAAATTTGTTTTGAGAAAGCAAGCCTGATTCTGCAGGATAGGGTGGAGGAAATCAGGGGCGCTGAGAATTCCAAGCCAGGATCCTTTGAGGATAAACTCCCTCCCACAATATCTCAGGCTCTCTGTTGGTTCTTTGGCCCGTTCTGAATGATGTGGCCACCTCTTGGAAGGAGATCAGCTGAGTGCATTTCACAAGTCATGAAGTCTGCTCCCATCTGTGTCAACACAAGTACGATGCTCCGAGCAAAATTGTAAAAAGTCGAGTGGGTCGGAGGCCCAGTATGACCAGCAGCGCTGACTCAGGGTCTTTCGCCGCTGAGGAAATGTACTAGTCTGAGAAAAGCTCCGCATAGCTTGAGGATATCCACTGTGATCTCACTAAGAATTGGTGGGAAACCGAAAAAAAAGTTCTATTTTACAAAGTGACCCTGAGTGCAACTGCTGACTTTTTATTTGATCCGGTTTATTCTACGACTTTGCAGTCACAGACTGTAGTTGTTAGGTGGTCTGTATAATGAAACTGAATGATGAAGATAATACTTTAGTTGATAATGCAGTAATCTTGGCAGAATGAACTATCTTTTGTCTAGGGCCCCACATAGTTGCAAATATTTCTCACAGCCACAGTCTTAGCGGAGATAATTAGTTAAATCAGGTAATTGTACTCGCAGTTAAAAGGTCCCGGTACACACCTTTGGTGCACACCACTGGCATGTTGAAAGAGCAGGTGATTTGAGTGGATGAATTTAATTTGCTTTGTCTAGCCACGATAGCTAAATAGATGCAATTTTCTTTCATAATCATGCCTATGAGCGGGCAAATAATGTCTTGATCCGAATGGGCTCATGAGGTCAATGGGTTTGGATGTGAATTGACTTCGGTTTGGCTGCCACAATCAAACAATCGTGAACAGAGGTGTATGATATCGTTTTAATTGAGCAGCTGAATAGCGGCATTGTTATGACTGGGTCAGTGGAGGGTTGACAGCGAGCCAGGGGCAGGGGGCCAGCCGAGGCTTTTGTTGCCTGGTATAAGGTGCTCCTGTTCTCAGAGGCAGGGCTCCGGACTCCAGAAAGGCACTGTCTGCAGGGCACACCCAGCTGTGGTATTCACAGGAACACCCAAGACACCTGACCGAGCATCGACTCAAGCCAAACATGGCTGTACTGGTAAACCCAACCTTTGGTAAAGTGAAGGCATTGACTAATAGCAGCTTAATTCACTGGAAAGCTCTCAGACATTTAAAACATGTTGCTTCAGCGCCTCAATGGGGAGTAATCACTAAAGGGGCAGAATTATATTTGCCTTTGTAGAGAAAAAACGTTCTGGAGTGCAAAACAAAGCAGAGCCATGAAGCTCATCCAAATTTGCAGGATGGATTAGAGGTCAGCGCTATACTGTCCAAAGTAAATAGCAATGGTAGCTTGTGAAACACACTGGGGTCATGGCTGTCTGGCAGGATACAACAGAAACCCCATATTGGGTGCTTTATCACAGGGATCCTGGAAACTTGATCATGCCCAAGCCAGGCATGATGGAATTATCAAAGAATCCTTTATTATTGCATGCTTAGTATAAGCCTGTAAGACAATAGTGTCAGCACAATTAGGCAGTCTGATTTCATGTCATTTTCTGCAACGGCTGAGGTAGAAAGTCAACAAGTGCTGGTCTCAAACGTGGCTTTGAAGATTTGGGGAAGTTCAGCTTTATCCAAGACATTCTTTGTCATGACCTCAAAGGCCCCTGGGCAGCAGCAGCTGAAATAGCTCACCTGTGCTTGCAGACCTGGCACAGTGTCCTAAAAAGGCCCAAATCGACCATAAAAAACAGCACACAGAGGTTCTACCTTCATGTTTAATATAATTCATCACTGTGAACCAATCCTCTGGTAGAATCAGATCAATTAGGCAGACAGACTGGGTTTAAATGAAGTTTTAAGGAACTGTGCACACATCCACGCCCATCTCTATACTGTGTAACATATTCTTGACCACTTCTTCCTCCCGTGTTTACCTACCTTGTTTGTAGCCACCACAGCAGTTTTTGCAGTTGCTGGCAACCGTCTGTTGCATAAGAGGTAGTGGTTGAGGTTGCCAAGTGCTGTGCTGTGGTGAGGTGCTGGCCCACATTAGTCTTATCTGCTCACACTCAGGCAATGGCATCAATTAAGATAATGTGAGGGCCTGTCAGCAGCAGTTATTCTCCATCAGTTCCATATCACACTTCAGCAGTCTCCTGCAGTCAGGGTCTGTCCACCATGACCTAGACGGCCACACTGAGGAAAGCTCGCCAACATTAAAAACATGGTCTTACATGCAATTAAAACTGTCCTTTTTTCAAACACCACAATAACAAAGTAAACCCACTAAAATGACCGGTCTCTTAATACGTACACAATCGTTTTCAATGTATTTTTACATTTGAAACATACGCTGTGCATTTTATTTTTTAAAGGGGGGTATTTTATTAAGTATTATCAGAATTCTACACTTTCAAAACGGATACAGTTGAATCACCCCTTTTGATCATAGTACCAACATGCATTTATGTACCTGTATAGTTAAATGAACATCTAGAGTGCTCACTTAAGTCTGGATGGACACAAATGCCCACTGAGGAGTACATTTAATGGTGCATATAAAAGGCACCTTTCAGTTTCAGCCAGGGTGCAATTGGCACGTTCACTGCAGCCAAAGGCTTGTTGGTGCCATGTTTGCACTGCTATAGAGGATTAACCCCGACAAGTCCTGACCGCTCATAGGCTTGGCCTGAATGTCCCAGAACATCGCGTCTTTGCCTGAGTATCCCACGGGAAAATGTGAATCACCCGGCCATCACAGCTCATCTTTGTTATGTTGGAGAGCTCGAAATAATGCTTCTTCACAAGCTTGTACTTTGGCAGCTGAAGGACCATACCCCTACACACGCACTTGCCCAACTGTTTGTATTCCCACTGCATACCACCGAAACTGTAGGGTCCTACTGGGTTACGTTACCTCGCACCACTGTGCGGGTCATTGTACGGCCGGCGACTGCTGTAAATTGAGAACGGCATGTGAGTCTGCGACGGATTGTCTCCAAACCACCTCCTTTTTTATCGGTAAACAAGTCTTAACAGTCTGCTTTGGACTCTGATGGCTAATTGCAGGAATTTCTTCAAGCCTATGGTCTCCCACAATGGTTGAGAAGGTATGACAAGCCGCGACAGACTGTGATTTTCTGAGGTTCCCAGTTGAGCCTGAGTTCACAGACAGTGATAAATGGCTGGCTCTTATTTCTTGCGTTTAATAAACAGACTCCAGTTTGCTCGGCACGCTGAGGTCGGGGCGAATGAACTTTATCCACCTTTTGTATGTGTACAAAACATGAGGCAACGATGCTGGCACACCGTCTTTAACTTTATGTTCTGATTTTAATCACAGAGTTGAGAAACTACATAAGCACCACCCGTCTTATCTTACCCAACAATTTCAGTAGCGTACAGGGAAAAAAAACAGCCCTTTAACATGTTTGCAGTAAGGCTGAGAAAGGTTTCTCAAGGTGTCACATGATGATATGAGGACAGAAAGATAATGTCTTCAGCTTAGTTTGGAGGGCACGTTCGGTTGAGTAACTGTTACACAGTGCAGCTGCAACACTGGCCTTTCTTATGTAATTTCTGGAATGATGTCTCCACCCATCAGAAAACACCCTAAAAAGGAGAATTTTGGGAAATCAAAAATTTCCACTCAATCACATGAGCACCTCAGCATGTATTGCAGTAGCAATTAATGGTCGTGTTTCAATTTGTGACAAAATCACCTTGTTTCAGTTTTGTAGATTACCCGGAAGTTCTAAACAGAAGTCAACATTGCATTTTAAAGGTGCAGCTACTACTGACATTCAGTTGCACCCACATATCTGGTATGAACCAGCTCAGCTCTGGGCTGAGGAGCAGTGGAACTGCATTCTAAGGAGTGATGGAGCTCCACCTAATACATTTGAGCCGAGCTGGACATCTAATGTAGCTTTTCCGAATTAGTAGAGGTTCTTACTTAAAGACATCCTGCTAACAAACAAAGAAACATTGACTGAGATGGCTACCAGCATTTGGACGTATGGTGCATGTTCATTGCTAATAAGCTGCTAGAATCTCCCAGTCACACTCGCAGGGATTAGGACTCGTTTTGGTTGCTTTCCTCTCCTCAATAGTTCGGACTGTGTTTTGCCCTTAACAGCTTGTCCTTCCTTTCACTGTCAGTTTTTCTGTTGTGTTTACTGCAGCCATGGGAGAATGAGTATGAGGGCAATGAGAAGCTGAAGTCAATAGTTAGGCAACTTTCCTATGGCTTTACAGGAAACTATCAGACTGCCTAGAAACACCCTGTTTCATCATGTGCCAAGTGTCCTCTCAGATTTCACATATTATAATGTGATGATTAATTATTTTTTCTTTTGCATCTACTGTTCTGCGGCTCTCTGTGTTAGTCACCGCTAGACTTGCAGCGTCTTAAGGAGCCTGGGTGAGGTTGTTTGCCTACCGAAAGCTGGATTCACAGAGCAAACGAGCGCTTTCCGGCTCCTCGTTTTAGGGTCGTTTCAGTGCAGGCTGCTATAGAAAGAGCGCCCTCTGCCAAGTTCTAGGATGCTGTGATTGTCGTTGGCACCGGCCCAGGTGAAAAGCAACCTGAACGTGCCAAAATTACAAGCAAGATGTATCCTGCCTGACCTTCTACTCCTACGTATTGGTGCCAGAAGTGCAATGGTATTGCTACAGTCTGCTGCTAGTCCTAGACAGATTCTTATTTCTCTGTTTTACCAGTTTGTGGCAGCATTCTTTCCACTGAGATGCCATAGAGCATCCACGAGACAATAACCTGTCTGCCAAAAAGGCAGCAAATGTTATTAATTACTTAAGTGTGTCAAAAGAGCAGCAAGTCAGACGTACAGAATGCTGCTTGTGAGTCAAATTGAGTTTTGGAATTGTTCTTTTGACAACAGACTTCATAGTCCAAGCCCTCAGTAAGCAAAACAGAGGGAATAGCATCAAAGAAAATCTCCCTCTGACCAGGAAGAAGAAACCTTGCGAGGAACCAAGACTCTGTGGGGACCCCATCCTCTTTGGGTCGACACCGGATAGCCAGACAATAGCCTAATTATTGTTATGATTTGCAGACAGTCTATGGGATATGTAGGAATCAGTACCAAATGGTGAAATAGAGATAAAGGTCCTCCATAGCTACACAAAAGTCAGTAGACCAGAGGACACCAGCTATTAAGTGTTTAGTAACAGCAAAGTATAAGGGGTGCAGCTTTAACCCTACCAAGGACCCAGAAGAATGGAATGTGAAACATGTAGCTTTCTACTGAAGCCCTGAACAGGTTTCTTTCAAGCAAAAGGCTAAGCTGTAGCCGCCTTCTGAGAACCCTAAAGACCCATTGATCTTAGTCTCATTTCTAGTTGCCAGTAAGGTGTAGTTGACCCTTGAAATGTACAAAATTGCAGAGTTAGAGATATATGGTACTTATTCACTGGACCACACACACACACACACACACACACACACACATATAGCCAAATAAGACACATCATTTATTTCTGGTTATTGCTTTAGTAATGTGTGGGAGAGTTGAAAAATAATGCATGTATATCATAATACTGTGTAAATGTCAAACTACCCGACACTCATTATTTTACAATTGCAACAATTAAAATAGTGATGTTAAGAGCAGTGTGTGTCCATGGGTGACTGCTGCTGGATTACAGCACATAGAAAAGCTGTTATACAAACACTACTGCACCTACATTATTTCAGCATTTTATTTCTTATTTTTTAAACCGCTCACACTGAAATAGTTCATAAAAGAATAGCAGTGTAAGAGGTTAAAGTGCATCTGAAAGAGAAGCCAGGGTTCCATGCAAAAATAACAAACCTGAGTGTGGAAGGAAGCTCCTCGCCCCTTGGTCCTGGGTTAGAGTAAAATAGGGTCGTGGAAATGTATTATTGAGGAAGTCTTTGTTCCTGTGCATAATATATGGTGGTGCTTGATACATAGTATGGCTGGAGGAGTTCCTGTTTTAACACTCCAAGAATACATCGCTCTATGGAATCCCACAGTGTTTCACAGAAGTACTCCAAAAGTCATGTCTCAGGAAACAAAGGCGTTCTGAGAAATAAATGCTTGTTCTCATAATTAGCTGCAGCCAACCATTGTAAAACAGAGCGCTTTAATCTTTCAGACTGTGAGCACAGAGGTGATGATGACGTTTAGATTCATACGCTGTGAACATTTTAGCAGAACTAAAACTCACTTCACAGCACCGGTGAGCCAGTTCAGCACTGGAAAAGGCTCAGTGCTGATGCATTCTCTTTTTTTGGGCAAAATATTTTCAGTTTTACCAGCGGCTTAGGAGAGTCGGGTCGTGCGGCACAGCGGGAGAGACTGACAGGCCTGAGCAAAAGTTAAATTCCATTCCAGACAAATGACAAGTTCAGTTGATTTTCTAAGTGGAAACTTAAGTACACAGCTTCTAGAGGGTGGACTGAATGTGGGCCTTAAATGAAGATTTAATAATAATAATAATAATAATAATAATAATAATAATAATAATAATGATTAACAATAACATTATTATCAGAATTGTTATTTTTAGTTTTAATAACAGGAATAACAAAAAATAATAATGTTAATTGTTTTCACCGTTATTATTAGTTGTAATATTATTATTATATTTATTATTATTATTATTATTATTATTATTATTATTATTATTATTATTATTGATGATGATGATAATAATAATACTCTTGTTGTCGTCATTGTTAATTTTAATAATATAATAAGGATACTTTCAATTAATGAGCAATATGTCTTTAGGATTCAACAGGTCTCATGTCATTGTTCCCTTATTATGTTACAATAACGGAACAGTTTAGAGGTTTCACACTTACTTTCCTGCTGAAATTTGACATCATCTGACCAGGGGGTCCCTAAACCTTCGCATATGATTGTTTTTCCACATCTCGCTGGCTCAAAATGATTACAGTTTAACAGCAGGAGTGAAGAAAACAACTTGTCAGAGGATCTGTCTGGGGTTGTGGGCTCCAGTAATATCAGCTTACTTTGTTTCCCTATTCAAACCTGAAGTCACACCACAAGCAGAAAGCAAGAACACGTACAATAGAACTATCTGAGTGCTTAAGTGGAACTAAGGGTAATCCAGAGGGAGCTTAATATTGTTTTTTTTTATTTCCACCTGCCGTTGATTAGCCCAGGTGTAACACACAGAGAGTGATAAGAGCCAGTGTTAGCAACGCAGCTGCAACAGCACTAATTTCGTTAGATAGAGCTGGGCAAAACACTCTGCAATTTTCTTTAAAAAAGCACTGTGTTTGTTTGCGAAAGTCCTTCAAGCATCTGTTTATTGACCTACTCTCAAGAGACCTTCTCCAATCTCTGGCATTCATCTTAATCAAGCCTTGAAGTGGTGCATCAGGTTAATGATGGTGTTTGTGTTAAGTGTATGCAGGCAGTTGATCAGCATCTCTCAATGCATATCATATCACCGTCTTTAAATGCCTCATGCTTTTAGCTCCTGAGTCAAAGGCAAAACGTCCTAAAAGGTGTCACTGAAATGCATTGAAATTCAAGGCTTATTGCTATTGCCATGACCACAAAGAGAGCCATGAGAGACTGTCAGATCTGTGTGCCATAGAAAGTTTGGCCATCCTGATCAAGCACGACTCTTGTGAAGGGTAACGCATGAAGAACAGATTAAAGAATTAAAGTCTGCGCTATAAGCTGATCCAGTGATAAGAGGCTAATGATTTTCCATATGTCAGCATGTCCATTCTTTTAATGGGTGACAGCATTAATGGGGGGGTCAACACGGGCCTCATGTGTGCATGTGAAAAGGATAAAGGATGAAATGCAGGTGCTTCATCCTTCAAATGCAGAATTTCCATAAATGTTGTCTCCCTTCGAAGTACTTTGTAGAAACTGTATATGTAATAATATGTTAAACAGTTTACTACTGTGTGTTTCTGGGGGTGTGAGATTCCTTACAGAATGCCCCTCAGGTCAGTCTGAACTGACAGCCAGAAAAACAAACAAAAAAAAAAAGATCATTACAGAGTTCATTACAAAGTCCATTAAAATACAGATAAACAAGTCGCCCCACATTACACCTGACATCTTCTTAGCGCCGCTGTCTCGTCTTAAACAGTGGCACCATTTTTTCCTCATAAAAACGCTTCCAAGGTGATGGTGTTTTCTACAGTTTACCTAAAGAACTGGGAGTACAGCCAAGTCCACTATCAGAGGAAGCACAGCAGAACAACAGCTGTGAGAGCCCTGGCTCCCGCCTCTTTCTCTTCCTCATTTTTTTAATTTCCCTCTTTCAGTGTTCTCTCGATCTCACACACACACACACACACAGCCACCCTGCCCCCTCCACACATGCACGCACGTCCACACACACGCACACACACACACACACACACATCAGTTGTTTCAGACAGTGACACAGGACACCCTTTGCACGAACGCTGGTCAGTGTCACATCACGCGAATGTCTGGAGCTGCAAGGATGGGTGATGTGTTTTGCTGGCACAAAAAAAAAGTGTGTCATTGCTGTGCCAATTTTCGGTGAAAATCATCGAAGTGAAATTTGACATTGCCTTATTACTACCACAGAAAACACACAAAACCAAAACCATGCATCCTCCCAAATAGCTGACAGTGAAGATTGCTTAGTCTTGCTGTCTAAATGAATAATTTCCTGTGAAACCTGTTAAAAATGCTCATGCACACACAAACAGTCCCTAAATTAAACCCCATAAACTTCCCTTGAACACATTTAGCCCCATTTCAATACACAGGTACACATACAGCCCTTTCTCATACACATGCACGCAAACTTTGCTAATCAATCAAGAACCATTGGATCCCAAGTGCATTAGTAATGAATCATTAGTTGTTAAGACTTCTACTATACATTCAATTAGACAAAAAGAAAGAGTGAAACTGGGTCAGATTACAAAAAAAATCTCCATGTCCACAGCCCATGAACATTGAATCCATACACTGTGTGTTTTGGACGCGGCTCAGTCGTGTCATTCTTCCTCAGGAAATGCATCAGCACTCAGCAACATCTTGAAAGCGCAGGGGCCTCAACCATCACTTCCATGCTCATGCCACTGGGGAGCCGTCTAATAATAGGGCCTTTCTGTGGCCGCCCTTCTCGCTGTCCTCATGTGAGGGTCATGCACAGGCTTGTCCGGCGGTCTGTTTACACACCGCGTTGCCAGGAAACTCCTGGTTACCGAGTTTGTATACAGTACAGTCTGAAGCGCATCAGTCATGAAGTCTAATTAATCTCACTGCATACATGGGCCAAGGCCAGGCTCTGGCAGATCTTTCATGTTACATGATATAGCATGAAAGTTCCAGCCTGGAGAGTCCACTTCAATACATCTGGATCGAATGACTCGGTTACTGTAGAACCAAAATAAAATGTTACTATCAAAATAAATGATTTAAAAAAATTTTAATGAATAAAAAAAATGTTTTGTATCCAAAATTTTGCATTAAAAAAATGGATATAAAAATGACTTTATATATATATATATATTTTTTTTTTTCAAAGTTAATTTTTTTTCTGACCTTTCTTTAAAAATGAGCATTATATCACCATAGTATTGATAAGTGGTGAAAGGAATTTAATTTTGATACACTGCCGGGTCAGTGTTGTGAGTACATACCTTTTGTGTACAGTCTTATGAAGACTGACAGATGTACTAAGAGGCATTGAGGACAGTAAACAGTCTGTATCAATGGAGCATGCAGAAGCACAAAGGGCGAGGGCAGAGGCCTGAGACAGTACAAACAGGGCTTTTATCGCTGAGCAAACAGACGGATCATGGCAAGTTCGTTCTGCAGAGCACCTCACCTTGCTGCATGCCCAAGGGCATTCCTGATGTCAGCACAGAAAGCCTGACACCTTCACCCACACCAGAAATAACTCCGAACCAGACAGCAGGCAAGCCAGTCGCAGACATGTCAGAGACACCCTAATTACGGGGCGGGCCAGTCGACGGCACACTCGCACGCTGGAGGCTGCAGGAGCTTAGCATGTTGACACAGTATGAAGATCATGACAAACAATAAGGGCTCTGGGAGTACTGGAAGTTTTGACAAGGTTGGTGATAGACTGGCATTATACAGTGGCCTGGAGGGGTTTGTATGCCTGTCAAGAGTTTGGGAACATCTAGCTGGAGTGTTTTCACTTCATATAAGTGTGTTTTCCTTATCAGGTTGCAGGAAAACGAAGCTCTCCTAGCTTTAGTGTACATAAACTTGATCAATTAATATTGGCCATTTCATCATGAAAACTTCACTCAATGTAAAGGTCAGATAATATTTTTAAATGATGTTTCAGTAACCTAATTAAATATGAGGAAAGCGATGTGTATAGACAGTGACTAACTTTTATACAGTGTCCCTAAACTTTTGTACAGTTTACACTCAATGCTCAGTGCTGTCTCGGTAGATGTTTTTGTCTATTGGTTACCTGGCACTTCAGTCTGTTCCTTATGGTTGTTTACATCTGACAAAGAAACTGCAATCTAGTCTACTATAGATCTGACTTTCCAGTGAAAGAAAATCCTAGTTCTTCGTGTTTGCCTAAAAAAAATATATATATATAATTTTGCTTGAGTTTCAATGGCCAAATATCTACATTTACTCAAGTTGTTTTCAAGACACAAAAAAGAAACCTTTTGGTGTGACTGATCTCTGCAGATTCTGTTTTCACTTCTGTAAAAGCCCTCTCAGTGAGCCTGAATTTGTTCAAATGGCACATGAAAAAAAAGCATAATAGGCGCCTATAATAGGCATAAGTGTTCTCCATATAAAACCGACCTGTTTTTCACTTTTGTGGTCCAGGCCTGGTATGAGGACATACTGTGCCATACTGGTTGACAGAAACTGCCAGTTTTTCTTCCCTCCGAGCTTGTTGACTTTTTCCATTTCAGCCCATAATGGATCTGACTGCTTCTATCCTGTTTGAACTGGGACCAGACTTTCCATATGGGAAGAAGAAAAAAAAAGCTCTGAAAAATGACTCAGGGCTCATTATATAACAGTCACTCTCTAAAGAGTGTGAGAGGGCGAGGGACTGCCCTGTGTGTAAACACACCAGACGAGCTTGCATCAAAGCTTTGATCTGCATTAGAGAAATAAATGTGCAGTCACTTTTTTGACTTATTCTGCTAAACTTAGAAAAGTGAGACAGATTAGTTTTAGCATTAATGTAGAACAAATGGTCTCCAAAGAAGGAAGAACTAAAGTAGCTTTCAGTCTAAACTAATGTAACAACGTTTTATTCCATTTTTGAGCAATTCTATTCAAAAACATGGTCATGAATCATTGTAACAGTCTGAATGGCAGATATCATAGGCTGTCAAGAGTTTCAATTTGATGTTCGCATATCAAGATATACCATCAAAGCATCTGTTGTGACAACTTTCCAGTATTGATGGACATTGTCTGGCATAAAAACTCACTAAAACAAGTATTACATATTTCTAGCAGTATATGTGAATGGCATACAGCCATGAAAAAAAAAGAATAAGAGATTTATTTTTCTGGTTATTGCTTTTCTAATTTGTTTTTTTACACTATTGATCACACCTGTTGATCACAAAAGAGAAAACTGAAAAATAATACATATTATACCTTGGAAATGTTAATCTACACAACAGTTTTACGACTAACGTTAAGAGCAGAGTGTGCCCAAGTGTGGCTCTGTTTCATCCCATTAGAAACTGAATCAGGAGTGAAGCTGATTATAGAAAAGAAGCTAAACAAACACTACTGCACTTCTACTGCAACTACTGCAACACATTTGGAGGCATTTCTTATTTTTTTACACTGTTCTCACTGCAATAGTTCATAAAGATATAGCAACCTGTGCATTTTATACACATACACACACACACACACACACACACACACACACACACACACACACACACACACAGGGAAACAGGGAAAAGGGGGGTGTTTTTTTTTTCCATGGGTGTATATTGCAGATTCAATTAAGGTCTTAATCCCACAGTGACAATATACAGCTAATAGTGCAGGTAGGTCATATAGTAGCACTCTGATGTAGGCTAATGTACAGCCTTTACCTCAACTGACCCTGTCTGTATATAGCGTGTTTCTGGAGCGCTGGCCGTGTGCCAGCATCTCTCCGCCTTTGTGGGAACCACCTCCAGTACGTCTGCACTTCCAGATTGTTCTAGAGATATGACAGCTTGTTGGCTCTGAGCTCTGCCTACGTGTGCAAATCCTACACACCAGCTACCTCCATCTCTGCACTGCTCTTTTCACCTGCGTGTTTCTCTCCGCATGGATGACCCTGATCTGAGCGTTTTACGTCACTGCCTCGGCTACCTGAACCTCTATCGTTTTTTTCTTTCAGTTTGTGTCCTTAAACCGTTAATTCCCCTAATGCTGATACCAAGAATGTACAGTCGCCTTTGAGAGGCACGCTGCAAAAACACGATGCATTAAAGTAGCTTGATTCGAATATGCATTAGTGTGACGGACACAGTTTCACCTTTCGTTTGAGTTACTTTTGCCAATATTTGTGCATGTCAGTTTCCATGTCATAGTGATTTGAGTAAATTCACATGCACATACATGCATGCCAGCGAGCTATAGCCACACAGCTCATGAAAGCATGCATGCATGCAGGAAAAAGGTTGGATTTCAGTCAGATCAGAGAGCTGCGCATAGTTGGCTGGTTTCTCTGGAATTTTTCTCGAGCTAAGCTCCATTCATGGCCAGGAGAAGGAAAGGGAATGCACGAGTGGGGCAGCGGAGGGGGCTGGAGTGTGGTGGAGAGGTAAGGGGAGGCTGCCTGTGTTGCACTAAATCTGCCCTGCCTGCAACCTGACTGCAAACACCGAGCCTGAGCTTTTGACTCTTAACATTTTCACTTACCATAATCACTATAGTGCTGAAAACTAGACCAGCAACTTTCACACACAGAGTAAGCCTCACAGAAAATGTCTGTTTGCTGTTCTATTTTGTAGTTAAAATACAAGGAAAGCTTTTGTTTACTAATGCTTTAGGTAATGATCCTGGTAATGTCTGAGCCATCCAAAGCCATTTGTGTTGAGCTGTCCAATGATGTTGCAATAGTGAAAGTTCGAAAAGATGCAGTGGCGAATCACATGACTCGGGTGCCTAGCCTTTTTATCTCCATGAGGAACCCATATGTGTTTAAAATCATAATAATAAAGGAATCATAAGGAAAGTTACATTGTGCTTTGTTGGGTTTCTTGGATATTATTGTCAATAAATGTTAATATCAAGGCAATACAATGTGTGGGGAATATCATTATTGCTGAAATAGTACTGTCACAAATGATTACCATCAGGATAAAAGTGTATTTATATTTTATTTGCATTATTTTAAAACACCAGCTGCTCTTCACAGCTTCTTGAATTAACAAACCAACAGAAATAAACCCAAACTTTACTGCTTACTGTACTCTTTAAAAGTAAAACCATTACTATTTCGTTGATACCTTCACAAATATCTGAGGTGAAAGTGACCATTTGTCATACGTGAACACACCACAGCACACAGTGTGAACAGCATGAAATTCACCCTCTGCATTTA
>JBBPDH010000031.1:4938465-4949932 GCA_037974565.1 Clupeocharax schoutedeni
CCCGGGGAGCAGTGTGTGGGGACGGTACCTTGCTCAGGGTACCTCAGCTGTGCCTAGCGGTCTTGGGGATCGAACCCTGACTTTCTTGTTGCAGGGCAAATGCCCTAACCACTAGGCTACCAGCTGCCCCTATGTGTGAGACATTGTTTTCTTCCAAATAATATGTTTTAAGCACAATCAGACCAAGAAAACAGGTTTGTTTGTGTATATAAGGATTAAATGAAGCATCGTGGTTTAGCCTTTGGTAGGTGACACAAAGGACAAATGGAACAGAAGCCCAACATGCTTTGCTCACATTGCTTCATATTGCATGATTAATTGTGCTAAAATATTACAGAAAGCTCTGATGCGTATCAAAGCCTTTATTCCTAATTGGAGTGTGACTCAGCCATGTGCTTGATCACAAATGTTTCCTCACAATAAACGGAGATCCATTTCAACCAAGGAGCAATATATCAACGTCAGCTGCGGCCGCTCATACTCCCGGAAAACACCTTGTCATCTTGTGAGCCCCCCCCATACTCTTCCATCCCGTTATGCTAATTACACTTTGTGCACATGAGGTAATGAACTCATTAAAATGTTCTTGTCAAGAGACACCACAAGAAAATATTGAATTTCAACACATTTGCATTCGTTTTCAAGCCTCATTGCCTGCGGCAAACAAACAAGCCCGCGGCTCGGGCTGGAGATGCTGCTCGGTACCTGAGAAGATAAATTAGATCCCCATGTGAATCTATGAGCTTGGGTCTATCCGGAGGGGAGATGTGCTCTAATGAGTGAATTTAGGCACAGACTCTGAGGCCCATGGATCCTTCCTCTGCCCCGGCATACTAATGCCAGCCAGACTGCGTGAGAGCGAGCGCTCCGACATCAAACCCTTGCCAACCCACCTTCCTCCTGGCACGTTCACCCTCTGATTACGCCAAAACACAGTGGACGAGCCCTCAGCACTGCTGCTTTGAAGGCAGGAAAGGCAGGGGCTCCTTGACCACCCAAACAACGTCCCTGTTGCGCACCCCACACCTCCTCCAGTCCAGCCATGCTGTTTAATGACGTTATCCATCCCGGGGTGGAAGAAGAAGTAGCATAAGCCAGATAAGAGCTATATAACTTATCAGAAAATCTTGTGTTTGCAAAATGGTAACTTTACATGGAGAAAATTGAGATTGAATGACATAGCTGAACTCGGATGAATCCAAGAATTAGATTTAGGTTGGTATACAATTGCTTCAATATCGAGAATAATACAACAACAATAACTTTGCAGTTTAAAAAAATATACTTAAGAACATAAATGAAGATCGAACGTTAGCAATGCACATTCTCAACAGAATTTCTCTTCCTGAGGCTGACAATTTTAGGTACATAATTGGACCTTAAGATTATTGTTGTGGGTTTTTGGCAAACAAAAAATGTACCAGCTTTAGTACACTGTTTCCTGTTATGTTCTGGTTGGAGCAAAGCTTTGTAGAAGGGCAGAGCTGTTGGAGTAGGAACAGCCCTGGTGTAAACAAATAAAAGCTGAAAAAAACCCAACAACCACCATCCATTTGTTAAAAGGCGCATCAAACCTCAATCAGGCCTCTTGAGGAATCTGAAGGATATGGAGATGGTGGTAATGTTCTGCGGTCTCTGTTCATGCATGCTCCATGGAGGAAAAGGGTGTCTGTGGAGGCAGAGATCAGGCTCGTGGCGTCCTCGGGCCAAGCTGCAGATGGGGCCGGTTATATAAGGCTGCCGTGACAGCGGGCCCCGCTTTCTTCAGAGGCAGCCCTCTCTCTCTGCAGCTGAGCCCATAGGAGGCCATTGTGTAACGAGAAGCATCGATTAGAGTGGCCCATGAGCGCCCATGCGTGAGTAACCCACTCGGATGTTTCTGGGCCTTCGCAGAAACCAATGCATTATTAATTGGGGTTATTTGCAGCACTGCTGCATGACTGTGGTCACATCTGGAGCAATCCATTTCCATGCCTGAGCAGGGGGGTTAACTACAAAGTATATGGTAGCCTTAAAGTTTGCACACCTCAGTATTCTGTTTTGTTGATGGAAATAAGTTCTATATGGGATAAAATGAAATATGACACATTTTAGCTAGAATGTACTGGCTAGAATAACGCATAAATATCAAATGGCCTATAACCTTTCCACCCAGTGATTTAAATTCAGCAAATAAAAGGCATCATAAAATGTGCAGAGGATGTTTACTTATTATCAACTGGGTCTCCAAAGCTTTGCACTGGATTCTACTCTGCAAATAATTACCTTCCACATTAAGTGCACAATTTAGTGCAACATGACTGTAATAACTCTAGACACTTATGGGTTACTGATGTAGTCAATAGTCTGGCACATTACAAGCTAGGAATACTCAAGCATGATCATTAAACAACTTATAAATATCATTAAAAACACATCAAAGGGATTTTACTAAAGTAGTCTTTTAAAAGTGAGGGATGTTCCTCCCATATCAGCGCGTCGTCACGCTTGATAACGAAAGCATAATTCACTCTTAGAAATGATAGATTAAAGCTGACCGGAGAAGTGGATTGGAGTAATTTATGATTGAACATAACTGGCGCACTTCAAGGTGGATAATTTTGACTCAGCAAATCCCGTCAGACTGCTCAGCATTTCTCCACTGAAAATCCAGAGTCAGCGGAGAGAAGCTGAGCACAGCAGAGTGTACGAAACAGGCAAATATACATTGATCCGCCACAATGTTAAAACAGCTAAAGACAGCTAAAGTGAATTATATGGATTATCTCATTACAGTGGCAAGGAGAAGAGTATATTAGACAGCAAGTGAATAGTGAGTTCTTGAATTTGGAAACAGATAAAGAATCTAAGCAGTATTTGGAAGAGCCCATTGTGATAGCTGGACGAGTTGGAGCAGCTCATAAGTGACCGGTGTTGTGGGGTGTTTTTGGAATGCAGGAGTTAGTACTTACTAAAAGTGGTCCAAGGAAGGACTAGCAGTAGTGTTGCCAACTCCCTAAAAAAATAAATAAGGGACACCTCGTGGGCAGGGCCTGTCATCTGTTTTTTTCCAGTATCTTCTCCACAAGCGAACGTTCCTCGACCAATGAGATAAGCGGTAATCTGCATCATCATATTTGTTTGTAAGCATGCGGTCAGGTCATTGGTCACAGAGCAGGCGAGGGGCTGGGTACTTTTGTTTCTAAATACGGGACATTCTGTTTTTCAAGGGACGGTTGGCAACCCTAACTAGCAGTGAACCCACAACAGGGTCATGTGTGCCCAAGGCTCACTAATTGACTGTAGCACATTTACTGCCTTTCTAAACATTGTTGCAGACCAACTACAAACCTTCATGGCTGTGCTATTACCTAATAGCCATGTGCTCTTTCAGGAGGATGCACTATTGCACACTGTCATGTTGCTCAAACCATTCCTAAACAAATTTGCAAAGAGTTCAAGGTGTTGACTTGGCCTTCAGTTGCACAGATCTTGATCTAATCTAGCATCTGTTGGATGTGCTGGATAAACTAGCCAGCACCATTGAGGTCCCACCTTACAGTTTACAGGATTTGAAGGATTTACTGCGAATGTCTCGGTTCCAGATACCACAGCACACCTTCAGAGGTCTTGTGAATTCCATGCCTTGGTGGATCAGAGCTGTTTTAGTGGCAAAAGTGGGACCTACCCGGTATTAGGCAAGTCTTTGACTACTTAGAACTTTATGTTTCCTGTGGAAGCACCCAGAAAAACTTTAGAATCTCAAGCTTTAAAAATACCTAAAAGAAAGCTTTGCGTGCTTTTTTTACACACAGACGTCTACAGCCTTCATTGCATAAGACGACTGACATGGTAATTGATATTTTCTCACCTAGTAAATTGTTGCTGTTAACCAGGTATGCGAGGCTTTTTAAAAATGTTGCAATAATCTGGCAGCCTTGGGGTAGACATAATACGACTACTTGTGGAGTTGTGTTTGTTTTGCAGTAAAAAGTCTAGCCTTCTACAGTAGGATGAGATCAGATATCGGTTGAAAATTGAATTTCCTAGTCTTTGAACCCTGGAGATTTGCTGCATGTTGCTCAGCCCTTCACAGATCCAGGACAGCTCCCCAGCTGGGTCTCACTTCCACGCTGTTTAAACCTCATGCCTCAGTGCTAAAATAACCAGCGCTAACAGCCAAGGGCCGACACACAGACGTCCATGTGTTTCCCGACCCGAACCTTTCGCCAGCTGCCTTGGGCGCCTTGAGTGTACGCCATTCAAAACAATATTTTTGCCAAAAATCAAATTAACACAGTTTTCTTCTTTCTACCCCAAATGTAGTTGATTAGCCAAGATGTATTTGATGTCCAAAGTTAACTTATTTAGTTTTTCATTAGGGCTATGTGGCTAATCTAACTAGCAAATAATGAAAGTAATTAGCATTGTGTAAACAACATGGCCAAAACATTACACGGCTGCCTCAGACTGTGTTGAGTTGCAAAGTTGTTAGATTTGCTTATATGGACAGAAAATGTACAAAATTATGAACCAAATTCAAGTTGGATGCTAGCACTGTTTTTAGCTATGGTAAGTAAGGTAACAGTGTCATAAGCTAGTACACTGGATCTTACTAAACAACACCTTACTAATGGATGTCTATAAGCAGTAAGCCAGATAAGCTTCTTTGCCTAAGAACTACATTTTTGTGAAATGTTTAACCTCATTTTGAGCCTCATGTTGGAGGAGAGCCTGCAGTTGGGCGTTGACAGGGCAAATGTCAGCAAACGTTGGTGCTCTGTAATCAGTGGCGTACTTATCTTCTTCATAAAGCCATATAAACCTGCTTATGCATATGTCCACGGGCCATTTGGTAACTATTCAAATAGAGTCTTACATAAGTGTCCTCCCTGTGTCATCAGATAACGGCACCACAGACAGCCATACAAGTCACAATAGCTCAGTGGATCACATGACCACCTCACGGAATTACTTGTGTGGGCATGAAAGTCAAGTAATAGGTTGGAAAATGGTCATGTCAGGATAAAATGTGATTGTTTTTGGTGCATTAGTCTTCACAGACGTCTGAGGTGGACAAGAAAATGCTAGGAAATGGTCAAATTTGAGCTATTTAATCCAATTTCTCTGGGACATAAAGCATACAGTTAAATCCATAGTTGAAATCAATGGGCTGAACCAGTTTTTAAATTCTACCTTATCCTGGTAAAGCCTAGCCCTTGACCCAGCCCTATCAAGCCATTAAATGCATTCAATAGGTTTAAAGAAAATGACATTTAATCTCGCGGCTTGAATAGACAGTTCCTGCTATGGCATGTTTTTGCACACAACGCTCTGCAATAATACCGTAAATGTAGAATGTGGCTGTATTCCGTAAAAGCCTTCTCTGGAATATGATTGAGTGTATTTTTTTTTCCCCCCTGACTGGTTTCTCACTATCCTCTCAGAACAATACTGTCTGCAAGCTGAACATTAGACTTGTAGCAGTTGAAACATGCCATGCAAAGCCTTTGAACAAAAGAGCAATTATCCTACGCAAAAGAACAAACATAGAAGATTTATGGAATCCTTCTGATAGGTATGATGATAGCTTCTTTCAAGAGAACCTCAGAGGAAAGAAAAGAAGACAAAGAACTTTATTACAGTGAGTTTGTCTTTTTGTGAAGGGATTTTGAGGCAGACAAACAAAACATACACTTGGACTCTGTGACCTCGTGTCAATCACTCTAATCATTTTATACTATCAGTACTTGCTCGTTAAACTGTAACAATTTTAATACAGTTTTGGAGAATATTAGCATCGTACCATTTGTGCGCTCCTTGGGTCTACGGGTGTTTCAAAGCTACAATGCTGTTTGATTATAACTCTATTACTCTAATACTTTTAGTAGATGTAGTGTATTTGTCATGAACACACTGAGCAGTGAGCCATGCTGCAGTTAACCCATCCCAACACCATTTAGCATGCATGGGCAGTCACTGTCGGCAGCGCCCAAGGACCAACTCTAGATTCTTTTTTGCTAGTAGCTGGGTCAAAGTCACTGACAGGGCTGCTAATCCTAACATGCATGTCTTTATTATGGGAGCATAACAACTCTCCCAGGCAGATGCAGTGAGAACATGCAAACTTCATACAGAAATTACCAAGGCATCGCGATTCAACCATCAAACCCAGGTCCTACTCGCTGCAAAGTAATAGGGCTAACCACTATAGCAATGGGGGACTTGAACTGGCAGCTTCTGTTTAAAATTGAGAGGTAGAAATCCATGGACTCAATCCGTTTCCACAGCGGCAAGAAGAATTTTCACAAAGGGAATGGGCTATTTTCTATTGTAGGACTATTGTCAACCAGAGATTGGTGAGGAAGACATGTAATCATTTTGTCATGGGGGGAATTTCGATTTAGATTTAAGCATCATATTTGTCATTGTAGCACCCTCAGCACCCCGGCTTCCCATAGTCATGCTTATTACAGCACAAAAATGAAACACAGATCACAGTATTATTCAAGAACATGCTAGTTTGCTGTCTTTAGCAATCAATTTTATTCTCAGCCAAACCAAACTGTCATATATAATCAGACGTCTGTAGAATCAAGAGATTTTAATTGCATTAAGTGCTAAAACTTAAACCTAGTCTTGACCTCAGAATTGAATATTAACCCCCCGGTATTAATACATTTTAAAATGCTATTATAGAGAAGTCCCCCTCACCTAGTAGTCATGAAAAGAGGGATTCTGGGAATCCGTCTCATTGTATCAAGAGACAAAGGGAGTGCTAGGGCAAAAAGGGAAAAAAGGAAAACATTTCTGAGCAGAGAAAGCATCCCTGTCTGGCCACACTCCTCCCATTCAGCTGAGAGAATGGGACACTTTCACCCACGTCCTGACCACTCCAAACAGCCTGCACAATACTCAGCTGCAGCCCGCGCCTGGCACCGAGATAACCCTTCCACTGCATCCAGCCATCCGCGCACAGTTCCAGCCATGAGCTTCCAGCCCCCCTACTCACCTAGCCTGTTCAAGAGGAGAGACAGCAGGCGGTAAGTGCTGCACAGGCCAGGTTGTGTAAGTATCATTAGTGCTGACAGCAGATGGATTAGTTGCGTGGGTGTGCGGTGAGAGTGAAAAAAAAAAAAAAAGGAAAAAGCCAGAGCGCTGGTCCAGCCGCCTGCCACAATCCCAAGGTTAGGCTTGTGGACCTTGTTCTACAAGGTGTGAAAATTGTTAGGTTCAGGTATGACAGTCACGAACAGGCTCATTACCTGTCTAACCTCATTTACCGTAATCAATGACAGATGGGCTGTTCTCGTGTTCTACAGCGTTCCTCTGAACTGTGTAGTCACGGTCAGTTTGCACTTGCCAGTACTGTAAGTTCCTGGTTAAAGATGAAGGGCTCAGCCGGCTTGAAAGCAACAGTTTGCATGGAACCCTAACCCTAGTCCTAACTTGCGGGATTTTATAAGGAAAAAAAGAATGTCATCACTTCTGTGCTCTTTGGTTCATATTTAAACCCCGTTCCCAAAACTGCAATCGATTAACAACATGAAGCGTAAACAGCAGTTGCCATTTATAATATGTGGAGACTTCGTGATGAATGGACCGATAGAAATGGTCCGAAACAACTTGGCAAAAATATCTTTTTACGTGAACTATTATGAGTTAAAAACTATTATTATATTTATTTTCTTCCGACAGTGACGATATGTCATCTGCAACATTATTATCATTAGGAGCTGCTGTATCTAATAGCCTACAGTGTACCCAGGAAACAGAAGAGGTCTTGTTACATAAACCATGGTAACCTTTCAGCACTGGGCTCTTTCTGTTTATCATCCTATCAGTAGTGTTAAACAGAAAAAGCCTGGTCGGTTCAGCCTTTAAATGGCGTTTAAGAACAGTGCAGTTGTTTGTCAGAGGGAGCTGGAGACATCTCCACCCATTCCCTGTGATAGGGCACACAGTACAGCATACAAGTTAAAGCATCATGAAGTGCAGGGGTTTGTTAGAGCTAGCAGCTAAATTCTCTCCGCACAGGCAATCATGGCTTTAAGACGCAGGAAACTGAGAGAGAAAGAGAGATGACATGCAGGGTGGGATGGGGGTAGCTCAGTGGGTAGCTCCAGACCAATAGGTCATGGGTTCGAATCCTACCTTCAGCACACCACCATTGTGTACCTGAGCAAGACCCTTAACCCTAAGTTGCTCCAGGGAGACTGTCCCCTGTAGTTAGGGAATGACAGTCATCTGACAAATGCCATAAATGTAAATGTAAATGCAGCTACTGTGGCGGTAAATGTCCAATAAATTGTGTTTAATCAGCACAGATTTCTTTACCCTCATTAGGTTATTCTAGGGCTTACCTTTACAAACCTTCTGGCACCATTATTGTGCAGTAATGCAGAACCAATAGTTTAATATTACTAATGATTAGAAAATGAATTTTTGGAAAATGTTTGTATTACTTCAGCACAAAAATGTTTCTTTTGGCTCCCGCTTTAAAAAAAAAGGAACAGCATTTTGAAATGCATTTATTGGTGTTACTTTGACTATTGCAAAAAAAAATGAGAAGAAATCTTTTTGAAAAGTGAGTCAGCTACACATTCCTCAAAGTTTTTATAGCACCTTTCCCCCACCCAGCTAAGTTATGTGAGTCCCTGCCTTGCGTCTATTGGGCCCTGGATGGGCTCCCCCCCCGTGACCCTACGTAGTAAAAATGAACCGGTTACAGAAAATAAATGTTCTATGATTTTTTCTTAATATATATATATATAATGTGTGTTCCTTTAAAAACATCTACTTGAGAATTTTTCTAATGAGTTCCTTTAAAGGGCCCCCGTCTTACACATTTCTTGTTTTTTTACCCATTTGTAACATTTGAAGGTTTATATATCCTAATGACCATTTCCAGCCTTTCTTTAGCCCTTAGAATTTAGCAACCTACCTAATGAGTTATTAGCTTTTCTCTAATGTCTCATTCAAAATCCAGACTAAAATAGTCTTAATCGTTTTGAACATGAATGTGTGAGCTGCTCCAAAGGAGGCAGATTTATGTAAATGCAAATGTTTATTTATCACACAATCCTGAAATCAAAATAGGCTGTTTTTGCAGCTTAGCCTGCGTAAATGGGTGGCAGGGGGATGGGGAGTACGTTTTAAAAACTGATCACACGGTACATTTAGGGAAAAAAACCCTTTAATTTTCCAGTAAATAACCCCTTTGACTTTCACCTCAGTCATCTTCCATAATGGTACAGTATCTTTGCTTTAACTCGGGCATGACTATCGGGTCATTTATAGAAGACTGAGATACTGTGGCGCATGCAGGAGCCCGGCTGTCATCACGTGTCTAGTCAGAGGCTGTCAGGATGCTGCTTCAGCACATGGCTGCGGCAGAGGGAGTCCTGTAATTATGAAACAATATTATGCTGGTACATTGGCTCTCGGCTTTTCCACCTTCACAGCAAGCTGCTAGAAAGCACACCACTCTCTTGATGATTATTACATAACAGTAACTGTACCTCACTACCTGCAGGGATCTCACTATGATGCATAACCCTTCAGATTAAGAGGGGATTTCTCCCCTCTTCTCTGCCTCTCTGCTGCCATTATTGTTTCATGCCGTACAGCGTGATCAGCCCTCGCCAATTAGCCTGGCCACAGCTCAGCAGGGGTCCATTGTCCAGGAGAGAACATGTAAAGACTTATCTCTTGGTAAAGCCGCTCTGAAACACAACCTGGCAGATTCATAGAGTCTGCCTGAAACAAAATGTGACAGGAACTATTGACACTAATGTGTGTTCACTTCTTGCCTAAATCTCTTTAAATGGGATCAACCTTGAGCCTATAGCATATGTACACAATAAAAGTTCCTGGATGATTTTGACTAGGTACTAGAAACCTTTTAGGGCCCATATTTTTATTGTCATGTACAGAAAACAATGTAGCATCGATCTCCCAACTTTACATAAATATATAGAAGTATATGGATAAAAAATGTAAAATCTATGAGAATGTAATATGTATGTAAATTTAGAAAATAGGTACAATACTAAGAAAATAACATTTTAAACAGTGTATAGTATTTACAAGTACAGAAAAGGTTTAATATTTCCAGTATCTCTTTTTTGGAATAAAATAGCTTGATGCAATATGCAAACATTTTAGAATATGTTGTTCCTGCAGTCCATACAATGCTTATATTGAAAAGAAGCGGCAAAAACAGCTTTCCTTGGAGTCCATGTTTTTGTGATGTCACAAGAACCTACACATTTACATATATTAATGGGCGCAGTAACAAAACGGCTTGTTTTTCTATGGGTTAAAGAGAGCTTGGGAATGGTTATGTAACGATGAATTGTTTGCTGCTAGCATATGTCTTAGGAGGACCTGAAGAGGAAAAACAATCAAATGTAAAACAATTCAGCTTTACATTAAGTGTAGGGTTCACATTACAGATCCCTCACACATACGTCTGGTTCTAATCGTTTAGTAGACCGCTATGCAGGAACCCCTTTGGCAAATTTTTTTAAAGAATGGTCTTTTCATTTTTCCAAAAAACTGCAGATCATATTTCTTGAAAGAAAACTGCTCACAGCTGTAGTGTTAATTTGGTTAGAGATGTGTTGATACCGAGTGATATTGATTTTCCTTAATAGAGCCTGGAGAAAGTAATAGCCTGCAGAAAGTGGCTCTCAGACTGGACAGTGATTTGAATTACTGACATAGCAATTACTATTATACAGCAGAAACTGCCGCTGCATATTTGATTCATCCACTGGGGCAGTTCTGTCGTCGATATGTTTGAACCTAATCTGCCAAACTCGCTCAGGCACATCCATTTACAATGAACCCAAGAACTTTTTGGAGTAATGCTCATGTGATTTAGGGGGTGGGGGTGGTGGGAATCATTTCCTCAATTTTAGGCAAAGGGTCGATCGTTAATCATCGTTTCCCCAAGGAAATCCTCCACCCAGCATTCCGAACAACATATGCAAGGAGCAACCCACTGCCACTGAAAGCTCTGGATTGGTATAGTGGGAAAATCTCCTTAACACTGTTTTCATATGCAGAAACACTGATCAATCAATATACAATCCCCAGTTTTCTTATGGTCACTGTAGCTGTGCTTGAATATGTGGAGCCCCTTTTAGACACCCAGCACCCACACCATTTTAAAGCTAACATATCACGGTCAAAATTCATTTGGACTGTTTTGTTTGTTTGCACCGTTTACCTGAACTAAGCCCTTTCCCCCAACATCCTTAATCTGAAACTTCCTTAACAGGTTGTTTAATGAATAACCACCCTAGGCCTGGTTTGCTTTCTAATTCATTGATTTTGTAGAGGCAGGTTTCAAGGGGGTATACCTGCCGCCAGGAAAAAGATGCAGACTTCTGCATGCTGTATACTGATCATTTGCGTGAAACGCTCTCATGCTGTGAATGCTGTTTTACGCCTGGACATGTCCTTCCAGGGTCTGCAGACA
>JBBPDH010000031.1:4950032-4974331 GCA_037974565.1 Clupeocharax schoutedeni
GTTTGCTTTCTAATTCATTGATTTTGTAGAGGCAGGTTTCAAGGGGGTATACCTGCCGCCAGGAAAAAGATGCAGACCTCTGCATGCTGTATACTGATCATTTCCAGCATGTTGCACTAAATGTCACATGAATAATTTCCTGCAGCTTGGTGCATATGCACCCTGGTACACAGCCATGTACGTTCTTTTCCAAGCCTCTTTAGACGAGCAAGTTCATGCCTTGATCATTTGCGTGAAACGCTCTCATGCTGTGAATGCTGTTTTACGCCTGGACATGTCCTTCCAGGGTCTGCAGACACCACAGAGTGCTGCGTTCAGTCTTGAAAAAGCATAACAGCATTTAGGCAGCGAATAAAGAAGGTAAGCCCTATGCAATCAGTAGAAAAAAAATACCTCTAAAAATAAGAATGAGCACAGCACAGCACATGTCTGCGGTCCTCTGTCTAGATAGCATGTGTTTTCTGTAATAAATACAGTTGGTTTTTGAGAGAATGAGAGACTATTTTTTGCTTAGTTAGACGAGCTTTCTTTAGACCCTGCGCCGACTGCATGAAGTAACGTTTCAATCATAGAAAGAGGGATTAGCAGCAGATGCAGAGTGTGCAGTTCTTTAAGGATGGTCTAATTCTGTGGTCACATTGTGTTCCTATCAGCTTTCTGTGCACTGTTTGGTCTCCCATTAGTTTCTCCTTCCAGGCCTGACTGTAATGAGACAGTTTGGCCACTAGAGGCCGAGAATGAGCCAGTAGAGAGGAGGAGTGGGAGAAAATGAAAAGGAATGGAAAAATACCATGGATGCATCAACATAAACATAATTTCCTAAGATTATGAGTCATGTGAATGCCAGAATGCAAAAATGTAATGTTTTCTTGTTAATTACTAAAAAAAATCATGCAGCATTTATATATCTATTTATTTATCATGATTAATATACTTTTATTTATTTATTATATCATCTTAATTCAGGGCTGGACTTGCTCTTGCTCTTTAAATCTTGTACATTCTTCGTGCTTGCTTGTGTTTTTTTTCTGCAGCATATGATTACATTTACAGTTAGATATGGTGAATGATTTTAATTCAGTGCTATAGCTCTTATGAAGAGCTATGCACTTTTTTTATTCGCGGGCATGCTTTATTGTTGATTGTTTATGGATGGGACACTTATAATTTGATATAGTGAGTATAGATATTGTGAAATATTTGAATTCAGGGTTTTGAAAGCAAAAAATGAGAGAAGACTTTGTTGTTGGTTAAATGAATGGGGTCACTTGTAATTAGACATGCACACATTAGATTAGGTTAAAGATTTAAATTTAGGCCTTTAAAGTAACTTCACTGCGTTATTTTTTTTTAAATTTGAGAACATGCTTTGTTATTGATGGATCGTGGATGGGACCCTTATAATTAGACATGGTGAGAATAGATTTGTATTCAGAGCTCTAAAGTAATTGCACTGCATGCTGTTTTGTTCTCCGGCAGTTGGGAGGTGTTTGATCACTATATTGCTCATGTTGGCAGTGCGTGTGTTAGTGTTGTTTTCATGTTCTTGTTTCTGACCCCAGGGTCATTTGCAGCTCTGTGGTGTTCCTTCGCGAGTTCAGGGAGGGGTCAACGCGGCTTGGACTCATTTGCATAATTTATGCGCCCGCGTCATGTTGCGTCACCGCCCGGCCCATATTAAAGCGGCGCTGCGGCAGAAATAGTATCAGTCTCGGACAGAGTTTCAGCGAAACGGCAGTAGAGGAGTAGCACTCAGCTCTTTCAGTTTAACGTTTGTGACAAAGCGGGACGCACCTCTCAAGAGTTTATCTGCCTTATTCTGCTAACAAGTCGCAAAAGTGGCGAAAAGCATTATTCAGACGGCTCTAGTCCTCAATATGAGCACAGAGATGTTCAAAACACCAATGGAGCTCGCCGTCTACCAGCTGCACAACTTCTCTATCTCCTTCTTCTCGTCTTTCTTGGGGGGAGACGTTGTGTCTGTCAAACTTGACAACAGGTAAATATTCGGTGTGCCTTGTTCTGACTTGTATTTTGTTGTATTTACATTTGAAGCGGTGGACCGCAGCCTCCTTAGCTCGCCTGTTTATAGAATAAACTCTTCGGTATGGGCTCGGTGTGCAGCGGTAAACAGAAATAGTCTTTCTGAACAATCTTACGCCGTAGTACTCTTTTTTTTTTTTTTGTAAATACTGATGTACTTGTCGCGGTTTACATCAGATAAGCGCAATAAGTGATCAGTGTTCTTGTGTGCATCTGTGTTTACTTGTACTATAGACCGGTTTTAAATGCGATTTGCAAAGCCATATTGCTGTTTGAAGCAGCTCAGAGCTCGTTACTTTTTCCACCTTTGTGCAGCCTGTTTACCTCTGTTTTTACCGTGCATTGGGCACTGCACCTATCATTAGACCCAACCTAGCCGTGTGTGGAGGTGATTTATAGCTTCTAAGAGTTAACGTTTCCTTTTTTTCCTCCTTTGCAGTGCCTCTGGTGCAAGCGTTGTGGCCATTGACAACAAGATCGAACAAGCAATGGTAAGAAATCTCTTCGAAAGGCGTCTGGATGCTTATAATAATAAACACATTACAAGAGGTTAAGTTGCTTTCAAGTTTATTTATGTAGCACATTATTATTGTCAAATCATTCATAGAAAACTGACTAAGAACACTTCAACATAAATTTCTGAGCAGCTGGAGATGTGGTCAACTTTGTTACTCCTGTTATAGTGCTCCACATTCTTTGCATGCATGCTAGGATCATCTCTTCTAGTATATAGAAAGTGGAACTACCTGTTGCCTCCTTCGTGGTTGTCACGCATTGTTATTCTATGCAAGTATTTCCCGTAAAAGCATTCGTTTCTCAGTAAAGAGTTCCAGTGACCAAAACCAAACCTCATGCAGTTTAGCTTTAGACTGAATGGGATGTTATGGGGCCATGAATTTGAAAACTAAGCCTCTCTCTTTCTCTTCTTGCCCAGGATCTTGTAAAGAACCACCTGATGTATGCAGTCAGGGAGGAAGTGGAGATCCTGAAGGAGCAGATCAAGGAGCTGGCGGAGAAGAACAACCAGCTGGAGCGCGAAAACAACCTGCTGAAGAACCTGGCCAGCCCGGAGCAGCTGGAGAAGTTCCAGTCGCGCCTTCCCTCCGAGAGTCTGACCGTGGAGGGCCAGGAGATGGAGGCGCCTGAGCACCGCGGTCAGTACAGCGGAATGGGCTCTGCTGTGTAAGTGGCTCTGCCATGGGGCGGGCAGAGCCACAGCTCTCACCTGAAATGGACCTCCTGAGTCGTCGATGTTGATTGCGCAACTTCCACCTGAAGCTGGCTGTACAGACGAAAAGAACCTGACCAAAAACGAAAGATTGCGACGTTCCAGTGGCCTTGCGTGTTCTGTAATATCCGACAATCTCTTCGGACTAACGTGGAAAAGAGTGCCATAGACGTCAGTACAATGGGACCACCAGCCATGCCGTAGGGGGCCCGGCCTAGCCTTTCTCTTTCACCCTCTAAATGGGGCGGAGAGGGCACTCGTCTGACAGGGCTGTCCCTAAGGCCGCAAAGCACTGCGGCCCGCACGCCCTTTGCCTGTCCACACTGGGCTGAGGACATGTTCCCTTAGAGACTCGCCTCCAGTCTCACAAGAGCCCCATGTGGAGTTCTCACTGCTACAAGCTACCTGGATTGCACAAGGCTCTGTCCTTGGCTGACTGTAACTAACTCATAGACTACTGTCAGTGGTCCCCCAATACAAGACCACGAAAGCTCATGTAGATCGAAGACTGTTGAACTGGTTTTCAGTGATTTAACCATATGATTCTTAAGAATTGCTTGTATTCTCTGCAGTTGGGGCTTGCTGCTTTTAGGGGAAAACCTTTTTTTTGGTAACTGAACAAAAATCAACTTGTTTATATGTGCTATGTATAAACTGATTGTTTTGTTGGGGTAGAAGCGTATGTATACATTTTGCTTGGTCCTGTAAATAGAAGACGATGTAAAGTGAAGTGCTTTTGGAATGTTGGAGAGGAGCCTTTGCTCTTGCTGAACATGCACTCCTGACAGAGCTGATATGTTCTTTTGACGCCACATGCCAGCTTGCCTGCTGGCAGGATTTGTCTATTATGTCTGAAGAGGAGGACCACATGCTCCTTGAATGAACTGTTTTCTAACTACCAAAGACTAGCCTCATACTCACAAGCCAACCAGGACCATGTGTTTCCACACAGGGCAAAGGCTATTTTTTTGTTCGTTTATATTTTTTCTTTTCTTTTTTTTGAACCGACTTTAAAACATAGGTGTTGTTGCTTCACTGTGTCCATGGCGAAGTGTTTTTTTTTTTTGTTTTTTTCTCAATGATGTCTGGATACAGACTGCACACTGCAATAAACCTCATGTTTACACTAAATTCTTATTGCTTCCAGTCTGTTTACTGTAATTTTACAAGTCGATTCTGGCAAAAATAATGAACTGCATAAAACATGGGCTTGCATTTGGTAATCATTGTTCCAGATGTAATTTGCAATGGATTTATTGGGGGGGGGGGGTTAAAATCTTCTCATAAATAAGAAACACTTCTCGTTTCAGAATACTTTCTTAGTTCTCCACCCTTCAGTTATATAACTCCCCATAAGAGTCTTAAGGAAAATCTGTCAAGGGCATCATGACACTTCTTGCTTTAGATGACACATTGTGGTTTGTGTTTTTGATCTGCTTTCATGGGTAATCCAGTGGTTTGAATGGTCCACTTTAACACCTCTTTGTCAAACATGGTTATGATTGTAGATGGGAGAACAGATATGGGGAATCTATGAAGGGTACCTATGACTGATTTCTATATACTCCCAAGTAAATGTGTCTAGTAGTCTGGTAAACTTGGAGAGTAGTTTCCACACAAAGATTAAATCAGTTCAGTTGAACAATTCTGCTTTAAAGGCATTTACAGACTGTGATGTCTGCAATCTTATTACAAACCAAACAGTGCAACGTGGATCTAAAACCTAAAACTATTCTTTATGCCACTTCATCAGCGAGCTCCATTCCTTTGGTTAGGTTAATCGACATAGGTCCTACCACCAGCCACACTGAGATGGTCATCCTACATCTCTCACACTGTCAGTTCTCTACCAGCTTTGAACCATAGACCCTTTTAAAGCAAGTTGTAGGACCACCGTTTTATTGCCATGACTAAAGATATTGCTGTGTTTTATTTACATTTAATATAGAAACTTTCATAAGCAGTGTGTTTGCTTATACTAGTTTTAACTATTACGTGACCTATTGAAGTTAAAAGTGCAATTTTGGGGCATTTTTTATAGGTAAAACAATCATTTTTATAGCGCTCTGCTATATTGCTTGCTAAATTATGCAATAAGGTCTGTTTTGTTAGGATCAGGTTAAGTTTCAGGCTGTAATTAAAAATCATGTGTGCTAGCAGCATATACTGTGAACAGGTTCAGGACTCAAAGCTTCAGTAATATGATATAGTAGTGTGTTTCTACAGGATGTAAGGAATCCATCCTAGAAATCTGTTCAGATTGTGGATTTAAGAAAGTATACACCAAATTACTGCTTACATCTTTTAAAGCTGTACTTCAGCAGGAATGCCCAGTAGTCTTTTCACCTCTGCCCATAGCGTGCAAGTCTCTCTCTGTTCATGGCAAAGGAAATATCCGCACACTGGCATGCTGGGGGAAACTCGAGCTGCCCAGAGCTGCCTAGTGACTTTCCACACAAAGCACCCTTTTACATCACCTCTCCTTATAGCGTTCACCATCCAGGGTGTTCTTCAAAGGTTATGCAGTTCAGCTATCTCTCGAGGAATGCCCAATATGTCATATTCACATGGATCCAGACTTCAAAGGAGGTGTCCCCCTCTCAGCTTCTGGATACACACCATTCAGAGATAAAGCGAGGAAAGCTGACTTTCATTTGGTGGGGGGATGTGTGTCATAAACCTGCCAAATGTGCCGGACATTGTTAGGCTTTGTGAGAGTGTGAAAACTGAAAAAAAAGGCCCTGATTGCCTTTTAGCCCAGACAACAATGGGATGTGCTTGAATAACAGGCCCATAAAGGTCCGTCTTAACATCTGTAGCTACAAGGTCATCTTGGACAAACGAGGGCTTGCCTTGACGAACAGTTCAGATCATGATTCATGTCGAATTCAGATTCAGACCTGCGATCATGAAGTAAGACGAATTAACCGTATCCCTGACAAAAAAAATGGAAGGCATTAAGTTTAGAAGAACGGAAATGGCTTTGATTGGTTCGGAATGCGTGTTCTGATTAGAGTCGATGGTTTCCCCGCTGGGTCCTTCAGCCAGAAGTTTAGCCAGAAAAAGAGAGGAAGGGGAAAAAAAGAAACAGCTGGGAGATCTATGTCGTTATGCAACTCTCCAACATCTGGTTCGATGCGGTGCGGTGGGCGGCTGTGGAAATCGGAGCCTGAATGAATGCGGTCCGGCTTGCATGCAAGTGGGTAGTTATATGCGCGGGGCCTTCTGCATACCCTCACTGCATGTTTGTCCCTCCGAGTAAATATAGCACCACAGAAGGCTGTTTGTGCAAAGCTCCAGTGCAGCATAAGGTTAACATAATTTGCTACAGCTCCTCTAATACTCTGTGGAAAATCGTGAGAGTTTAGATGACTTACGCTTGGCACAAACAACCTCTCTCTCTCTCTCTCTCTGTCTCTCCTGCTTCCAGGTGCTTCCTGTGGTGGCAACATGAAATGAGAAAGGTGTTTATATGAGGAACTGTCTAATGTCATAGATACACTAAGTGTGTAAACATGCAAGGTGTTTAGGGATTTATCTAAGCAGCAAATGGTTTGAATGCATCTTACCTATAGACTATGTTCTTAAATGAGATGTATGAGTGTAAGAGACTTTCATTTACATTAAAGTCCAGTTCTAGAACAGGTAAAGCATTTCTATAGGAATTGTAAGCAGCTGTTTTCATTCTCGCTCCCTATTCCTGGTTGCGAGGACAGGTATTGCGTGGCTGATTTGTGCAGACGTACTTAAAGAAATCTGGAAAGGCGTCAAAAAATGTTGCTTCCCAGCAGGATAAAGAACGAACGTGCAAGGTTGCGAGTGTCGTGCTGAGCGAACCCGCAGTAAGCCAAGTTATTCTATATTTAGCGGTCAACAAAGAGCAACCCGTTCTTAACTTAGAGGCATGTAAGTCGTAACTACAAACATACAGCCTTGCATTAACCACAGCCATTGACCCTCATGTCTGGGCCCATGTGAGTTCTGTACATCTCCATGCATGCTTTTCATGTAGCTTCTGTTATTACTGTATTTTAATTATTCAATCAGATAATTAGGTTGTCTTGGGTCCTTGCAATTCAATTTTATGCCTGTCTTCTGAGCTTACGTATCCTTAAATCTAGTGCCAGCGTCAAGGGGTTAGGCATTTGAAGGCATTGCCCCCCCTAGTGAGTTGCCACCCCCCCTCTAGTGTTGTGTTAGCACTGCCTCCCCCGGACCCGGTGGGCCCATCTCAGCAAGATGTTTTATGACCCAGTCCAGCCCTGATGAATAAAGTTCACAATCTATAGTGACCCCTCCCCACCATAGCATTAATAAAGCAGTAAGCCAAACCCAGAATCCTGTGCATAGCTATTTGTGCTATATAGCATTAGCCTGATAGCTTGTCTAGCCTAGCCTGTGCTATTGTTGTGCTCTACAATGTGTTAAAAGTGATTATCTAGCCATCAGAGAGCTGTTATATGCAACTGTGCCATATATGTGTCTCACCACTTGGGCCAACTGCTGCTAAAGCCAAAATCAGACATACTTACCCAGGAGGCCCATGTTCTACCTGTCTTTAGCCAGTTTACCTGTGTTTTGATGAAGGGCTTCAGGAGGTGGAACATCAGCATGATGCTTCTGTCAGGAACAGAGCTCCACCACTTGTGGCTGATGCAGATGGATTGTAGAATTTCCCATTATACTTGTTTTTAGGCCCAAACTGAGTGATACTACAAGAGATTTGGTCAGGATGTCATTATCAGGAGGTATTGGCACTCATAGAATGCTTCTAAGCCAATCGCTTTGCAAGGTTGGAACTAATTGTGGTTTAAAAAGCCTTAGAACTTGGACATAAATGAGGTTTAGCCTCCATGGTTGAATCTGTTCTGCAAGTCTGACTGAAATTAATGGCCCTCTTACATTTCACAGAACTTGCTGAGCAGCGTGTCCTTAGCTTTGCTTCAGACTGATATCAAAGCGATCCGCAGACAAAAGTGCTAGAAGGAGCACAATTCATCACTTTGGAATGTGCCTTACACAGTCTATGACCTTTGCTTTCGAAGAGAGCACTTGTTTTGGTGCTGTCTCTCTCTTTCTTTTTCTCCCTCTGCTGTTCCAGCCATGTAAAGAATGCGACCAGCCCAGAACATCATATTCCGAACGAGCCGAGCAGAATAAAGGGTGGCAGCATGAGGTGGAGGATTTAAGGCCTTGAGGTTCACGGTTCCACCATGAGACTTGCACCGAGATTTCACCCCGCTCTGACTTAAAGCATGCAGTGGAGACAAATGTGTCACAGCAGTGTGTTGGTGGTTTAGGGTGTTTTGGGGGGGGCGGTGGTGGTCCCATTACATAACATACACCCTGTCAGAATGAATTATAGGCCTTCCTGAGACTGCTCTGTTTAGACAGCTCTGTGAAATATGAACTATATATATAAAAGTAAGTCATTTATTAATGCAATACTATATACACACACAAAAATCCAGAAAAAATATATTTATTGTCACCAAAAAGCAAAAAAGCACAGGATATTTGCAGTTTCCACGTTATTTTGGCGATTTCCACATAAAACTTTGAGTTCGTTTCTCATAAAAAATCCACACGTGACTGAATTTGCGACTCCTATGTACGTATATATATATTGTTATTGTCAGCAAAGCTGTGACTGAAAAAAAAAACATTCCTGGGATATTTTTCTTTTCTTTGATTCTGTATTTCTTGAGTGGACTAGGTCTGCTTTACGGAAGGACTCATGTGGATAAGACGTGCACTTTTGCACGCTTGTTCTGTAAAAGGTTTGCATGCTGCTTCATGCCACATTTTCCTAACGGCTCTGGATTTTTCTGTTGAAATCGCAGCCAGTTCACACTTGCAATGCAAATGTATAATTGTGAAAGCTGTGTGAAATAATTAAATAAATGCAATAAAGGAATTACGCAACAATTATGACAGATTTGGACTAACTTTACTGCGGTATGTTTGGTATTTAGGGTTTTTTCTGCTTTGAACACATGTTTCAGTAAACTGTCAGTCAGGCTTAGACCTAGTACAAGTCTAGTCGCTGGAGAGCGACACGACAGCGCAAACAAGCACCAGGTTCAATTTATCACCTAATCAATAACCGTCATTACTCCTCATGGTGGGCGTTTGTTTGAGCAGTGGTATTGCATTCCAGGAGAGGGACTCCCTGAGGCTCATTGATTAGGGATCTCACCTTGGAAGTTGCTGAACAGTCACTTGCCCTTCAGCTGTTGGCCTCTTTGACCCCTTTCAGAGAAAACAGGGCAAGTTCAAACTATACACAGGTCAAACAGTTCAAGAGGTTATTTGTTACATGAAAGGGTGAGCAAAACAGCCCACTGGCCTCAGTCACAAACTTGTATAACATACAATTATCTTAGTTGTGCATTAGTTACATAAGGTTCTTTGTGGTGTCATATTAAACAAAACAACATCGCTGAAAGGTAAAAAAAAATAGTTTTCTTGTTCAAACTCGCATGACCTGTAAGCTTAGCTTTTTGCAGTTTCTGTTTGCTCTTCATAGCCACTTTTGTAGTTACAGTGGCACATGGATCCCAGATAAAACATGCAACTATATATTTTTTAAATTCTGGGCATTTTAAACACTGCTCGGTTCACATTGCTGGTTCTGGTAAAGGGCAGTGACACTCTTTACTGTCTCGTGATGCACAGCGGAAAAAAACAAAGGCCATGCCAGCATAACACAAAGGAGTACCTGCTCATATTTTTTCCTTGTTCTGTTTTCAAAGCAGAGAGTTCGGAAATGAGGGCCCGAGTGGTGACCGCTAATCCTTGTAAAAGAAATGTCCTTGTCCTGGATTTTCTCACTGGAGAAAGCTGCCAAGAAGGGAAGACCACGGTTAGGCTGAGTGGTTCAACTTTCACTGAACTGAAGTGCATATTATTATCACAAATATACTCTGTGTAGCACAAAAATGATATGGAAATGCACTGAAATGCTTATCTTAGGTCAGGTGAACAGAGAATGTGAATTGGCCCATAATTTTTGGGGGGTACTGCTTTTTTAAACAACAAAATAAAGTGAAAAACACCACCCCAACCTGCATTTATTGTCTCTTTAGGGGCGTCTGGGTCTTGATCAAGGGTGTACAGTAACCCTCCACCCCCCATGGTTGCACAGCAATAATAACCATATTGCCACATTCTCAACCGAATGTTTCCCGTCTTCTATAAAGCATTTTTGTTTGACAGCAATATGTATCCGTATTCAAATAACTGTTCAAGGTTAGTGACATTGCTGTCTTGGGAAACAGTGTTAGCCTGTGCACACCCACCTAAACACATCTACATTCTCTCAGAGTTAATGGCGAATGTTTGGACACACCACAGTAGTTTCAGGATCACAGGCCTCAAGCCTCAAGAGCAGAAAGGTCCGATTCTTGTTTGCTAGAAGATAAAATACAGCCTAGACGGCATCAGACTGAATCAGACTGAAGCATCACGTTTGGAGTCATTTACAATTTTTTATCAAGTTACATTAGTGGACTGCTGTATCACTATAGGTAGTGTCCAAGGATTCTTATTAATGGAACAGAGTGTGCTTGCCTAGGCAGGGATCAAACCCTAATCTGCTGCATGGAGGGCAGTGGTGTTCACCTCTATATCACACCAACCAGCTCCCTCTGACTGCTCATATCCAACCATTCATGATACTTACTGGAATCATTACTGAAAGGAGCAAGCAGACACTGAAAGGTTTGACAGAGAATCGTAAAAGGATGCGTATAAATGAGCTGTGAGTCCCACAAAGTTCACCCGAACGCTTCTGGGCTCCATTCAGTAATCCTGGTTCAGCTTAGAGTCTCTGCTTCTTTTCAGCCAATGTGATGGCGTACAGATCCGCAAGACTGCAGTCACTTACCGAACGCACTGCTAGTTCTCTGAAAGGATCTTCTTCATTGTCTGGGAAAGCCTTGTGTAACACATTGGCATCATAATATATACAGTGATGATGATTTTCTGTGATTACTGCCTGTGTTTCTACGCTGCCAAAATGAAAGTATAAGCTTCAGGCCGACAACAGAAATATTTCATTCTCGAGTTTTTTTAATTGCCTTTGCCTGAGGGGCCTTGGGTGCAGACTCGGAATGGATGAAGGCAATATGTCTCACCATGAGACCGAGGAGCTGACAGATTTCATAACGTTTCGGGATAATGGCAGCATGGTCTACTTTCGCGGGAATCATCTGAAACCTATTTTTACAAGTCTCTGACGCCAGCAGAGATGACGATGGGAAATTTAATAACAGCCCTAGGAGGTTTGGTTTGTCTCGGGTGGTGTGCAGGCTTAAAAGATCAGTTTGTAAAATCATCTCGGCTCCTCAATCACAACATTCACATGCCACAGTAAAAGGCACGGCCGCTGGCTTGGTTCGCTGCACAAGCGTCCTCCTCGCATCGAGACCACCCCATAGCTGAGAAGAACGAATGAGCCGCAATTTGACGGCCTTTGCTCCAAGTTGCCCGATTATGTAATTGTTGTTTATTACTGTGTTTGTGCTATGTTTGTGGTTCCTTTGCCACTGTAGCATAAACACTTCCCCTAGGTTATCTAGGTCTGCTGCAGTTGTCACTTTCTCAGTGCTTCCAAAAGGGCCTCAGGAAACGTATGGCCGTAAACAGACCAGGCAATGACCTTGAGGGCAAGGAATTGTTTTCAAAACACCGGTCCGGATGTTCGCATCTACTGCACAATGTTTGTTGTTTTACGTCATTTAATATTAGGAGTCTTACAATATATACAATATAGTACTATATATAACACGGTCACAATAAATGAACCCACTCCTGTACAAATGACGCATGCATGCAGTAATTGGGGCTATAAAGAAGGAGGTCAATTCTGTCTGTCATTGTTTTTCAAGTTGAATAATGTCATGTATTTCCATTTCCATGCTTCACCTGAAACGTAATTAATGTAAGTTTTAAAAATAAAGGTTTAAAAGGGCTATTTGAAGCAGTAGCACTGAAGAAGCAGTTTTGGTTCACTATAAAACCAATGACTCAAAATGTAGCTTTTTTTTAAGAATCATTTTTCAGTGGATATGTCAGTCTATTTACAGTTTTAAGAACCTCTGCATAGTGTAAAGGTTCTATACTTATTAAAGGTTGATCCTAGAGCCCTATGCTCAGGCCAAGAACCCTTTAGGAGCCACTGTTTTTAAGAGTGTGAGCTTTTTGTTTGAGCTCAGCTGCTGGATGGTAATGCCATTTGAACATAGTCAAGCATGGCCGCCTTAATCATCATTTTCCAGCCACCTATAGACTTATTCCATGGCTATTTATAATCTGCCAGACTACCGAGTTCCCCTTCCTGACAGGAACCTAGCGCTGGGCTGTCTGGCCTGAGACCATTTAAGGAAAAATCTGTTCTGTTGACTTAGGAGGAGGGGAGTGAGACACAACAACAGCTTCTGAACAATAAAAAAAAGTTACGAGTTAAGTCACGTGGCTGTAGTAGGTTATCGGGTTATCTCTCTTATCTACCTCTCAGAAACATCTATTTTAAAACCAGGAAACTCAAAACAGGCACTCTGGCTTTTCCGTACAAATTGCTTAAATCTCTAGACAAGAATAACTGTTGCGAACTCGGCCCACTTGTTCAGGCCTGATAATTCACAGTGGGTCTTTGGTTCCCACGGATCAGCTGCATTACAACAGATCCTGTTATGTACCACGGGTGACTTTGTGAAATTTGCTGAAATAGGAATAAGCGGTAAACGTAGTTGAGAAATCTAGGCGTGTGCCTTCCTGGAGATGTAGATATGAAGCTTAGCATTTCACAAATCCAGCACTGTAGAGATTTTTTTTTTTGACTTATTTGTCAGTGGAGATGCCCATGTCTGACACAAATGGACATGTTGACAAGTCTGGTACAAGACAACAAGTTGCCAATGTGTCAAATGGGAGATTATTAGTTGTACGACAGTTATGCAACACTGCTAACACAGGTACGCGAGTGATGTTGGCGTGTTCAGTGTTCATTAAGGGCAAACCTTGGCAAAGTGAATCACTCTTGTGCATCAATAGCGGTCTGAACCACACCTGATGGTCAGAATGCCCTCATATTAAACAGCACTGAAAGAGGGGTGTATTAAATGGCATCCACATTAGATGATAGTGTTTATGGATTTAAGTGTCTTCTGTTACACACATGCATGGGAGAAAAATACCCACATTCCCAAAGGCTTGCTCTACAGAATGGAATTTGAGAATTCCATTCCCTCAACTAAACCCTGGTTGGAAAACCAGTAATCTGAATGCAATGTACAAACCATGTGCTGCTTACGCATTTTCACCTTTTTGCAAACCGGGTTTTACAGATTCCCAGCTTATTAAGGGCATGTTTGACAGCATACAAACAACCAAACATGCCGCTTAATACCACAACAACAGGCTTGATGAAGTAAAGACCTACTAAAGTTTTCAGGAAGGGACTCCGCCTCGAAACGCTCTTGCCTCGACTGAAGGCCCGAGGTGGTCTTTTGAGAAGTATTACAGCCTGTCATTAAGGTCACATCAGACTGTAATCAAAAATGTTAAGAGGCTAATCCTGCGGTGCTAAGAACGCAAGGTAGTGTCATGGGAGTGGAGGCTGGAGCTGAGCAGTCATGACTGCCTGTCTGTATCACTGCTGGTAGCATCATATAATTTAGAATTATAATTTATTATTTTGAAAAGCGTAGTGCCAGTTGTCTCTGGTAGCAGGTACACAGTGTTCCTCATAGATTTTAAAGCCTCCCTGGTGGTTTAGAGACGGCTGCGCTCTGCTCTGCGCATTATTAGCCACACATGCTTTAGATAACCTGCAGGCCTTTGTGAGGATTTGCCAGGATTTTATGCGCAAAATTGCCTCCCACCTTTGTTTGTGTACATGTTTTATGCAACACTTACTGTAGATTCCCTTTGTTTATCGGCTCTAGATGGGAAGATGTCCTTGTTTACCAAAAGTTACGCACACACCCTTTCCTATACGCACAATATGTTAACAGGCTGACACGCATAATCCAACAAAAATCAACAAACTCTACAGTTTGTTATTACTTGAGGCTTTTCACATCTATCTACTTCTGCATGGTTTTGTCATTTTGTTCAGTAAAATACCTTCTAAATGCAGCTTCTGTGGTGTTGAATGAGGCAGTGTGCCGCCACAGAACAACCTGACATGTTGTAAACAGCGGCTTCATGAAGTTTCAGAACATTCCAGATGTTGCAGGTGGTACCCTGAATAAGGTAACGGCTTAAATAGTCACATAACATCAACAAGCAAGCTTAAATCACCCAAAAGTTCAGGAAATACTCCTGCAAGGATTGAAGGTGACAGCATGTCTAATGTCTTTTCCTAGACTCTGTTAGGAAAGGCAAGTCTAAATATTGTGCTCATTCCCTTACTTACTATTCCTGTAATGCAGGACTGATTTAGTGCCTTAATTGCTGCAATGTTTTCCAAATTCAGGAGGTAATTGGTAGCACACATGGTTATGACTGAATTACACAACACCACATCCCTGTGCTTAGAACACGCTGTTCTTAAAGCAAAACAGGACAAAGGCAAGCAAATGTTGATAAATATGAAAACTTTTATCATATTTCTACACATTTGTATCAGCGTTAGTATCACTTTTAGCAGAGCACATATCATTATAACACTCAATATTATCAATATGGAAACGGTTCGGTATGTTCTGTAATGTTATTGCTGAGGTTTATTTCATTTTCTCCGGTTAGATCGGTTCATTTTCACTTCAAAAAACCAAAGTAAGCAAGAATATTTACACCAGCCTTCTGCACATTTAAAGTTGAAATGAATTGACTGAAGTCACTGTGGTGTCTGGGTGTGGCTGGGACCTCTCCTTCTTGCAAGGTCAACACCAGTGCCTGAGGTTTCAAAGCTCTCTTTAACTGTTAAACAAGCAGTTTTATGTTTAATGAAGGCATGTGTGCTCTTTAGAGTTGGGCCTGAAAAACAGCTACCCATTAAGTTTCTATAGAATAACAGAGCACATGCCTGGTGTGTAGAGACTGCAGGGAAGGGACTAGACTGGCTGGGGCTGGGGGTGTAAAATTCCCAGCTGTTGCTTACGCCCAACCTGGAAGGCAAGCTGATATGTAAGACTTAACGCTGGCACATCCGCTGTACAGGCACACGCAAACGCACACACACACAAACACACACACAAGCACACACGCACGCACGCACGCACGCATGCACGCATGCACGCACGCACACACATTATTATAAAAATTATTAAAAAATGTATGTGTCCCATCTGTATTCTATTTTTGTCTATATAATGTCTATAAGCAAAAGTAATTTGGTATTTCTAATAATAATATTTCTTGCACATTAAACCATGAATGCACACACACATGCACAAACACACACATACATAAACACACACATATAGACATACAGTGAAATGTATTTGAACATGAATGCGCACACATGCATGCACACACATACATAAACATACACATGCATGCACACATACATAAACACACACACACACACATGCATGCACACACACACACACACACACACACACACACACACACACACACACACGTGTGCTTCCATGCAAACACCTGCACATGTGTGCACCCTTCTCTCAAAACAAATACCCCGAATCAAGGTTTAAGCAAATATTCTGAAGCCAAGTGTTGACCCTGTACATAACAGTTTCACGTTTATGGCATCGTGCAGCCTGCCTGTTTTGTCTGACTCCATCTCGTCCACCAATGTAGCCCGACGTTGCGTCTTGCCTTTAGCAAAGCACTTTTGATTATCCGATCAAAGCTCATATCTGAACGTCCTCAATAGCAAATGCAGAATCGTTAAGCATGTCTGTTTCTGCTGTGATGTGCTCATTTGTCATTTTGACGGTGGCTAGAGGGGCTGTAGTGCTGGAACAGGGGGTACACCAGACACTGTGCTCTAATTTGGTGCTGCACGTTGGTAAGGTCATGCTGTAGTAATGCAGACTGATAAGATTAACATATAAACGTAGAGGAGACTTAGCACTGCTTCGCTACTCGGCTTCCACTGGTAGAGTCAGTGCGTCAGCATGCAATAAAATAGTTATGTCACAGATACAAAATCGTAAATACTTTTGAAGTGACTGCCAGGGACACTGTGTCTAATCTACATGTCACCCAATGGATTCTGACAAGACAAAAGTCCAGAAATTGTAGCCGTTCTCTCGCTTGTTCATGTCTTGTGCAATTGATTTAGTGCCTTAATTGCTGCAACATGTCAGTATTCTGAGAATTCTGGTCGTATCCATGGTGTCGGCACCATGAAAAGCAATGCCTATGAAAAGCAATGCCATAAAACTTCAGAAAAGTGACATTTTTTTGGATGGACACTTGCAAACTTGCAAATGCCCTGAAATATGACATAGATACCTTACAGTCTATAGAAATGACACAAAGCCACATTATATAATTGCAAGGTTTAACATTAACAATAGAATATCTTCTCATCTGCAGTCAATTATGTCTTTATGGGACACACAACAAGAAAAGTGAACACAGCTATTTACAGACCCCTAACCTAAGAGCCCTTGCCCGATTACGGTTTTAATAAAGTGGCTTTTATTGTCACTGTGCTGTCTAAAATAGCCTGGGATTTGTCCCTCTGCATGTTTCACATCGGTACATCGGTTTCAAAGCACCTTTAACTGTCGAACAAGCCATTTCATTTGATTAAGGCATGTGTGTTCTTGAGCATGGCTGTTGTAATAAGTCAAACTGATAAGACAAGCACATAAGCATGTTGCAGGTTTAACAGGACTCCTCAACCACTGCTGGTAGAGCCAGTGCTACAGTGTGTCTATTGTAACTACCCAAGACAGGCAGGAGAGAGCCCACAGCGTGGAGCTTGGAGGAACCTTATATAACACAGCAGAATCAGAGCATAGTCTGTGAGAGACCATTTGACATGACCAATCAACCGGAGAGAGAAAGTTGCCATGGAGATAGTGATCAAAAGCCTGTAGTTAGGAGGCCCAGGAGCAGGTATGACTTGATGCTGAATGCACTGTGTCAATAGATCTCCACTGTGATGGCTAGGCTGCAGATAGAACAGAGAACAGAGTGTGATTTACAGTGTAGTATATGGGGGGCTCCCTTCACTGAGATTTTAAGTACTGTTAGTAAAACTTCTTATCCATATCTGCTAACTAAGTGTTACTTATAGCTAGCTCTTAGACAAGAAACTATTTAGTTTCTGCTGATAGTGCCCTTGTACTAAAGAAGCACCAAAATGCTGTGCAATCATGGGGGATGTGGTTAACGAGACTTTCCTTATGTTAGGACAAAGCAACGTTACTAAAGCAACCAACCTAAAGTAACCAGACCCCGGACTGAAGCTATAGAGAAGCTGATATAAATTGTACTGAAGGTGAATTTACAGGGAAGTCATTGAATTCCTTTTAAATTCTAAGACAAAACTAGCAACCCAGTTCACAAAATACTGCGTTTGGGTTCTTTGGTACTCAGATCTGTGTAGAAATGGTAGAATTTCAATTGAAAATGGAACAAATATTATAGCATGCAGATTAGTTAACTAGGGAAACAACTAGTGACCGGTCACATTCTGGGAAAGGTACACCGCCAGCATTGCTCACCTTCAGTAAATGAAGGAGGGTTCCTCAAGCACTCGGAGAGAAGCCTCCCACCTTGTTGCATAACTCTGGGAATCTAGAGGTTTGTGTGTGAAAGTGTCTCCTGTATGCTACAGTCACGTAAGAGAAGCGCTGCAGGGCGAGAAATGAAAGGTGACTGTAAATATTTCAGCTGACAGCTAACCTAATGACAGCTCAGGTTTTCGCACCTTCCTGAATACTTTAATAGTTTTTCTTTGACTGTTACAAAACACTTGCAAGGAGTTTGTGCCCTCAGCATCTGCCCTTTCGCAATCGAAATAAAATATCCAGGTAACATGCACATTCATTCCTGCCACATCTACAACCTGTTAAACTGGCAGTTTGTTATGACACTAATGTGTCCTTTTGTCTATGATATGTCCATGATTCTTGGATAGGCTTGTAAAACAAGCCATGTTTTTGTTCTAATTACATTCTTTGTCTGTTTTTTTTCCCCAGCAATTTTATTGCAACATGTTTTGATCTCTTGTCCAAGCATCACACTCCCTTTCGAGAGATAAGTCCTGTCCTCACCATAATGAACCAGAACACAGGACGAACAGTTAGGCCTTAAATGCAGCGCTGCTTGGCCGTCAGTGTTAAGTGACAGCTGCGTGCACATTTGTGCATGTGAGCGGTTGAGCTATTCAGTCTGTGCGGTACATTCTGTCCTAGTTGGACGGATGCCTCTGGACTCTCTGGGAAGATCTGCTTTGCGTCTAAACAGTTCTTTCATACACCCATAAAAAAATTAAATAAATAAATAAATAAAAAAAGCTGTCCTGCTTTTCTGACCAGTTGAGCATCTCAGGACATTACAACAAACAGTTCATGGTCATATTAAATAATTCATAAACACTACCCACAAGGGATTTACTAACAAAAAAACAGCAGTTTCCATGTAAAGTAGCTATGTTTTGTAAACCTTGTGTTAGTATGAAAAGCAGTAGGTTTGCTTAAAATCTGCTAAACCTATTACAAATATTTGACTGGCTCAGTGTTGATGAGTAGTTTTATCACCAGAATCAATTGTTCCTGCAGTTTTCTTCTGAAATGAGTGGAAAATATATCCTCATTTAATAGAATACGTTATTGCACAACTATAAAATAAGCTCATTAATTAAAAATACAAGCTCTGAATAAAAAGCTTAGTGTCCTACACACTTTCCTGAGCAGTGTTCTAGGAAGGACTGAGGCCAAAGCCTATCAGGCCATCTATCTCTCTAAACACAGCTTCAAGGACTCCTGGCACCATGACCATTTGTATGTTTGTCCATTAGAGTGGCTGCATATCAAGCAAGAGAGTGTGCAGGATCGGTATACTGGCTTTGCGTGAGGGGTTGCTCAGTTCTTTTGGCAGCAGGTGGATATGCTCTGAGATGAGAGCTTCTGGAATTTAGGAGCATTGGAAGGCCGAGGAGCCTGCAGTCGATGTGAAAAAACTCCTGTGTCATGTCACATGTTCCAGTGCGTCGTGTTTGTTGCCCCAGCATATTCCTTAGGCCTTTAAGTGAGACGCAGTAATTTGTAATCCACAAAAGGCACCGGGGGCCAAGTGATCCAGCTACAGAAAGTAGAACAGACATGGCTTATATAAGTGCCTGGGTAATGGGGCAGAAAAGGAAACCCAAAGCTCTGCTGCACGACGGAGGAAAAACACTTCAGGGCAAAGAGCTTCCAAAGAATAGAGACCAGATAAAGCAACAGACCAAGCAGCAGAAACACTACACTTATTATTGGAAGACTCCTGGTAGGACTACTGGATTGAAAGCACTCAGCTACAGTCTCATTATGAGCAGCTCCATGGCATTCATTTGTCATGTTTATCTGTGGCTGTTTTCAAAGGCCGGTGATTACCGCTCACATATTTAAGAGTTTTAAAAGATGAATTACTTGCTTAGGATCCTGTGGGTAATCCATGCTTTGGCCGCCATATCTATGGTCCGGTTCCTGGCTGGGATTACAAAGAGACTGTAATTACATTAATTTAACCTTACTGGACTGGCTCACATCACTACGAATGAGCAATTAAAGCAGCTTAGTTTACTTGGCCGACGGTGTCGTGAAAATGCAGTGGGCGAATAAAGCTCAGTAACGTTTTCACAAAAGAAGATTAATCTTCAAACCAACTAACCCCTCTAATACAGCTTTATTTTTTATTTACTAAAAGGTCCTTTAGTGCTTAATTATCTGTTTCATGTTGATGAATGTCTTCATAAAATCCCTTGGGATGCAGCGGGCTGCCGGCAGGAGTGGAGAACCATCGTCTTTAACTTCTCTTACAGTGACCCTTTACTCATTCTGACATCATTTTGACCATGGACAGTCAACAATTGTGCTTGCGCAGGTCAGACCACTTGACTCAGACACAGCCAGCATTGAGTGCTCACTCTCCCACAGGCCTCAGTGGGAATGTGCTCTGCCTCCTGAGCTCATCATTTCAAACATTTCATTACTGTGCGTGACCCAAAAAGCAGGGACAGTGCAACGGCACAGAGGTCATTCTTTGAGCTTTCTTACGATTCATTTAAATTGTATGTAACTCAGAGATACACACTATAGTTTAAACAATCCTATGCGAAAGTCTGGCTCTTCTGGTCAAATGATGTTTTACCGGAAAACACAAATTCTCTATCTGTTCTATTTTTGTGCACAATTACTGTTGTTTGATGTATTTAATATGTAAAAAAACCCTGTAAAATTTATTATTTTTTAAAGATTTAAAATTATTTTTTTACTTTAATATGTTAAACTTAACTGTGAAATCATGCTCTAAAACTTGCTGGAAAATTAAGCATTTACTGTTTTGGTAACAGACAAATAAATGTGGTGGTAACATGGTACAACTGTCACTTAGTAAGTGAATGAAATAGGTCTTTGCCATTTGTATCCAAAAATACGATACAAATGTAATATATAATAAAAACTTAAATATTACATGACACCGAAAGCTGTAACTCAACATTCAAAGTATTTTGGGAAGACAGAAGTGTTGATTTTATACATTTGAACAGACAATAGCATGTATAGCATGTGTAGGTGGCAAATTCTGCTGATAAGTGTAATTTTACAGCTCAGAACATATAATGCAATAATCCAGGAGGGAAACTACATGCTTTCAATTTGACTTTAAAGCCTATTAATCTCCTAAAAGTACACTCAAACCATTCTGCAGGCATCTTTGGTGGTCCGCAGGATTTATAGAACGCTATTGCATTTAATACGGGAGAGAATTCTGTACCTTGCTGTGTGTATTACCGCACTAGCTTGGCTTAAAGTGCTCTCTAGTGCTTTTATAGTAGGGTAGAGGGAAATACCTTTCCCATGATTTGATTAGACAAATCTGGATCTTTATAACTTACATAACAGGACAATTTTACTGTCGAAACCACATAAGCCAGCATGAAAACAAAATATGAGCCCCTGAAACAGAAACTCGAGTGCTCTTGTGTTTATTGACTTGGGCATCGTTTCATGGGAGCATTGTCAACAGAAACAAATGTTGCTTATTCCTGCTTGTAAGCTCACTAGTCCTAAGACAAGATAAATGCTGAAACCCTGGGGATCTGAAAAGAAGACTGCAGCTCAGTCAAGGCTCTGCTCTCACTCTCGCTCTTTGTATCTCTCACTCGATCGCTCTCCATCACTCTGCCTTTTTGGACAGGACATGCAAATCCTCCACCCTCATGAGCCAATCACACCGGAGGAAAGCGCCCAGGGTTACATAACAGTCAGAGCAGACACGAGAAAGGGTGTTGTCTGGGGCTGCAGACGCTCTCACAACAGGCTTCCGTTCCCAATGAAAAAAACCCAAAACACTGCTTACGAGCACTTCAAAGCCCACCTGTTGCACATTAACCTGTCTCACTGAAGACCCCTCTCATTAACCCTTGGATGTCTACAGGAATCACTGCGTTTTGCTAGTTGGGCCATCATTTGCATTCGGACTTTTGCATACCTTTCATTTCCATTATGTGTTAACAGATTCGGCGCTGTCCTTTTTTGCATCGCTTCAGTGTCAAGAAATTACAAAATCATAGAAAAACCATCAAGAAGGGTCTTTGTATCTTATGCAAAAACAATTCCGTGCTGTTGTTTTGTTGAAAAGAGGTGGACAAAAGCCCAACGTCAATAATAAACAACAGGGGACACAAGAATGCCTGTTTACGCGCCACTTCTCTGTGTGGTCTGGTGTACGACAAGTTCGGGCATTGTTTAGAACATTTCCCCTTTGATGCTGTTTCTGCGCTGATGAAAACACATGAAGTCTGTATGACCCAAAACCAAACGAGCCTTGCTTTAAATCACGTTGGTATTTAGTGGCTAGAAATTGCATAACTGTTTTGTTTGGTTGCCTGTTATCAAACACAGCAGGCATGGTTGTCTATACTACCATGCATTCATAGAAATCCCTTCTACATAATGCACCTTTTTCTACAGACACAATGTGAATTTACTGGAATCTCTCCACCTTTTTTCAGAATGGTGGCCTCGTGGCTCAGTAAGGGGAGTTTCCAGGAAACGAAATTTCCAGCTAATGTGAGGTTTTCTCATCGTCTTCTGCAATCTCTCTTTTACTTCGAGTCAAACCAAGTCTTCTGATTATAAGTCGTCTCTTCTTGCATACTGATATTTCACACCCATGCTGCGTCCGCGTTTATCTTTAGATCCTTAAGCCCAAGATGTCAAATGCCTCTTTTGTTTTCCTGTGCCATCAAACGCAATTACATATTTGATTCGATTTTTTATTAGAAATAATTATCATTACAGATTGTTTAGGATCTGGCTGTCAGGTACACATTACAATTAAGTTCAATCTTCTACATTATAAATACAGATAGAATATTAATGGCTAAAGGCTCAGCTTAAATCATTTCATTTGTTATAATTGGCTTTGCTGTTAAAATTAATAATAACTACTGCAAAAAAATGGTCCTGAATTTGCTGCTTCCGAGACGGTACACAAGCACTTCCCATAACTTGGCGGGTCATTAGGAAAGACTTTGTCAAGTTTTTTCTTTCTAAATGGCAGCATGCTGGTAAGTTTCAGAAAGGCAGGTCAATCCCTTGCCGCAGAGCTACAGTAAAGCAGAATAGAAATTAGCCAGCAGGGAGTCTGCAGGGAAGAAGTTCAAAGCACATCCAGCCTTTGCTTGGGCCTTTTTTCTGTCACATCCTTTAATAAGTTTGCTTAGTGACATTGCCCACATCAAGTGACCCAGTTTGGTGCTGGGAATCACAATGTGTTTGTGGTTTTCACACGAAAGGATGAGCAGAATGCCAGAATATACATTTGGTGTGTTATGGAAAGCTTTGTTAATAATAGTGGCACTAATTCATTTCGATGTGTGGTTTATACTGCAATATGGATGTGAGTCAGAGTTTCATAAGTGCTGTGCTCCAGCTGGATGCTGTACAGTCTCTCAGGACCCACCCCTGCTGATCTGGGTCTGCACAGCTCGCAAAAGCAACCAAAGTGATACACGGAGGCCCCAGCATGGCCAAGAACGCCTGAGGGAATTACTGCAGTATAGGGAGAAGTGCGCTATCATATTCCAGCTGATGCTGTGCCGCACAGTTATAAAACTGTGCTCTTCCTGGAATTCTCTTCCATTTATTTATTAGAAAAATAATATGTAAAGATGTGTAACTCTGACTTAATGAAAGAGGCTTATGGACGTTGTTCCTGCAACTCATTTGTCTGAAATGGAGATGGAATGATCTTTCTTAACCTTTAATCCCAATATTCCCAAGTTTCTCATGTCCAGTTCTGACCTCTAGCTAGGACTTGCCTAACCAAATGATAGTCAAGTCAAGTAGATTTTACTGCCATTTCTACCATATACACAGTACATAGTAAAAATGAAACAATGTTCCTCCAGGACCAGCAACACAAGAGCAGAACAGGACAGAACAAGAGCAACAATACCACTAAACGTTTATGTTTACAGCATTTAGCAGATGGTCTCATCCAGAGCGATGTGCATCAGTGATTAAAGAGGTCCACAACTGTTCTTAAACCTGTAAAGCTATACTTAAATCAGCTATTTAACCAAGTTACTGCTGAAGTTACACACCATAACAAACCCTGTCAAAGAGAAAAAGCAAGTCAGAGATTAATACAGTAAAACAGTAAAACAGATTGAGTGTCTGGGAGTGCAGAATTATTAGGCAAGTTGTATTTTTGAGGAATAATTTTATTATTGAACAACAACCATGTTCTCAAAGAACCCAAAAAACTCATTAATATCAAAGCTGAATATTTTTGGAAGTAGTTTTTAGTTTGATTTTAGTTTGAGCTATTTTAGGGGGATATCTGTGTGTGCAGGTGACTATTACTGTGCATAATTATTAGG
>JBBPDH010000031.1:5007416-5025327 GCA_037974565.1 Clupeocharax schoutedeni
AACTTGGCTGTGGTCTGTCCTGTCTCATCTCATGAAAATAATACAATGATGTTTGTATTTTAGTTCAAGAGCTGTTAATCGCTTAAACTTTATCCGGAGTTAAGCAATGTTTCACTTCAGGTTGTTATTGGGAGAGCTGGGGGAATTTATGACTGATATTTTGTAATTGCTGAAGTTTTAATAACACTTGCCAGAGCCAAAATGTCTTGGTCTTGTATGAAGTGTTGCACAGTTCAGTGATTCATCAGTCAGTCGAGAAAACCAGTCTAGGAACTTAGTGTACCTGAACTCCTCCGAGACTGTATTTTTGACCTTAAGGCTGGCACAGCGCCCAGGCAAGTTTGCGTGCCACTCCTGTTGAGAAGATTTGCATCTGTACTGCCCGAATACTGACTGAAGCGTATAGCCACACCACAAACATGACAATAAGGGAGCTGAACTTTCCCATTCCCTCTGTCTGGCTGAGGTTCTGGGTCACATACGGTAAAGCTCGAATGACATCAAACATGAGCCCTGAGCCTCTGCATTTCAGGAAGCAAAAACACTGTTAGGTAAGAAAAGATATTCGGGGTCATGAGCAGAATGAGCAGAGCTGGAGGAGCGTGTTAGAAATACTCATGACTTGGACATTTTGTCCTATGGAACAAAGACAAAGCTTTAATTGATGGTTCTTTAAAGCACAATTCCTTGAACAGTTCTTTAAGTAACCAAAAGTGGTTCTTCTATGGAATCACTCCAAAGAACACTTTCTATTAGAAGTGTCTCGACTAAACGATGAGTTATTAAGCCTTGGCTGGACATTATATTTGCAGGTGTACATTTTATTAAACTGCGATGGGCGTCTAGACACTCTCATATTTGTCCATTGAGGAGAAGAAGGGCCTTCATATTTCAAGATGCTTGGCCATGAGTCTTATTCCTAACCTTGTGGTGTTCAAGTACCCAGTTAGCAACATTCTGTTGGGCCGGATCCGGCCCACACAATCCATGTCCCTCTGACCCGGATACCGCAAAGAATGAAGGCCCAGTGAAGGCCCAGACATGGTTTACCCCGGATCCGGCCCAACAGAATGTTGCTAACTGGGTAGCTGTATGTGGATTCCCACAACCTATATGGTGAAAGCTGCCTGATGTTCTGGACACTTCTTGGCCTATCTGGGGCCATTTGCATATACCATAAACCTTCCAACTATAATGAAATGCCTCACATGGGTGCTCCGGAGATTTTAATGAATAGCTGACATTGATGACTGACAAGAACAAACTCATTGCAATTTGTAATTATCTTCATAGTCCCAAAATCTGCATGAACTATTAACTTGTTTCCCTACCCTGTAAATCTGCCTTATTGAGCTTCATACCCAGCATGTTTTCATAGCATGCTATTGCATTATCTATTGACAAGGGTACAAGGGTCCAACTCGGTGGATATACGTAGCAAATTTGTCTGCAAATTCATTTTTTATAGGAAACACCTGTAGAACGCTGCTTTTGGTCAATTGAGAGGGCGGTGGAAAAAAGCATCCTGTGACGAGTCTTGTGCTAACTGTGGCCGCATAGTCATCATGGAAATTTAGCAGGAAAAGGAGATGACTCGTGGCTCCCTGGGAAATGCATGTGCCATCGCAGAAATGACATTTCCATGCATTTTCCAACCTATTTGCTTTTAAAGACACACAGTAAATCCCATGTCACACTTTTCCTTTCCCAGAAGCTTTGGGGGTTTGAACCTATATGAAGGTTACTGGCGACTATGGCCGACTATGGCGCTACTGTCCAAGCACACATGACTCTTAATGCATGGTTTTCTTAGGCAATGCACTTCAGCTGGAGGCAATGCATGGTCATTACAGAGCATATTTTGTTGCACGTACACTGTTCTGCACTGTTATCATTGCCTGTCACCCGAACAGGCCAGCCATGTTAAAGAGGTGAGCTGTTGTTTGTTCCCTGCCAGCGAGGCGTAGCAAAAATATTGATGCACTCCATGATAACAGACTTAAAAGCGTCACAGACCTCTTTATCAAGTCTACTGTGAGTTTTTAGCAGTACCAATTTTTTTCTCCTCGAAGCAGAAAGCCCCCAGAAGCGCCCCCCCCCGGTATATTTCCCACTTGGGATAGTGTCCCGACGTAGGCATGACTTTTTTCACTGAGGTGAATGTTTTTTTCGTGCTGTTCTGATTACCTGACCCTGTGTTTGAGGCCACGCTGTTCTGTTCAGGAATAAGTGTGCAGCCTATCAAGATCTCTCTGCAAGCAACACACGCCTGTCCATGCAAAATAGTGCAGACACCGGCTTCTTCGTGTTAGTTTGGTACATGAGCCTGGAGGTTATTTGAGGACGTCCCAGCTAAACATATAGGCATATATATAAACACTGGGGCTGTCTGGTGGGTTATAGTATCCCAAAACTTAACTAGCAGTACATGTATTTTTAGGGCGTAATTATAGGATATGAAAACATCATCTTGGCTTGCTTTACAAAGTATGTTCCACTCATTAGGTCCCGCAGCACAAACTGTGAAAATTGCCTTGTTGAAAAGTACTTCATGGACCAGGTGTTTGTTTATTTTTGCACTCTGATGCTGGTCACTCTCTGTCAACGCTTCCACTTTGGATCCAGCTGCTGCTGATGACTACGAAAAGGCGACCGTTTCAAGGGAATGCAAATGCAAAAATATTGTCCGCACCATGAGATCAGTCATGGGACGCTTTTGGATGAATTATGTAACACTCGCGTGGGGTCTCGGGGGACATGAAAGGCCACTGGACAAAAACAAGAGGCCTAGTTTTCACTCTCAATTTCTTTAGGGTATGCTGGGGATAAAAAACAATGGTTAGATCAGGCCCTGCTTCTGTGCATGTGCGGCTGACGTGTCTATTCATGGTCTCCCTTTACAAGTCTCGAGCAGAAGATTGAGAACAGAGCTTTTAATCTTGTTGCCGCAGGCGGGGTGCACATTGCATCAGTTTGGCTTCAGTACCCCAGTGTTTGTTACCTATAGCTACTTTTCTGCAGCCTGACTATGCCCTGATATCAAAGGCCTTGGAGCAAGGCTGTCAGCCGAAGCTGGATGTTGCAGTTATGTAAACACGCTGTTACCCGTGCCAGAATGTGGCCGCAATGCTGTTTGTTTCGGCTTGGTATTAAGCCCAAACAGTCTGAGAACATTAGGATGTTAGACTGATCAGACCAGACATTGTTGTGGTAAACAGAGTTTCATTCAATGTCTTCAACACTTCGGTGATCACAGTCTCAATGTCAGATGAAATGTCTTTAAATGGTTATTGCTTGCTTTTTTTCTGTAGTTCATGAAGCTTGAAACATAGACTTATAGGGTTTAGAGCTTTCGGGATTGTCTCCTGACCTTTGCTGTCATAAATACATGCTTTTTGCGGGGAATTGCATTTTCTAGCACTTTGAGTATTTCCAGCCTTTTGAGCCATGAACGCCTGCCCCCCTGCCATGACACTTACTATGAGCATGTAACAACAGCAGGTACTCAGTGAGATATTGTATCATGTGATAAAAACACTCCTTATATCTGCAGGTTGTACATAAACTAGATGCCATATTTACTCAAGGACAAGGGCAAAGAAAACAATCTGAATCACGTAAAGGAAATGTGCCTTGTCTATAGATGGGAATAACATCTGCTGGGTTTTTGCAAGTTCTCATACAAACCCCTATTTCAAAAACATTCACACGTCTGGTGCTAAAAAGTCCCATTCCCCCGAACCCCCTCCCTCCAAAAAGGACAGGCAAGGCTTCAGCTCTTAACCAGACTCACAAAATCCCACACCAGGAATCCGTTAGTGCTCATGTGATTGTACTTCCTCAGAAATGTACAGAGCAGATGATGTGTTGGTGTGACCGTTCAGTGTAACCACAACAGTCACTGTTATGAAAGGAAGATACTTTCAGGGTTTCAGCCTGATCTATGATCTATGACCTCTTGCCCTTAGCTGCCTCAGATTGGCTGTGGTACATCCATAGGTCCTAAAAAAAGAAGTATGATTTGTACTGAAACCACCTATAGCAGCATGAGTAGGCCATTATTAAGTTATGCTATGTTGTCTGCAGCTGCTTTGATTTATGTCCTTGTCTTGTTTATAAGTGAGGTTTGCAATCATCTCATTATAATTATTCTAACTGTTATAATTGCCGTTGCAATTATTGACACCATGAAACCCACACTTAAGTTAGCCCCGTCGACATTACATAACAGGACCTATGACACACAGTATCCAGTTCAGTAGTAGACAAAACTGCTATCATTGCTTTTATTAGTGTTGGCCTTTTATATGGTTGTGTAACTTCAGGGTCAACATCATACATCAGTGGGTCCATACAAATACCGCACAGAACTGGCATTGCAGGACCAAATGAAGTCAATTCAGCAATCTGCTCCACAACTGACAAACCAGGTGTCACAAAAGTGTCACAAAACGAACTTATCACACATTAAATGTTACATGATGGATATTTTTTATGATGGCTCTTTAAGTTTCATCTCACGTCACAAGCTCATAAAATGTTTTGCTGTCAAGACTGGATCGCCGGCGACTTGTAAAACCATCTCAGACAAGTCTGAAAAGGGCTCACGTGGGCTTATTTTGATGGCCGTGGTGAGCTACTTCCCTCCCTGAAGTGTAGTGGAGACACAGTGTTCTGAACATCAGGGCTTCTGTTTTGAAGACAGACATGCAAATTGGCGGGCGCAGATGCTGGCGAATGAAACACGACTTCCTGTCAAGCAGCACATACCACAGACACATGGCCCACAGAATCAATCAATCAGTCCAAAGCAACTGTGCCTTTCTGTCATTTTTCTTTTCCACGATTGACACACATCAGCAAGAAATGCTGTAAAGGCTCTGGACGACTGACTGCCTTTCTGTCTGGAAAAAAAAGGATGACCTTCTCTGTCACACAAGGCCCAAACTTGACTCAACTGGCTTTATCTCCATTCCTTTAAATGCCAGGCCCTTGAATCAAATGTGTACATCATTTCCACATGCATCAATTCTATTACATAAGCCTAATAAAAGCCTAATTCTAATACATAATGTTTTGTTTGTGTGCACATTTTTGTACATTTAGATTTAAATCAAGCGAATTCACAGCATTGCTTTATGGGAAAAATAATTATTTTACATGTAAAAAAAGAAATCTGAAGAAAATATTTAATGATTCAGTCATTTTTCTTCAGCTTTTTTTGCACAATAACCAATTTACCAGGTCCAGCTTCAAATCCATGGGCCTTTTTTTCATGGTGGAATCAGTCACTGACTGACTTTGCAACTTTATATAAACTTTATAGTTATATAAACTTTGTAGGTCAGGTCGACCAATCAGTGGTCAGTTTGATTTTTTTAATTTTTTAATAATTGAAAGCTAACAAAACTGAAATGCATTCCTCTTGCATGAGCAAATAACAAGGTACAGGTAAGTGGTCCGTAAGGGCAGGGCGGGGGCTTTGGGTCAGGGATTGAACAGAGAGTGCAATGTGGATCCTATGATTATGCATGTTGCACAGGGAGTGGCCAGTTGGTGCCCAGAGGGTGCAATGCAGACTATACAAGCTGAATAAAGATGTCTTTCCAGTGCATGAACAGTAAGTTCAGTGCAAGTAGTGCACTTACTGCCCCTGAAGAGGATGTGAAAGAGTAACTCTAGGCCAAATTGAAGCTCAGCATGTTAGCTATTAATAAGCCATCTTTTAGGGATTTATAACAGCCTGGAAAATGAGAGTGATCATACAAACCCATGCCTGACCAGGGGCAGACCAGTCGGACCAGACTTTTCATTTGTTCGTGGTCAGAAGCCAGACAGAATTGGTGCGTCACTGCTTCTGCTGCCTGGCTGCAGGGATACCTGCGCGATCACATATCTCACCCTTATCAGCTCATTTGCATCTGGCCTTTGTGAAATCAGCCACATTACAGAAGACTCACACAGTCTCTGCATACTTGTTCCACTGGGGCTTATTTGAGCGGATTAAACAGCACGTCTTTATTCTGCATGTTCATTATGAAAGAAACATTTGTACCCACATTCCCTCGCCCACAGACACCACAGAGTTCTCGAATAGAGGCAATGCACACGTTTCGCACACAAACGGTCTAAGAGACATAAACACACTTCTGCTCAAGTCATTTTTAACCATTTTAATCCGACTTTGGAGAGTTTCCAGGTTTGGAAATACTGGAATTTATCGAAATATTCAAAATTCCTCAAAGCACCCTTGGCCACCACAGGGTTAAAAAATTGTTTACACTGATACAAAACGTACGACAATGACAGTTTCGGCTGCAAGAAGATTTATTCATATGGAGGAATTCCTCTAGGCCCTGTACCCAGTGACCTCGCCACTTCCATGTACTTTTTTGCTTGTTTTTGTTTTTCTGGGGTTTTTTTTCTTGATAGAATTTGATAAGATGGACTGTAAAATGAGGAGAATGTGGTCAATCATGTGTCGGTGCTCGACTGTGAACCGAGCTTTATTGCTCGCCTTCATGTGAGGGGGAAGAATAGAAGAGAACAAAATGTTCCAGATGCTGAAAGTAGGTCAGGCTGCATCTTGTGAGGTCTGCTGCCTCCCCCACTCGGAATCCTGCAGAATTACAGCTGCCATGTCCATCACTCGCGCTGCAACTTCCCGCCAGTGAATTTGAAAAAAATAAAAGTCTGAGAAAGGAAAAACAAAAAAGCGAACAAAAATAAATCCATACATTTATTCTGAAATTACTTTTGGTGCACAAAACTTGACTCAAACTAATTATCCCATCGATTTGTACAATTATGCAAAGTATACAGTTAGGGTTGAAATAAGAATGGGATCCATTATTGAATTAGATCAGTGATATAATGATGTAATTGTTGGTACAGTTACTTATGTAATAGTATGAATATAGTGTACCCCATTAATTGGAATAAAACAAATGATAATATGCAAAATAACAATTCTCAGTAAATAAAAAATGATAATAGTATAAATAAATGTGCTTTATATACAAATAAAGCAACAGCAACAACAAATCAGGATGTATATCTTTATAATGAAATGTATGATCTGCTTAAAATGTGTGAGGCAAAAATAATTGCAGCTTTTCTAAAACTGGACTCTAAACTTGCCCTGAGTGTAAGTTCTGGATCTGTTGTCATTCTTAATAAAACCACATGGTGGGGTCAAAGAGTAACTTTTGTTAAGGAAAACTTGACAAAAAAACTACAACACATACTTTTAATCAGTGTATGTATAAAATGCAAATACAGAGATATTATAACTGCACTACTCTTTATATGTATTATATTATGATATTATTAGCATATTGTATATATGTTCACAAGTCATCAGGCTTCTGAACTGCTGACATTCTGCACACACTCACCACAACTGGACTCACACAATGTCACTTTAAACAATCCCACTTTAAACCCTCACTGCATAATTCTGCACTAGACATGCTATTAATACTTGTAAATGTTAAACTATTCTAATATGTGTGTGTGTGTGTGTATATATATGTATAATTTTATCTGTATACTTTTCTATATATTTATGTAAAGTTAGGGGAACACAAGTCTAAGAATTTAACTGAAGGTACATTGTTATCTGTATATGACAATAAAATCCATCCATCCATTATCTACCCCTTGTTCCTGCATTCAGGGTCGAGGGGGGCTGGAGCCTATCCCAGCTGCAATGGGAAAAGGCGGGGTACAGCCTGGACATGCTAACACATATATTTCTATATAAATGACCAAGCTGTGTAATTTTAATGTTCGGTTTAACATGCCTAGAGTTCTACACACATTTAATTGTTAAACTGTTTCTAACACATTTTGGGGCTGTTTGGGCTGCTTCTTCATTTTCAGATGTGACAGATTCCTTTCAAGTGTGAACACACTTTTGGTCTTTTGGAGCAGCGCAGGAACCAGAGCAGCCCTGGTTGCTCTATTTTTACTCGCGCTCAATACTCAACGCCGCAGAAAATTAATGAGATCCAGTTCCATCTATTAGCAAATCTTCAGCTGTTCCATGTCCTACATGATGGCAGAGCAATTGATTGCTAATTCAAGCGCTGACCGACATTAATCCTTTCTCAAATCGGGAAACCCAGGGGCGCTAGTTCAACACAAAAGGCGGCGGCTATTTGCATCTCCAAACAGAGTCTGCAGCGATCTATGGTGGCTACATGAATTCTTGCAGCATGATTAATTTCCCCCACCAGAGGATAGAGCAAGCAAAATAAAGCGCCAAAATCGATGGCGGCCTTTATTGATAGGCTTTGCCAAATAAACTTGACATTTAACTGCTTAACAGATCCTTCAATACATCACGGTTAGGAAAATATAATACCGCAGCGATGCTGCTACACGTTCGGAAAGGTCGAAGAAGAGGAGAGCGAGTGGAGAGGAGAAGAGGAGAGAGGAGACCTCTGTCAGTGTACAGCCTCTCTATTTGTCCAGCTGAAAGTGCCTGGAATCACGTTTGTGAAGCCAAAAGCGCCAGTCTTCCCTTTGAGGCAGTAATGTCTTCCAGGAAACATTAAGCCATCACATCTGCAGCAGCAGCACGCCGCTTTGTTGAGAAAGCACACTGCGGGGGCTGGTGATTTGGCCTTGGCTTTAACAAGGGAGAAAAGTGGGCCCACTGCTCAGGGCTTTTAGCCACCGACAACAGCCTCATGCAATTGGAGGCTCTCTCTTGTCCAGTTTGCAAACAGCGGAGTGTTCATAGGGCAGATAATTCCTGCTCCTCATCTCCACCCCCCACTGCACCACTCCCCAGGCTCCCCACCCCCCATCCCCAACGTTCACTCCCCACTACATCCCAGAGTGGATCCTCATCACTAACATGCTGTGATTTGGACAGCCGGCTACGCAGGACAGTGGTGCTGGAGCAGATCAATAGGCGGGGTTCCATGCACAAAGCTAAGGTGACAGGCGAGACTGCCAGAAAGGAGAGCGTGACCTTTGAGAATACAATTTGAAACATCTCCCAACTCCACCAACTTAACGCTGACACCCCACGGAGCTCAGCACTCATGGACGATTTATTTTCCTGGACAGTACCAATTGGGAAAGGGAGTAGATACTAGTAAACAAAGTCAGGTACATCAGTTCCTACACCCCCCCTGTATTGTTCCTGCAAGTTAGCCTTGCTCCTGCCGCTCCTCCTTCACTTCACGTCTCCGCCATCAGTGGGTTGACAAAAGGTTATTCGAAGAACAGTTGCGTGTCTCCTCGGATACCAATCTTGTCTCAGGTCCTCGTTTTATGGAGCGCTCCTCCGGCTTCTTGCATTAGCCAGCTTTCAATTACAGCCAAAAGCTCATCTACATAGTGCACAGGCCAGGATCCACTCTCTCAGCCTGTGCTATTACACCGCGGCCCTGACAGGAAATCCATACGTCTACTGCAACGATTTAGCTTCCACTTCTCTACTTGCTGCGCAAACTTGTGTGTCATTTCTTTTATGAAAACCTCGATAAATATTTTAAAGGTGAATGCCTAGTCCAGAGGCGAGGTTACTGTCGAAACATCCAAAATCATAACCATATAGGGTGCAGGATCGATTCCGAAGCCTCCCATTAGGCCGCCGGCCTGACATTTTCATACCGTTTGCCTGTGTTAGCCCTGTTTGTGGCTAAATGAATTTAGCTCTTTTAACTTAGTGTGGCGCCATGCCATATTTCTGAAGACTCCTGTGGCCTTTTGAAATCAAGTATTTCATGAATAAGTCAGAGCCACTTTTTCACAGTCTGCACATGCACATAGCGGTCAACAGGGGGCAATATGACCTGCTAAATCGGCCGCCCGGGTGTCTTTTTGTCCTCCAACTGGCGCAGTCCTCTTGTTTGAAGGGGAAAAAAAAACACTGCATTGCATTTAGGGCAATTGTGTAGCAACAGCAGGATGAAATGCCTGTGGATTTACAGCAGTCTCTGGCAGTCTGCATTGTATGCCTCAATTTTGTTTGGACAACCCACTCTCCATGTATAATTAACACTGATACAATTACTATTCTTTACGTCTGGGGACATGCATAAATATAAACTGGGGCATGCTCTGAGTTTACAGTGTGTTTGTGCAAAATGTCTGTATTAATACTAGACTGTTATGAACCCTTCTCATTTCTCACTTCAAGGACAATCAAATTTATATTCATGCTTATTTTTACTCCCTGTAGTGCATGCTTGATACAGCAGATAATTAGCACTGTGAAGACTTCTGGCAGGCTGTTCTTCACTAACTCTAGCACTAAATTATCAGCACAAGGAAACGAGGATTTAATAGGTTATCACCTATCATTACTTGGAGCTGTAATATTTCTGGCATGAGCAACAACACAGGAGGAGAGTGGTATTGGGGAGATTTTGGAACTTTTGGATGTGAATTCTCAATCTGCATTTATCTATCATGTGCTGGTTTCATTGAGCTACCCATAGTTAATATGAACTATTCAAATTTTGAATGTCTTCAATGTGAAACGCTACTTGCAATAAAAACACTCCTATTGTCAAGCACAGGACTTCAGCCCTGCCCTGTCTTTACCTGAGTGACCTGAATAGGCTGGAACAAACCAAATGTTGAGCCCTTCCCAGACAGGGGCCATCCCTCTTGTAAAATCATAGAAGCCTTGAGCTCCAGCCTATAAAAGCCATGTCTCCGCATCGACAGCCACACAAAAAGACTCTTCCTGCCAAGATCTTACATTCTCTGCAGTGCGGGTTGCAGTACAAAGGGACTCCATTTGATTCTCAGCGAGGCAAGATGCAATTAGTGACTGATTTTTGCATGCAAATTGAATTACTTGTTTCCATGGGACCTCAGGACCTCGCAGACATAGGCGGTTCCCCCCTGGTCCCCAAAGCAATGTGGGTCTGGCAGCATTAACATTTGATAAGAAGGGTCGTTTACAAGTCCCAGCTGCCTGTGAGACGCAGACAGTGACCTTTCAAACCACTGTAAATCTCAGACCTTTAAGATGTATGCTGCTCTTGTCTAGACCATCTGAAAGTCCCTTTATTCGGCCACCAAAAGCACTGAGTTTCTATCCTTTAGATAAGTGCCTTAATAACATTACCGCCCCGACAAATCCGCCGGCAAAACCTGCCGCTGGACATACTTCTCATATGCGATTGTTTCTGCTGTGATGAATTTGGTGGTGAGATGCTATTAGGTTACATGTTGAGAAAGTGTTTGTTTTCCTTTGTGCAGTAGCCAGGGAATCTGTCTTTTTGTCAAGAAAAGGCTCACCTGGCAGATCCTATAAAGAGCATTAGGAAGGTTGTTGCGGTGATTGATTTTCATAACTGGCCAGTTGTAGATCATCCTCCGGTGAATCCAGTTTAATCTAATTTGAGTACATTGTAAAACGCTCGGCCCAGAGAGAGAGAGAGAGAGAGAGAGAGAGAGAGAGGGAGAGCAAGCGAGCGAGCATGCAGTGGGGAATAGGAATAAGTCTGAGTTCAGAGGCTGGAAAGAGCATCCAGGGAGCTTAGTTTGAATAAGGAAATAATATAACCCGACGAAGAGGGTGATGTGAACCTCACAGCGCCAATCCAAATAGGTGTCAGAGATACACTTTTACTTCACGCTCACTTTGTTTGGCAGGAACATTAGCACTCACCTGTTGTTGCTCATAGAACCCTGAGAATGTGCAAAAAAATCAATTTGAAGAATTGCTCAACATGAGAGGTGTCTGTTGCCATGGGAAGATATCTTGATGAATAAAATGGCACAGTCGTCACCTGGAGATGTTTTCTGTTTTTGCAATACACTGAGAAATGAAAACACTGAAGCTGATACCATGAAAGCTATCTGCTGAGAATCAAACATGCTAAGGCTAGATAGAGTGAATGAATATTTGGATTTTGTATTAAAAAGACACGGCATGCTGAATTTAAACTGACTGGTCTCTACGAGCACCACTTTGATGGAGCAAATAGATATCATGCATTGAGGGTGTGTGTTGCTGGTCCGTCTATCCGGCTCCACCTGCACTGAGCTGAATCAGTGTGTGGTGAGAATTCTGGAGCCGAACGTGTGAATTTCACACACTGCATGCATCAGACAAAGAACACCCAGGTTATGACATCAGCAGCCTTCCTCCCACTGAAACTGTCGAAGCTGAGAGGTGCACAGGCTCCCACTTTTGCTTTTGACGCATGCAACTTCACAAATCCTCGCTATATGGGGTTCTTTATAGCACCTTGCAAGACACAGAAGCAGATTCTCAAACTCATGGTTACTGATGCAGCAAGCCTTCGTAAGAAAAAGAGATTCTGTGTGGCTAAATCATGTTTTGTGCCAGGAACCCGCCGTTTTGTCTAAGCTGTAAAGATGCCTGTGCCTACTGCTGGATTTTTATTTAAAACACAAGATTAGAAAGTGAGTGTGCTGTTAAAAAAAAAAGAAAAAAAGAAGCAGGCCTGCCAGCTGGCCCTGTAACTTCAAACCAATCCAGTGTTCCAAACGAGCTCATTGCATCCAATCCAGCAGCTACGCTCTTGTATTTGAATCCATCAGTAATTTACATAGCGCTTTATTATCTCCCACCATTGCCTCCATTGCCTTCATGGAGACATAGTGATTACTTTTTACCATGTCATCAACCTTGAGCAGTGAGTTTGAATTAGTCTGTATCCATGAAAGGATGTATCCGGTCCAGTTACATGGCCTGTTCAAATCGAGCCCGTCTGAAAATAAATTGAAGCTGGTAGCATGACTTGCCAGCTTTCCATTTCAAAATGAAGGATTTTTTTCCCTTCCTTCCCCAGAGGAATCTGACTGTGATTGAGAACTGGAAGGAGTGAGGAGGTCTGACTGACTCCCAAGTCATCGTTACAAAACATAGTCAACATATATTCGTTGCTGTTGGGGGAAAAAAACAAGATTTTCTTTGTTTTAATATCATTTGAAAACTGCTGTTTATGGTATGTTGGGAATTCACGACAAATAAGTTACACTGAAAGTTAAAAATAAAGGATTAGGAAAACTTTCTTAACTTTAAATGTAACATAATGTAACTATAAAGAAAAAGTCTAAAATGACCAAAAGTAACTGGACCCACAATCGGTTCTCCTGGTTTAGCCAGTCTGGCTGTAGCTGCTGTAAACTAGTGTTTAAGCTATTGCTTTGTTTGCTTAGAGGCTTCCATCGTCCACGTTCCCCACCCCATCTTTTTCATTCTTGAGCCATGTTGGTTTTACCTTGTCTGATGCCAGACCCACTTATTATACCAAGCTCCTGGAGGAGAGTCTTGGGTCTGCTGCCAAACAGATGACTGTTACTATGACATATTTGCTGTTCCCTCTCTGTTGCCTGTGGTGGTGTTATTGGACTGGGCACCACAAGGACAAAGTAAGAACCAAAGGATTTGTCCAACAAGCTTCAAACACACAGCTTGCAGTTGCACCACTGGGGTCCGAGTGTTGAGTAAATGCCCGAATTTGGATTTGAAAATAGACAGAATGCGTTGAGACACAAAGAGCTCCTAAAAGATTTGTCACAAGTACAAAGTGAGTGTGAGGATGAAGAATTTCTGAACTACAATGACTATGCATGGGGGGAAAATTAATGTTGCACAAAATTATAGCTTTTTTTCCCGGAAGTGTTGAATTGATTGATGTCATGGAAAGCAGGTAGTTGCTTCTTTCAAACATTTTACTTACAGTGGATGGCGGTGTGCATCCGAAAGAAAGCTTTCTATAAGAGTGAGAAAGATAAGACTAATGGGAATAGTATGATGTATGAGACTCGATAGGTGCGATGAAGGGGGATTTGGAAGGGATATGGCTAGATAGTGACAAGACATAATCTGTTCCCCTTCATATCGGGACTGCTGTGCTCTAAGCCTGATCTGATGGGCGGCAGTGCTCAGGGACCATCGCATGCTGGAGATCAGAACCCCCAGCTGTGTGGATGGCGTCGAAGCCTGTCTGACACACAGTGCAGAAACAAACGTAATCACCTTGTCATAAAACAGCAATAAGGGGAATACAAGCAGTCATCTGCTCGGCGCTCTGCCTGCGGCTCTCTAAGAGGCTTTGTATTGTTTGCTGCATGGCAAATTTGATATAAAGGGACAAAAAAAGCATGGGACGAGAAAAATGTTTGACATCCTAAAATGCAGAGAGAGTTTGGGGGGCATTTCTTCTCTCATTTTTGGTAGATTTACTGACGGCACAAAACTGTCTTTCCAGTGCCGGTAGAGACTGTCTGTCTTTAATGACAGGTCAGTAATGAGTGGTCAGTTCTCCCTCGCTGGTCCCTTTAGCTGAATGATTGAGGGAAACCTCTCTGAAATATCTTTCACTAGAGGATGAGGAGGAGGAGGAGGAGAGGATGCTCAGCTTCAGCTCCCTGGGCAACACTGCCAGAGCCGTGGCTCGGCTCAACGAGCCTTATGTGCCAGCCCCTCTCTTCGACTTGAAGCTTCTCCGACCACAGCGAGGCCAATTAGGGGTGTGCTCTTGAAAAACCAGCAATTATTCTTTCGCACGACATGCATGGCTCCTGCGTTCCACCCATTATTATCTCCTGGCTCCCCCTCTGTGAGGAGCTGGCAAACCGTTCACGCATCCCCACTCCTGCGAGCTTCACTGCGCTGGCCTGTCCAAAGCTGCAACCTCGCACCGACAGGACCAAGGCGCGGGGAGCTAAAATAGGGCATGGAATAAAAGCATGGTGAGCAAGTGATTAGGAAAGAACTGCAGCGAAGAAAGCGCTAGTTTCAATCACAGCCCCCTGCTTACAGGCCGAAGATGTCTCATTCAAATGCTCTGTAATTGTTTGTCTAATGTCAAGGCACGAACGCCTCGGTGTGCTTGAGGGGTCAAGAAAGCGGGGCTTAAATGAGGCGCTGCTGTTCTAATCTGAAGTTTGAGGTGTTCAGTGGTGCCCATTAGCATGGCATACACTGAACACTATGTAAATCACCTCTAAAGGAGCCCTGGAGAAAAGCTATCATTAAAACAAGCCATGAATAGATATTTCTTTGTCCAGGCCTGCACATTACTGTGGATGGATAATCACTCTGGCAATTATAAGCCACCGTAGGAGGTTCTCTAGCACTGCACTGGGAGCCCTATCTGCCACAGGCACCGACTCCCCGTAGCCCACGTATTGTATGAAGTCATATGAGCAGACAGCTGTGGGGCTAATGTTGGAAACCCCTTGTGATGATGGAGCTTTGGGAAATGTAAAACAGCTTGTTAATACAAGATGAGTCGCTGTGAATCAATCAGATGTATTACGTTTCAAAGGCAGTACCGGCTTATTAAATGAACAAAGCATTATTCCGTAAAAGTTTGTAGTTCAACTTTTGGTTCTAGTAGGATTTCACCTTGTGCTTTGCACCAAGGAGACCCAGTGCCATCCCCACATGTCCTCCATCCTCCCCCTCCTCCCTCAAAACAGCAGTCTCTCCCTTGTCCTCCAGCCTTTCTTACTGCAGTAAGATGAAGCAACTGCATGCGAGACACTTGCTAGTTTGAGTGCCTGATTCTGAAATCACTCTCTTCATTGTGACCTTTGAGTTTCAAATCTTTCTTTTTCTCTTCTCTAAGGCGGTGGAGGAGCCACTCTATGATATTACTAGGGAGGCACGAGGATAATAAAGGGGGCGCGAAGCCGTCTTTCTTCCCTCTCGTGACACCGAGAAAAAAAAAAGAGAAAGTTTCATGACTGAGCAATTCACTCCTTTCATCTGGGGCCGACACATCTTGCTGGCTTTTAGTTCGTGTTCAGTACACTCCCCCTCTGGCTGCGTGTTCTGTCCCAGAGAGGCGATGCTGGGCTCGTCAGCTCTGCAGATACACACCCACACACTCTGGCCCCTTCGACCTGTCTGAGGCGCCATTCCATTGAGACGCTTCTTCTCGAGCAGAGCCGAGCACTGTCCACTGGCTCTGACCCCAAAACCCAATCACAGACAACAGAGAACAACAAAACATTCCCAGGGCTGTCATTTACAATAGACACACAACCGCAGGAGCTTGTTTTACAGCACTGTCGTGATAATCAATAAGTGACTTGCCAGTTCCAAGGTCCTGCTGCGGCGCATTTCCCACTCACTTGCTCTCTTTCTCACTCTGTTTTTCTCCCTCCATCTCGATCCCATCCTTGACGCCTCTTGTCGGCTCTGGAGAGAGAGTGTCTTCTCAAATAAATTGATTTGATGGTATTGCTGATGCCAGATAATGTGAAAAAACCCAGTGGAAGCTGTCAACGAGGAACCGATCAATCACTTGTGCCACCACTGTATTTATCCACTCCCTTCCTGCCGCATCAGCGCCCTACTTAAATAATTGTTTATTAGGGAGACTAATCTAGTTCAGCAGGCCTGTGCTGCACTCTGACAGTGGCTGTGTTGATTTGAAGACAGTCACCAGCGATAGCGGCGTAAGACGGATAGCTTTAAATGCTCAGATAAGAGGGACATCGCCGAATAAGTCACAGTCACCTCGCCGGCACGAAACAGAGCGGCCTGTCACACCGCTGCTCAAATAAATTGATGCCTGCTCTGTCCAATGGGGCCGCTAATTGTATCGTCTTTTACCTGGAAGGTTTTGTCAGTGCACATCTGTCATGTATGACATGTGTGAAATGACAGTCTTCCAGGTTGTTGAGAGAGGAAGATGCAGGGTCAGGGACTCCCTGGCATGCTGACAAGGCACGGTGCTCACACCCAGCCATCACTTCATTAATCCCCAGCTAGCACGGAAATCCTGGCGGCTGCTTGCTTAAGCCCAAGTGTGTTTATTTTGCATTGTTGTTGGAGTCTAAGTGGGACAGCTTTCTCAGGCCTGCCGCCTTACAGCTTTGATCCCACTCTGGCTGCTGATGCAGGGCTTTGAAAGCGCTACTATCAAAATTCTACAGACTCCAGATTTTCCTTTACTATGCTAAAGACGAATGAACAAGAGAAGCCTTGTGCAGATCAGATCTTGCTTTCCATCATTGTTAGATAGGACAGATAATTGGAAAGTGTAATAATAAATTAAAAATGCCCTATTCATTCTGAATCACAGTATTCTGCACTCTGCATAGGTTTTATGCTTTACCCAATGTAGGGCACACAATTCAGTTCTTTAATGAACAAACTCTTCATGCGCTTAGTCAGGTGTGTTAAAGTAGCGAAAGTCCAAAAATGCACATGGGGTCCTTTTGACTGAGACTGGTAACAGATGGGTCTGCATGTGGGTCCACAGTTTAGTTCTTCACTTTACCACACACTAATCCATAGTAACTACAACACACAAATTCATAGTAACATAGAGAATAACTTATATATGGTTGCAAATTAAGTTTTAAGAGCAAGATCTGGGTAATCCTAGGGTTGAACTTGAGGAGCTGAGGATGAACAATGACATTTCAAAATACTGTCATTTTTAATTACTTTTGAGATAAATTACCTTATAAAATGTTTTTATAAAAACCTTATAAAACCATTTATTTTTCTTTAATAAAACTGCTGTTTATCATAACATAGCACTGGTATTTCATGTTATGTAAAGTTCACTCCCATAAACATATATATATATAAGGAAAACAGGAGAAAACTATTATCCATTTTGGAACAAAGTCCTTCAGTTACTTTTATCTTGCTTTACTGTTGAAATGTATTTATTTACTATGTATAAAAGCAACTTGCATAAAATGATATATGATGATAAAATATCTGTTATTTTGATATTGCTTATCACACATTTTGTCCAGTCCAACCAATTGTTGTATTTATATATTAGGGCTGTGAGTAGATTAAAATATTTAATTGTGGTTAATCTCACGTTTGCCATAGTTAACTTGCGATTAATCGCACCTGTCCTAAACATACTGTTTTTAATACTCTTATCAACACAGGAGTTGGCAAATATGTTTGCGTTATTTTATT
>JBBPDH010000031.1:5064809-5077739 GCA_037974565.1 Clupeocharax schoutedeni
AGAAGGGAACCAAAGAACACACACGAGACCAGACCAAACAGAGAACATAACACAGAACATGCCCACGTGCCATAACATAAAAAGCCCCAAAACCCCAAAACAAAAGCAGTGGCTAAGGTGCCACTGACCGGAAACCTAACACAAAGGTTCTCTAGTGCTTTTCTTCTCATGCACAATTAAGTTCTTGAACAAGCCAAGAGTTTTGTCTCACTTTCAGATCAAGACCTCATTTATTTTTACCTTATTTGAAATTACCAGTTGACCTTAAGATTGCATTTAATTTTTCACAGCAATGGTCCAAAAATCCTGTTACATTTTTGTACATTAAAGAAAGAAATGTTTTTGCTTTTTACATAATGTCACCATTTCAGTGACATGGTTTTGTTTCAACAGAGCATGTACAATCTTGAGCAATGCAGAGAATACAGAAGACCTGTGGTTTCGTTTTTGTATATATCTATAGAGGCTTATATCTATAGCATGTTTTTTCTATCTTGTCCATGTATTGTGGTCAGTGTGGTGGGACAATGGGGGAATCTCACTTAAACTGTCAACAACAACCACCTAAATAGTACTCTAAAGAGGAACTGTGTAAAAACTGGCAGCAAAAAGAAGTGTAAAAGAAAACAAGCCATGGCTCTGACAGAATCCAATTACTCAGCTTGATGGCTGCTTCAGCATGGTGGCCCGGCCTACTCTAGGCCTGGCTGGAATCATGCATGCTCCCTTGAGATCCTCATAGGCCAAAAAAACAAAGCAAAAAGCAGCAAATAATGGCTTTTGTGTTATAGCTATCGCAATCATCATCTGCCCTGAAACGAACCAGGAGAGTAAGGAAGAGACGCCTGCCAAACGGTGGAAAGGAATGCACTTTGAGAAACACAGTAGATGGCACAGCCCTGGACTGGTGCCAAGTGCACATCTAAAGCATCAAAAATCATTGGCATGCTGAGTCAGGTGCCAAAACACATACATTATACATCTTTCTGTGATGCCTGTCTGAGCTGAGTTTTTTACCCTTTCCAATGCATCACACTCACAAACACTCGAGGAAAGCAGGGAGCATCAGTGGGTTGAATAGGAGGGAGGAGCTGGTGCTCTATGTCTGGTCCAGGGACAAGTTACAGAAAGAGACAGAAAGAGAGAGAGAGAGAGAGAGAGAGAGATAAAGCGAGGTGGGTGCATACGCTGGGGGGCAGCATTGCAACACAGAGGGTCTGCACTATTAGCTCTGACTAAGAGGTAGGTGGGCTATCTGTGGGGGCTAAATTAGCCATCTATCAGTCAGGACACATTAGGGGTAGGGACGCACAGATGTGGAAAAACAGGTTAAGCTGACATTGGTGGGGAAGATTATGGGGATGTGTCCTAAGTAACTTCCCCGGTTCGTTCTCGCCAGTGAGCAGCACTGACAGAGTGCTTTATTTATTACTGCATAATAAGCTGATGGAGGTGCGAGCGTGGCTAGCAGGCTCTCATTAAGCAATGGACATTTTATTTTTAGAAAGGAGGGTGCAAGGCAGCAACAAAAATGACAACTTGCTTTAATACAAAAGTGACAACCTGTGATAAAATCTAACAAAATAACAGCGAGTGAGCAGACACTGGTTTTAATGATCATCCCTCTGAGTAAGCTCCAGTCTACATGCGAAGATACAGATGTAGCTAAATACAAAAAAAGAAAAGAAAAGAGAACAAAAAAAAGCGCAAAATTTCTTTAAATCAATGTCTTCGATGTCCATAATTACAAAGAGTGCCATCGCAGTTCTGGGATTGAGAGATGGCTGTGCTTATGTTGTGCCGATACGTACAGCCTTCACTCCCCGGTAGCATTTGTCGCGGTTGTTACCACTAACGTATGTAAGGCAGTTAATGCTCACAGATGAGAGAAAACCCTGGGTGATGGGCCATAAAATCCCAAAAAGCATAAAACAAGGCCCAAATGGATATTTTGGGAGCGCGAGCTCACTAGGCACATCACAATGCGTCCTCCGAGCCTCATTGCCTCCAGTAAATGTCACACAAAACACATAATATATCGCAACAGTAAACATGTGCCGCATATTAACACACCAGCTCCAATTTACTGGACATCAGTACCAAATTAACTTGCATATTATCGCTGTCATTTACTGGTGTTGTGTCTATAAATTGCATCCCCTCATTTGTATGGCAAGGAGATGTTTGTCACACTAGATGGAGTGTGTGGTGGAGGGGCAGGGAGGAGGGTTGTGGGGGTGGGGGGATTGGTTGAGCAGCGTGTGTGGTGGCCGCCGGTCACCCTGTGGCTTTCTTCTGTACTGGAGGCCCTGCTCGATGCTTTTCACTCCGACCCTTACTCAAAATGACTAAATCCTCACGTCAAGCCCTCTAAAGCTCCACATCCTCGCTGGAGATGTGGATTCACACCCACTTTGAAGTGGCCCCAGCATGGGTTGGGCCACCGGGATTGATCTATGTCCGCTGAAAGCCTAAATGTCTCAATGCCTTCTTTGTTGCTTTGTAGGAGAATGAGCGTTACAAGTCGCCTGACATCCTTCAAGCTCATATAAACCCTCTACACACATACTTTACATTAAAACGCTTTCACAGAGGTGAAATACCTAGATTGTGAACTGATAGAAAAGTGCAATGTAAACATCATGTATGTAAGTAAAAAAAATAAGAGGTTGAATGTAGGAAACACCACCTTTAATGTTCCAGTGCATGCTAACCATTTCCCAGTCTATACAGACTATGAAGAAACTAAGATGCACTGCTTCCTTAAACAGCTTCACTGTTCTTTGTGTCGTAAACCCAACATTAGTGTGTGTTAGTGTGTATCTGATTAAAAAATGGGAAAGAGCCAAGGCCATGGAGAGGAGAGGCTATTTTGCTATTAGTTGAATTATCACTTATGTTGCTGCATTCAGAGGCCATTACCATCCAGCGGGGAAGTTCTCTCTTCTGTCCTCTAATAAATAAACTCTTTGTCAGTGGCCTCTTATTTTCCTTTCACTCCTTTTGCACTTGCATGTAGGTGTGCAAACAAGCACTCGCAAATACAGAAACACTGAGGGATAACTGGCTTTTTTGATTTTTGGTATCAAGGTTAGACTTTGCTTTCTGGCAGGGTTTTGCTAAAAGTTATAAAAGTTAGTCTTGAGTGAGAAAAACTCGACAAAAGTACAGATGCTTGAAAATCAGGCACAAGTTCATGCAAAAAAAAAAGTACAGCACTTTGTTACTTACCACTTCTGCAAATAAATGAATGCACAAATAAATAAATAAATCTCGCACTACATGTCTGCATGCTGGCACAGATACAAACTGACTCGGGCTGACATGGCTTGCCGTAGCCGTGCTGATGTTTGTCATAAACCCAGTTAGTAGGTCTCAGCGGAGGGGATGGGCCTGCTCTTTCCGGGGCTAATTGAAAAAGATAGACAAGCTTGTTTAATAGTGCTAGGGGAGGAGGCATGCTGACATTGCCGAGATTAAATTGCAGTCCACTGAGTGATTGAGGTTTCTAATCCCATCTAATGCACTCGTGGATACTTTCATACTTAAATCTGCCGTCTCAAACACCGTCTCCCTATCCTTTAAAAAGCTTTAAGTAATAGGAGGCAATGAATTAGCTCACATGAGAAAATGTAGGATGATTTAATGGAAAGCACGTCGCAATTATTGCCCCTGCTCTATTATTTTTTTTTTCATCAGATAATTAGATTTAATTATTAAAATCCATCTCTAATCTGCTTTCCTCATTTCCCCCTGAAATTAATAATATGGATGCTTTCTCTTTCTTGTGTAATCTCCATATCTGTAGGCATTCCTGGGTGCAATTTCTGTCAGTGGAAGATGCTGTCTAAGGTAAACATGGCCGACAGACAGAAGCGGTCGGCTCCTTAATAAGAAAAAGTAAATAGAAATAATGCACTGAGGGGAATGCGTGGATGTGCACGCATGCTGCATTGTATTCTGCGTTGATGAATGTCAGCACTGTATCTGAATAAGCCTAATAAAGATTCCGGCGCTTTTGCAGGGTTACTGCAATCATGAACCCAGTTATAAGGGTGTAAATGACCCTAATTATTGGATATGCAGGGGAGAAAAACATGTCAGGCTTGTTAGGAATATATCTTTAAAAAAAATTCAACAGATATTTAACAGCCCTGGGGTATTCTATAACAAGCTCCATCCCTTGAAGGTTGCCATGGCCTTCAGCAAGGCTGCTCTGGGGATGTCCTAATATATAAAAGATAATGAGGAATTATGTATCATACCTGTGGCATCAGTCATCAGACTCAGGCCAGTGCACCAGGGGTCATGGCTTAATTCCGAGGAGGCACCTTGTTAAAAGTGGTAATTTCAAATCCCCACCGGATAAAGGATAATTAGATGTTAATCGAGATATGCTGTAATCTGTGGGATGCACAGGACTGGAAGCTTAAGGGCTCATGCAGCCTCTCCGTGTGATCGTGCCATACGGAACCAAAAATGATCAGCCGTCCCTGTGCAGCCAAGGCAGCGTTCTTTCCCTTGCATTTCCGGTTCCAGACCGTTTGAGGAAATCCTCTGTGCTTGGCACGCAGGGGAACAAGCACGGGCCATCTTTGAGTTTTTTCAGCTGCTCTGAACTTCACCATGTACCTTTCACCAAATCCCTTACTAATTGTTTCCGTCTCCTAGGTAGCGTGTGCCCGCTTTGATGTTCAAAAGCCCCCTTCCTTACAAAGGAGGCTGGCTGCGGGAGCAGAGGAGGAGGCAGATGGGCCGCGACAGGATGCGGCGAACCTGACGTCTCTCTTCCCCTTTCAAGTGCTCCAGTTCAATCAGCCCTCACCACACAAGCTGTTGTGGAGCACCTTTGAAATCAGAACGTCTGCACAATAGTCTTGACTGCTAATGACTTCTTGTAAAGTTCCAAAGCCGCTCTGATTACACACCCTAACAAGCGCGGATGAGGACACATATGCCCGATGCGCGGGCACACCCGTGCCACTTCGGCGGCACTCATAAAAGCAACATGAGGATGCTAGTAAACAATTAATATGTTAATTCTGTGAGTCAATACCAAAGCAATGGAGATGCAGGTGCAGAGCTGTGCTTAAAATGGCTTGTTCAAACCCCCCCCCCCCCCTTTTCATGCTCTGTTGAAGACTGTACTTTGACTGCAGATACTGTGTGTACACCTTCAGGCACCCTCCCCCGATGCCCTGCTTCAGCATTAAAGGAGAAAGTCAATATACTCACTAACCTCAAGCTACTGACCCAATGAGTGGCTCCACCAAATGAGCTTTGTGCACGCCAAGCTACCAGCCCTGTCTTGGGTAGCAGAGCAGCAGAAACAATTCTGCCTTAGTCGTATTATGCTAGGTGTGACCTACCATCCAGCTCAATATCCCACCTCAGCACATCAAATCCACATGATTTCTCATGTCCAGCCACTGAACCATATAATGTGGATGATATGATTCAAGGGAGTGAAGATGAGATTACTGAATTGTTCTCCACTGATCCATCAACATCTGTCCTATAGGTCTGTTCTTTTGAAGTTGTCTAAAACCTCCTGTCCAAACAAACTAGATCCCAGAACCAAACTTCGTATCGTTTTATGTTTGGACTTCCACAGAGACTGGGGGGGGGTACTTGCATGAGGGTACGAAGGAACTAATCCCTCTTGAGAATGAATAAGAAGTGAGAGTTACCACGCTGGAGTTCGTGAACCGAAGGAGCAGGAATCAAACAAGCAGGTACTAGGACGAAATGTGGCACCTTGAGCTGGCTGCCTTGAAAATAGCCTAATGCAGCAGGCTGCCTCTAAAGTGGGAGAGTGCACTCCCTTTCCAGTCCAGAGCTTCAAGGACTTTCCTAAATTGGGTGGTGGTGGTGGTCAAAGAAGCGGATGTGTGGCGAGAGTGTGTGTGTGTGTGTGTGCATGAGTGTGTGCAAGCGAGAGAGAGAAAGACCTCGGATAGAGTGTGTGTTACCTGCTGTACTCAGCACTTGAGGGGTTCAAAATTCCGGTCTTAAGCTGATAACCGATTCAAGTGAAAGTGCTTGTCAAAAGGTTGCGAAGCCCCCCTTTTTCAGACATGGGAGAAGTGCAGAAGTAGATCCGGTGCACATAGTAAGCCAACATCAGCCTCTGCCTCCTTCAAAGCCCACTCTCATCTTGAGTGACCATCTTCCTCACGAGCGAAGGTACTGTAAATCCAGTACTGATGGAGCTTCTGGGTCCTGGTGGCTGAGTTAAATGGGAAGAGTTCGACTCAAAGAAAGGTAAAAGGTCTCCGCTACCTGCATCTCACCCGAAAGCCTTCATCTTCAGCCGAGCAAAGACGTACAATAAAATATGAATGTCTTAACTTCAAGGACAGCTGTCATTTCCGCAGCGTGGCAGCAGTTTTTCGGGCAAGTGGCAGCGAGCCATGGGAAGGATTGTTTATTTTTTCTCGCGCTATCCCCTTTTGTTAGGTTGTTTATTTATTTTTGGGGGAAGATAAATGAAATATCTCAAAGCCCTCGCAATTTCACTTACACAGCTTTGAGAGAAAGTGGTGATGGATGTTAAGAGCAAACAAATTGCTCCTATGTTTAGGTGTCGGGCTCAGGTAGCAGTAGGTGACAAATGTGAAGCATTTACTGTGGTGTTGGAGTGGGCTTTTCTCTAAATCATAGCCTCAGGTTTGGGGCTAGTCAGGACTCTTTAATACAAAAAAGAAAGCCTATTGTAACAGTGCAGGTCAATTCTGCACATACGGTCATTATTTCACTCTCACTAAAATGAGCAAACCGGCTAAATGATCTGAAATCTGATATCACAAGCATCACGAGTTGTGCCATTTCCTTTGTAACTTCTGTGATGTTTAAACTGTAAATGTAAGTTAAATGTCATTTTGGACAATTTATGTAATGGCTCCATGTAATCAGTAACTCGTATTCAAATTATGTATGTATTTACATTATATACACTACATGTGTGTGTGCATGTGTATGTAAAAAGAAAAACAAAAACAGAGATAGAAGTTTGTTTTATAGTTCATTATTAGTCAAGCAAACCACCTTTAAAGAACACCTGGATGATGTTTAAGCAGGTTGAAGGTTGAGAGAAGGTTTAGGGGTATATAAACTGTAAAAGCAAAATTTGGACATTTAAACTCCTGAGACCTGGTCCATTCATTTATATCCTTCATAGTGGACTTTTTGTTCACCTGTATCTCCCTTATGTATCTGGGAAGACCCCGTCATACATGAGGAGCAAGATGTTCCTCTGCAGAACCGAAAAGAAAACCAGGCCTATCACAGCTAAACTATCCAGAGGATGTTCTAAGACTTATAATTCACTGTTGAACTAAAATACAGGTTTCGGTGTCCTTGCAATCAACAGAACAGATCAAATTGAACGTGTTCTTGGGTTAATATCACGTTTTTTATTTTCTAAATTTAGTTCTATTTTCACATGGATATCGTCCCGCTGTCCTCTACAGTGGACATGCTGGGAAATGAAAAATATATTCAAAGCAATTTAAACTGTAAGGTGTTTTTTTAGGCCCAAATAAATAGAAAGAAAATCACACAAAAAAATAAATTAAAAGACACATTTTTCTTCAGTTCTCAGGATGTTAACATTGGGTAGCTGACTATATGTGGGGTTAGTGGGAAATTGTGCGGATGTGTAATTTGACTTTTTGCCGAACTATACCTATAAAAGTAGCTCGGTGCTGTTTTACTAAACAGTAAGTCTTAGACATTTAACTCCTGTAGAAAAAGAAGAACATAAAACAGACATTAGACGCTTTACATAGCATCAAAGCATGCCCTAATAATACTGACCAAAGTTAACAGTGCTTTGATACAGCCATTACTGTAAAACATTAATTATTAAGTTTAAACAAGACATTATTTTTGGTGCTTTTCCTAAAAGGACAGAAATGCTCCATTAGTTTCAGGCTCCCAGGCAATGAATTCCAAAAACGGAAGGACAAACTGACCCAGGGATGTTCCGCTCAATGTGACCATGAGATTGTATAACGGGCAGTTATGATAACATAAATGAGTCTAATTTTTACTAATTGTGTATATGTTATGTTGTTTTATTTTAATATATTTGAAAAAAATAATCAACCAAATTTGACATTAAATGATTGTATGGTGTCTAATACACTTTCCTTCACTTCTGAGTAACAGAAATGCCAAGGCTGGACATGCACAGGATATGCTATAAGCAGGAGTTATGCTATAAGCAGGAGTTATGCTATAAGCATAACTACAATCAAAGTGCCAAAAAAGTTTATTTTGTGGAATAATGCATATAAGATCCATTTTCACTTCCCTAACGAATCCATTCAACATATATGATCTCAATTATATTTTTCCTATAATCATGTGTCCAAGCCAAGGGCAATCTGGGATTCTTTATCCTTACATGTATAGAAGCAGCTATATTACAGTGCAGATGTAGACTAGGAGAGAGCTCATTTTGGTTGAATAATAGTCCTGTTCCCAAAAAGGAAACACAGCAAGGAAGCAGAAGAAGGAGGGGGGGCCGCCCATAGGCCCCCTGATTAAAATCTAATTATTCTCTGTCATTATCTTTGCAAAGATGATGTCCAGAAGTCAGGGAACAGCACAATTCCTCTTTGCCTTTTGATATTTGCATAGAAGGGGGAAAACAATTAGAACCATGGGGATTGGCCATATTAGTCCAATCCCTTGGAAATGAATTTATTACCTGCCAGACACTTAATTGATTCCGTGCGACTGCATCCCGTTCCTCGTCTTAGATGCTGGAGGGGTGTAGAAGTAAATATGCCAAGTTCCCATCCCCTGAATCTCACTCTCATGGTAGCAATGAAAAGTTGAGACGAATCCAGCCCTGTATGTTCCCAGAGAGCTAGTAGGTGCACAAAGGCGGTGAAAGCAAAAGGCTCTAAAAGGGTTTCAGAGGGATCTTGCGAGTAACTCCTTACATCTGTTCCAGTTTGTGTTTACTGAGTGGGAGCATGTACAAGAAACAAAAAGCTTTTGATCAGAAAATCATCCCACCACCATGTGTTCCTGGAGAAGAGCATTTCTCACTAACAGCAGCGTGAGGTTAACAGCAAATTCAGAAATAATGTGCCATTTCCCCATGGACCTCCCCTTGTCCTTTTCATTCTCTTTGTGCCGGAGGAACAATACGGACAAGGGGAAGCGATTCTGCACTAAGTCAACATGATGGGTCCACAATGTTGCCAGTATTTGTGGCTAGAAAGATAGTCGGTGCTGCCCAGGGAAATTAAGTCTCTCCGAGGTGCTGTTCTGCTTTGTAATGGGCATTGTGTATGTGTGTGTGTGTGTGTGTGTGTGTGTGTGTGTGTGCACATTGCTGTGAAAACAAAAGTAATACAGGACTGATTGACCAGAGCTTTGAAGCCAAGCCTTTTTATATATTATTATTCCGAGTGTTGTCTCACTTACAAAACAATAGCAAATCATAATGTAATATGTGAGCCATTCATTCAGAAATATCCCATTAAGTAAAATACGTACAGTCGGTATTGTGCTATGCCAGGCAGACAAAATGAAATTCATCTGGTTTGGGGAAACAATTATTTCCTCCAGAAGGGAAAAAAAAAAAAAAATCAAATTAGCGATTCTCAATAATTATCATGTGACTTGTCTGAATTAACACAATTAAGATCCATTTTCAGTGGGATTTCATGATGAAATGTATGACTCCAAGACCAATTATGTCATTAGGGCCAGATGTTCGCACAGCTGTATTCACACTGACAGCAGTGCAGAGGGTTAAATTAACCACAGTAATTGCACAATAAAGCAAGGCCTGACAGGACTCCAAATGGCTTAGGATTCAATCAAAGTCAAGACGGCTTCTTTAAGAAAAAGAAAAAAAAGCACCCGCTAATTAGAAATACTACATTAAGAGCTAAGAAAATATTGATATTCCTTTTGTGTCTAATGGCTGCCTCTATGGTTACGGCACAAATGAAGCCTGTATTTATATACAGCAATTTCCATGTGATGCTGTGCTGTCATATAAATGTAGCCATGCAGTGCTTATCATAGACTAATGAGTGGGAGAGAGGGAAGGACTTTACTGATTGGATGCAAAAGTACAATATTGCAATTATGCTCCTCTCCCTCATCTGCCATCTGAGCACTGACCAGCACCTCACACTGATAACACGGAACAAACTGCAATCAGCGCTGCTGCAGTACAATCCTGCATTAAATCTGTCATCTGACTCTTAAAACTATCACAGAGGAGCATATTAGTGCTCATTACTCACTAGCATAAGAGGGTTTCTTTCAAACTTTCATGCCGCTTTCTGTCCTACAAAGTTAACAAACCTCTGAGGTTAATTGAGAAGAAGGCACCACATATCATTTTCCATCTCATGTCAATTGCGGCAAAGCAAATGACCCTAATCTTCTAACTAAGTTTGCATCTTTCTCCATGTAGAAACGTCTCTTACCATCAATTAGTGAGAAAAATCCCCACGGAGCTGCAATCTGTAATAGATATCCGTGCTTATACACTTAGGGAAATATACTTCCTAAAATCTTTAATTGAGATGGAACGGGTCATCCTATTAACCTAAACGCTCATGGGTGTACATCTCTCTGCTTGAAGATTTTGGCTCAGATCTTCAGTATTTTACATACAGGAATATCTGCTCACTTTCCAGTAGGAATGGATGGGGTTCTATTATGCTTGTACATGAAAACATAGATACCCCATTTATAGAGAATGTTATAATATGTGCATGGCTTTATTTTGGTTTGATCGAAGCCCATGTTTCACTATAATCACTAGAAACCACATGTTTTTTTGCAAATATGGTTTCAATTGAGATGCAATCTGTATGCTTAGACTGACTGCCAGAAGTCATGGGGAGAAAATGATCTTAATTGTTTTATATGTATCAGTTATGAGTGGTATGGGGGACATAACAGGTGTAATGGTGATAGAAGCTAATGCTTCGGTGCTGCAGGGCAATCTGTTCATCTGTCCTCACTATTGCCTGTACTGGACTATATCTGCCATGCCTTGTTTTGCCAAGAGTGGAGGGGTACCATGTCCATGCTTAAATTATTCCATTCTTAATACATTTGTGTATATCTTCAAGTCATATATCGTCACTGTTGAGCGGAAACCTCGTAACTCCACTTTTGGTCTTTGTTGTTTTTTTCCATAAATAGATCATTTTGGTCAGTCTTCATGTGGGTCTGTAAAATTTAGAAATAATTAACCAATGAAAAGTGTTGAAAATAGCTTTATATTTATTTAGAATATAAATCATTTTTTTCAGTTTCCTGAAAAATAGCCATTTTGGACATATGAGGTTTCCGCCCGACAGTGACGATATACCTTTTTGATACTATATATAACAGTTATACATAACCTTTTACTTTATATAAGCTTTTTGCAATGTGTGTAAGCTGCTGTTTCATGTATAAACCCTGTGCGCATTACTTTTTTATCTTGATGTTGACTGATATATTCCTTTGTATAGTTCAGGTTCACAGTGAGTTCATCTATACCTATGCACTTTATTTACATAAGTCAGTCAGGCCTCTTCAAGTTATTTTAGGATAGGTATGCATCAAGAGGCTACTGCGCCTACACAATGCTGGTTATGCATCTTCCATGAAGCTGGTGGTCAATGCTGAGTTGAGAAGAGCACAAAAAAAAACCAAAAACTACCCACTCTAGCAAATATGGGATGTCCTATCTTCGAATAAACAAATCTAATGCTAAGTTTGCCCATGGCTCACTATTTATTTAACCTCCCAAAATTCACATCCATTTCGACCATTTTACACAAACAGGGTGGCAGCAGAACATAAAGACAGAATGACAGAAAATAGCTGATCAAGTGGTGTCAAATGCCCAAACGATGATGGGACAATTTAGGAGCATTTGGAGGAAAATGGCAGACTTAGACAGTCTTTGAAAAATAGCTGTGAACCAAGGCCTAAAATCAAGCGATTTATGATCTCTGCTCCTCAAACATCAAACAAAAATATGAATTGACATGAGGGATAGGATTCACTTTCACTGACCTTTCATCTGTAAAAACTCCAGGAGAATTATTCATGTAGCCCCATTAGATGTGTGTTTTCGGTTGAGATGCTACACACCTGTCTTTGACTAGTGTAAATGCTCTCTCTAAGCCTCTAGGGTAAACCTTTCAGTACCCTGTCATAACACTTACAGCCGCACTGTTCAGGAGTGAAATATACACAGTTTTTTAGATATCAGCACTACAGGGAAACAAAGTAAATGAAATCTCTCATTATATAATGTGGGTTCTCTTTAACTCATCAGTTGAATCCTATGATCACCTTTTTCTAAGTAACAGCTTTCAATGACAAGTATCTTTCTATACAAATCCAGACTAGCTCTGTGCTGAATAGATTTAATAGATTCCATTTATGAAGTTGCGGTAAGTGCTGAGAATCAAGCTGAAATTTCCAAAGATTCATTTTAAGAAGAATATGGTGCATCTTTGGTGCATCTTTGAATCAGAATGATCATCTAGGTTGACATTAAAATATTATCATATTATAGTGTCAGCATTTATATAACCCTGAAATTTCCAAGCCCAGGAATACACTATGATTTATAATTAACTGTGAGATCATGTGATGGACATGTGTACACGATGCAGATTCTCCTCACAGCCTGTATAAGAGGTAGAAGTATATTAACCACAAATGCCATTTCAAAAGGTCGACAAAAAAACTTTTTGTGGGATTTTTTGTAGACATTTTTTGTCAAATTGTAGTTTTTCATTTGGTGCCTCAGGGCAACACTGTGCAGTAAGATGCCTTTTGGTTTGTTATCATATATATAAGTATGTATATATATTAGTGCTGTCAAGCGATTAAAATTTTTGATCTAATTAATTACATGGTGTGGCGATTAATTAATCTAAT
>JBBPDH010000031.1:5088259-5098930 GCA_037974565.1 Clupeocharax schoutedeni
CTTGTATATAGTTCCATTGCACCTGTAAATAAACTCAACACTCGCTATAGCTTGTGTATTCTCGTTTCTGTCTGACGCTGCCATGACAATATGAGAACAAAAAGTTATTGAAATATATCAATTGGGAATGTTATTTCCAAAGCTCTGGGATTGCAGTGAAGCACATTGAGAGCTTTTACATCCAAATGCAGAAACAGTGAAAATCTTTCCAGAAGTGGCAAACCTTCCAAAGTTCCTCCAGCACCAAGGTTCATAATGGAGTTCTCAAAAGAACATTCACTTGAGAACTGCAGGCCTTGCTCACTGAAATTAAGTTTAGACTTCATGAATCCACATTTAGAAAGATACTCAGCAACTATGGTAGTCCTGGGGGAGTGGCAAGACAAAAATCACTGTCAACAAAAAGAAACATGTACCCTTGTCTCTTATTTGAATGCATTGACCCTCTTTTGGAACAAGGTTCTGCGGAAAGATGAGCCAAAACTACAATTGATGTAAAGCTAAAACAATAGCACAATAAGAACATCCTTCTAACAGTTAAAATCGGTGGTAGTGTGGTGGGGTGGGGATGTACTGTACTGCACTGTTGCATAAATTGCTGCTAAGTGCCTCAGACCCATCAGAGTGTCCATGCCAACCCCTGTCCACCACTGAAAGTGTCCATTTTGGCCATGTGAGCATGATTCTTTTTCATCATGTGAACAGCCACTTTCGTCTGCATTGCTTACCTGGGGAAGTGGCCTAGTTAAAGTTCTGACGAAGTTCTGAACCTCATTGAGATGCTGTGGCAGGACTTTAAATGGATGTTCATGCTTGAAAGACCGCCACTGTGGCTAAATTAAAGCAATTCAGCAAAGAGATGTAGACCTAAATTCCTCCAATACAGTGTGAAAGACCACAGTTATAGGAAGCATCTTGTTGCAGGTAATTGCGGAACAACTAGTTGTTAGATTAAGGGCGGAGTTACTTTTCATTTGGATGATAGAATCGTTTGTCCTTCAATAAAGGAAAAGCTCATTTTAAAAGTATTATTTTTGTCTTTAATTGCATTTTATATGAGGATCTCTATTTTTAGATAGATAAATATGAGGATCTAGCTATCTAAAAAAGATAAACAACTCTATCTGCTGCAAAAAATGGCCAAAAATTTGTGGACATGCCTTAATACTTCAGACGTTTCAGCTACACTCGTTGCTAACATAATGCCTAAAAGGAAGAGCTCAGTGACTTTCAGTGAGACACTATTATAGGACTATGATTTGAGTTTCATTTATTTTGCCAACCAAACTTAGAAGTGCATGCACATACTTTTTTTTTTTTTTATATACTATATTTATCCCGGAGGAAATTGCTCAATTCTCTGCATTTAACCCATTCACCTAGTGAAGCAGTGGGCAGGCAGGAGCACGGCGCCGGTACCTTGCTCAGGGTACCTCAGTGGTGCCTAAAGGTCTTGGGGATCGAACCCGGACTTACTGGTCGCAGGGCGGATGCCTTAACCACTAGGCCATCCAGCCACCCCATACATTTGTAAAAAAAAAGTGTGTTGGCCTGAACTTACCTGATTTTTTTTTCCTGAACAAATACAGTCTACACAATCACTTTGTGTGTGTGTGTGTGTGTGTGTGTCATCTCTCTCTCTGCACTATATTGGCCATGCATTCCAATACTTTTGTCCACTTTAGATAGATTTAATTCCACAGTGCCTTTCAATGGACTAAAGTTTTGGGAGGTTGAGCGTCCCAATACTTTTTTCTCCCTTCCCTGTCATACAGGAAATAACGTCTCATCTAGTTTTATATAACGAAAATGAAGAGACATTTTAGCATAGCTTTTATTTTGTAAACCACATTTGGTCTCGTTCTTATTCGGCAACAATGTTATATATTTTTAAGTATACGTAGTTATCATCACATGACCAGCTTTGCGCCTCGTCTTGTTTTTGTCACGTGAGAAATGTTCGTTGATGATATTTAGTCATAGTTTTTGTTGACGAAAGCAACGCTACTTAGTTCCAGTGAAAACAAAAGATAATGCTATACATTTTGATAATTACATCCTCCCACATTTGTAGGAAGGCCATTTTCCTTTCCAGCATGAATATTCCCCTGTGCACAAAGCATGCTCCATAGGTGCTTTAATGAATTTGGTGTGGAGGAACTCCAGATGCCTAAAGAGGATTCTGACCTCAGCTCAATTGGACACCTTTGGGACGATCAGGAAAGACAATTGCTAGCCAGGCCTTCTCGTTCAACATCAGCGCCTGAACTCACAAATGCACTTTTGAAAAGGGCAGAAGAACACTCACACCACCCAAAGGAGTGGAGACCGCAAATGCATAGTAATGGCCTTGGTTTTAAAATGGGACGTCCAGCAATTTCATATAGATGTGATGGAAATCCTTTAGTATATTATGTATTATATTGTGCATTATATTGTGCCTATATCCTGTTTTGAATCACTTTATTCAAATATCAAAAACAAAGAAATACCATAGTGACCAAATTAAATCTTTCCTCACAAACTTGCTACAGACCAACTTCACACACATGAAAGGGAAGTATGGGTGCCCATGAACATCTGCATTAAAATACAATGGTTGGGGATGTGCCTTTGCTCACTAGCAGTCAGTGCTGTATACAATGTTTTATTTTAGTGAAGCTGTTAGGTTATTTCTCATGCCTGTTCGATCATAACACCAATGTAAAATACATGCCAGATTGATCTAGAAGGCTTTATTCAAACAAGCCAGCTGGAGAAATCCAAGCCAGCTGCAGAAATGAAAGGAAGGTGAGAAACATAAGCAGCTTTTTGCTGTTTCTTTTTTTTTTTGTGAGGAAACATATTTTGAGTGCACGGCTCATGGGTGCATAAAGACAACACAAACGCTCTGAAGGGGGCAATGTTGGCATTGTTATTGCCTTTAAAGATCAAAAATATCATTAGGGAACATGCCATTCTCTGTTGATTCTTCTCTTTTCCCCCCTAGAAGAATCAATAGAAACCCAGAGCCAGACAACATAAAGTGTACTGCCTTGAGCCCACAGGAAGATGAGCAGAACAGCTGTTGGTAAATATCATTACAATATTGCATGCTTTATTGCCAGTTTAATGGTGACACATTTGATGCCTGTACTCAGAGGACATTAACATTTAGAACAATCAATATAACTTCTGGTTGCCGTTTTTATGAGGTGCATTTCTACATGAGAAAGGGCTCTGTGAAAGGCAGACGCCTAATGAAACTAGATTATTGAATTGGGCATGGCTGAACAATTGGCAAGCTTATAGTGCCATAAGGAGTGCACTGGTCATATTTTGGGTTCTGCATGGTTAGTACTTCTTTGTTTGTGGGCCTGTACTGCTTCATGCTCGGGTGGTTGAGTTCACCACTGCAAAACCTCAAGCTCTGTAGGTTTCAGAAGCTCTGCAGGTTTTAACTGATAGGATCCACTGATATTGAACCAGCTCTGACAATGAATAAAATCATACAAACAACATTAGATAAACGAACTGGACAAATCCGAGCTTTATTAATGATAATACCTATTTCCTGAAATATACGACCCGACTGTACCATTTTTAAAAAAAACAAATTAATTTGGCACGCCCTCAAAACTGTGCTCTTCAGGAAGTAAATGAATAAGACATATTAAACCAAATGCATCTGGCAAATGGTATAAAAAAAAGAAAGAAAAAAAAAAGGATGGGAGCGCGCCTTTGAGATGCAAAATCCTGAATAACATCCTCCTTGTCGGATCTACATTGCTAATTCAGGCCGTACGCATGCAGGCTGAGTGTCCCTTTCAAGGATAGAAGTCTTCGAGACGCAGACCTGATGGCTGAGCACTTGATCAAAGCGTGGCCATGTCATGCTTTCTCCTGCAGAGCCACAAAGAGGACAGATGTGTGAGACCATGCATATTCCAAGCCACTTTTTCAGGTTGTAAGAGGCTTACAGTACAATTGCTTAATTTCCCTCCCCCAACTATTGAAGAGAACTGCAATTAATTGCAACTAATTGGACTTTCAATGATAAGCAATGCTCTGAAAGTAAAATAGGATACCGCTTTAACTCTTTAAAGGCCATGGGCCAGTAGGTGGAATCAAATTTACAAATCATTACTGTCCTGCCTACAAAACTAAGATATGAACTAATTCATATTATTTGCTGTATTTAAAGAATACAAATTCAAGATAAAACTGATTAAATTGACCCTGAGATAAAGATTCTAATCTATGTTTCATGTAGCATATAAATAGTCACCCATCCATATACTGCACACTGTAAAAATACAACAATAATAATAATAATAATAGCAATAATAATAATAATAATAGCAATAATAATAATAATAATAACAACAACAACAACAACAACAACAACAATAATAATAATAATAATAATAATAATAATAATAATAATAATAATAACGAATTGGTCAAAAAAAAATTGGTTTTTGTTTTTTGAATATTGTAAAAAAAATAAAATTAAAAGGGCATCCGTTTGCCTTCAGGGGATAAAGAGAAATTGGAAAATGCTGTAAATAAATTCTGACTGGCATGTCAAAACAGACACTCAATACATTACATTAATAATGCACTGAAAAACATGGAAAGTCAGCTTGATTAAACATAACTAATCACACAGCTTTGAGAGCACTGGACTTCAGCTACTCAAACGTCTTTGTTCAGTCAAATGCATGTTCAAGTTTTTCAATTCTGGGTTCTAGTTTGATAACCAATGCTTTTACTCTACTTCTGTACTTGCTGGGGCTCTTTCCATCAGACAGTCCCATCAGATGTTTGTTCCTCAGTTATAGATGGCTCAAACTCACAATCTCTAGATGTCAGTATGAACTCTTAGTTGTCTTTTAAAGCCTCTGAAGTCACTCTGGTGCACACCAGTATTTACTGAATCAGAATGAGGTGCAAAAAAGAAGGTCTTCATTTTGGCCTGACCACACTACAGAGAGTCTTTTTTTTAATGAATTGTTGTTTTTTTATGTTGTACAGTGTAGAACCAGGACTAGATTGTTTTAAAAAAATGAATCAATCTTCTATTCTGCCAAAACACTTTGATAGAGGAACTATATGGATTAATGGCACTAGTTACACTAAGACCCAGGGCCTCTCCATCTCTTTTAATAGAGTCTATCAATTCATGTGTCAGCAATTGTGGGTGGTGAAATTGCTTTGAGTAAGTGTTGTGTATCCATACCTCAACGACACCGTACTTCAGATATCATTCGGTTTGACTAACTGCTGTTATTACCTGCAGATTGCTCTGCAATTTGCAGCAATCAAGAATGAGTCGAATGTGAATATTCAACACTTTCAGGTCCAAATGTACGTGTTTTACAGCACATAAGCAGAGATGCTGCCTGTAGCTGTGGCTGTAGCTTATTCCAGCTTTTGTGAAAGTTCTCACTTTTCACTCGGGTGTCATTATAATAATTTATTTTTTTTTTTAAATCTAGCATAATGAAAAGCAGACCTTCTGATGACTGAGGCCTGGATAGAGAATAAAGGGAGAAAGAGCCACGCGACTTCGGGTAATGTGAACTAAACAAGGCCAGCTCCCAAACAATCTGCCCACAGTGGATTGTTCTCAGGCTCCCCATCTGCCAAGAGTAATCTGCAACAACAGCAATGGCCAAAAGAAGGGGGAAAAAAATAGATTCACACTTCTTATTCGAAGTCTGAGCTCTCCACTAGCTTCCATCCCATGAGCTTCGGTGTGATTCACCACTCATCCGGCGCAAAGAACAAATGCACACAATCCAAACCCACACAGTGTTAAATAAACCCTCCTCGATAACTCATCACTGATGAGAGTCCGTCGCAGGGGATAGAGTGAACAGGTGTCCTATCCTCGCTGCTAGACCCTGCGAATTAATGACTAAAAACTGCCATCAACTCACTTTCTCCACTCCCTTATGCATGCTGTCATGAACAGCGAGCAAGTCAGCATGAGGTAATTTACAAAAGCGCCTCAGCCAGGTTCTTCCTGTACCCACGGCGACTTCATCCAATCAAAGATTTGTCAAAGTTAAACTTGTCTTTATGGAGGTGAAACAGAATTAACTTGAAACGCATTCTCCTGCCTTCATCAGACGCTCCCCAAATCGGTGGGGAATTATGCCAGTCAAGCGGCGGGAGAGAGATTTCCTGGACATGTCTCCAAAATGAGAACTTCACAAGAGATGGAAGAAATGTTCCAAACTTTCATGCCAGTTAATGGTATAAGACTCCAGGCCATGTCTGTTGGTGTCAGTTTTGTGCGCACACACACACACACACACACGCGCACATGCACACACACCTTGTATAATGTCTGAAAGACATTATCAACAGAATGGGATGCTCTAGAGCAGCCCCACATAACTCTAAGGTCATCCTGTCCTTGTGCTTCAGAATGCCATTAGAAGAAATTTCAAATTTACCTCTGAAACCCAGTAAAAGCAGTGTCCAGCTCCAAAAATGTTATTTCAGTTCCACTGAGACATCTACTTTAGTGGGGAGTGAGGAGACCAGACCACATCAGGAACTTACTTTCTCAAAATGATGAGTAACAGCATGCTTCAGTATGTTGTTCTGATCTCATCATGGATATCATCTGTTCTTCAAGGAGACATTCAATAGTTTTATTACAAACAACATTACTACAGTGCACTCTGTGAGAAATTAAAGAAAAGTCATTTGTTATAATAATTATATATATATATATGTATGTGTGTGTGTGTGTGTGTATTTTTTTATGTGGTTCTTCTAGCTTCTTTTTTGTCTGCTCATGCTTATTAGGTGCATGCAGTGTAGATGCCTCACCAAGTAATGCATTTGGTCAGAGGAGGCCAAGAAGATCATCCTGATAGAACTAACGGTCCCGTGGGAGGATGGCTGCATCGAGGCTTCAGAACGAAAGACCACCAAATATCAAGACCTGGTCCAGCAATGTAGAGACAAAGGGTGGCAAGCCTGGCTATTCCCAGTCGAGGTCGGCTGCAGGGGCTTTCCAGCACAGTCGGTCTGGAGGGCCCTTACAGCACTGGGAGTGGCAGGGAGGGAGAGGAAGACGGCTGCTTGTAGGTTGGGTGAGGCAGCAGAGAGAGCCTCTTGTTGGCTATGGAATAAAAGGGAGGAGTTAAGCTGGAGGTCAGGAGATGATGGACAGTGACTGGCCATCACTGTCGACCCACAAACTGGAGGGCGTTGTGGTTCAGGGTCGAAACACACAAGGAAAGTTGGACGCCACCTGACGACATCATACCCTGGCCGAAAGCTTCAGTCACTTCTAGAGTGACTGTATGAAGATGCAGTAATGTAATCTATCACAGTGATAGGACATAAGGGAATGCTAATGCTGAGAATCTCTGAAAGACCACTCACGATCTCAGAGCAAAAATTTGGAACGTGTAGGCAGAGCCAAAGAGCATGAAAATGATCCTCCGTTGAGGCTGAATAATATGAACATGTGTTGCTTGGGCTATAGCCCATGCGATAAGTTAGTGTATACATTTATGGGATCTGTAAAGAGCTTTATTAGTCTATTTGGATTTTGTATATTTTCTGTATATACAAAATGTCTGTCTGTATATTGTCTGTTGATTGGCTATCCAGTGAGTACCACTGGATACTGGACTGATGCTGTTCTGTCTTCAGATGCTTGGGTGTTAGGTCATTATTTTGTTTGAGTGATGGTAACTTTAAATGGCGGGGCTGTGAGAGCATAGAAATGTGTGATTGTTAAAGTGCCAGAGTTTTTCTTTATGCTTTTGTTTACCTTGATATACTGACAGTAGCATTAGTCAGACATGTTGTATTGTTTTTATGTGTGGTTGCATATCATGAGGAAACCACCAATTAATAACTGCTCCAGGCTGGGAACTCATCTTTCCAAATAATCGCTTGAGTAGTTTTTCAAGAAGCCCTTGTTCATTCTTCCTTATGTAATATTATGGAATGATGCAATTATCATTAATGTTTGCTTGTATTTGTACTTTTAATGATCACTACACTCAGAGGCGATTCTAGGGTGTGTTGGGGCCCCAAGCAAAAATCCCCCTCTAACCAGTTTTTGTCATAATTTTAATAAATAATCTGACATTAAATTGACAATAAATTCTCTGATAAAGTTCAAAGGAACGAACGTTTAAAACGTAATCACCACTACCGTTATTTAAAGTGTCAGCTCTCGTTCACCATCTAGTGGCTTGGGGGCCCCAAGCAGCTGCCTGCCTGCTGACTACAGTAACATGATTTTGACTAAATCCTAACAGATTTCTCAGAAAAGTAGAGTCTGTTACCGTAGCAAAGAGGAGAACAGACTCTATTAATAGCCTTAATTCCTGAAGTTGTCTACAATCTGTTAGATGTTTTTTAAAAACATGTGACAAAACAAAAAATCCCCAAAAGTCCAGGAAGCTTCTGGATATATGGTCTTCAGAAAAATCCTACATCAATCTTTGTCATTAACTATGCATGTTCCATTCACTCCTGGTGACAGTAGATGAGCCTCACACTCATAGGATCTCGCCTCTAACCTTATCCTCATGAGCTATGGTGGAAAAAACATGAGGTGCCTGTCAGGAAAGCGGGCAGGACTGGTCTGGGTGAGATTTTCCTGAGAGCCCAGTATTCTGCCTGACCGTTCAATCCAGAGGGTCCTATATTTCCCCACCATAACTTCATGCAGCCATTTTACATGAGAACTCGAAAGGCTAATTGGCCCTCAGAGATCAGCGGTATTGTTAGTTCTGCTTGGCTTCCAACATCCATGCCTGCAATATGAGTGGATAATCACCTCCGGGCCCCACACCTGACTTAGCAGACACTTTGATATCCAAAGAGTGCCTGTAACCAGTCAGGAGTGTCTTCAGTCGCAGTGGGTGCCTTGTGAGAATACTCTGGAGCTCTGGAGAAAGAGAGACAGTCAGAGAGAGAGAGAGAGAGAGAGGAAGAGAAATAGTGAGAGGGACGGACGGATACTACAGGTTTGGAAAGTGAAATAGAAAGATGGAGAGTGAGAGAGAGAGAGAGAGAGAGGAAGAGATATAGTGAGAAGGACAGACGGATACTACAGGTTTGGAAAGTGAAATAGAAAGATGGAGAGTGAGAGAGAGAGAGAGAGTGAGAGAGAAAGAGTGAGAAGGATGGTGAGAGATAGAGAGAAAGATCACCCCTGACTTTGCCGACCTCAGATCTCGGTATAATTCTCTGCCAGCAAGTGTGATAGAAGTTCTTAAATGTAGAAGTACTTAAATGTCTTATTAAGGTGCAGCTCTCAAATTTTACAAAAATAATAATAAATATTTAATAAATATATTAAATTATAATAATTGAAGCTTCAGTCTGATTTAATATATTTTTCTAAGTATCTAAATGCCTGTAGTAAAAATTTTGAGTGCATCTCTTTGGATGCTATGGATTGTTAAAGATATCAACAAAAAAAAACCAGACACAAACTTTAAATGCAATTTTTTCAGTTTTCAGTTGGAAAATGGTGCTGCAATACCATCATTCAAACGATTGTAACTTGACAAACGTTTAAGATACAGCTTTGACCAATGTATGTATTTTAAAGCTTTATTTTTTCATCTTTTCAATGCCAAAACCTCAATTTTGAATTTTGGGTCACTGTGACTCATTTTGCCAGATCAGGTCACAAATGGTTCCTGCTGGTCCGTCAGAGCAGGTCTGATCTCTGTGCTTCTGTCACTCTGTGCCCCGCCCCGCCCCGCCGACTTCACAACCTGCTTCCTCATCTTCACAGCGCGCCCCAATATGAGACCTGCTCCACGGATCTGATGGAGACGCTTTTTCTAACTCGACAGTCACAAAAACACGAAACAGGCTGAACTTGCCCGTGTGGCTCTGCCAGCATGCAATCCTCACCCACACATCATATAAGAATGTTGATTTAATTTTTTTGATATCAAATAATCCCTGTGGGTGACTAGACCTCTAATGTAAATTAGGTTAAATCTCAGTTTGCACGTTCAGCACCATTTGGCAGTGTTTAAAAGTGAAGTTAAAAGGGGGGCGCATGAGTTCCAGGAGTACCATGGTAAAGTAAAACAAATAATAATTTGGGTGTGTACCAATTAATGAATGTAGATACAAAACTAATGTAGAAATTATACATATACTTTATTTACTCAAACAGTCATGGTGCCTTGGAAAAAAAGAATTCATATCGTGTATGACTTCCATGAGCTTGGAGGACCGCATCCATGTGTCTTGGCAATGACTGAAATAACTTTATTAATAACTTGCTGATGGCAAAGAAGGCTTAGGGTTCTTCCAAGCCTCCTCCTTCATCTTACCCCAGACACGATCTGTTATGCACTTTAACAAGCTGTGAACATCAGGACACGTTTTGACTGTTTCATGTTGCACCCAGTAATTAATGTTCAAGTTCAAGTTCAACCATATACAGCTAGTACACAGTGAAACGAAACAATGTTCCTCCAGGACCAAGGTGCTGCATGCAACATAAATTTACAACATAATTTGATGGTGCGGAGACAAGACAGATAGACCTAACAAATTTCAATGTAAATTTACAAAAATTAACTAACTAAGAAAGAATACTGGTTATTACAGACAACCTAAAGTGCAAGTGCAAATGTGCAAACAGGAGCAACAACAAAGTAACAGTGCAGCGAACGC
>JBBPDH010000031.1:5123090-5141666 GCA_037974565.1 Clupeocharax schoutedeni
CCCACGTGCCAAAACAGAAAAAGCCCCAAAACCCCAAAACAAAAGCAGTGGCTAAGGTGCCACTGACCGGAATCCTGACAGGTTCCCAAACTTTCAAGCACCAATCAAAGTATCCCCTCTTAATTTCGCTGCCCCCAGTTGTGATGATCAGCACGTAGATGTGGGTTATAATGAAGTTCCTATTAAACACAGCTATCTGCACCACTCATGACAAAAAGCAGTGGAGAAAAGCTGTAACCTCCTATAATGCTTTGATAAGGCTTTATATGTCTACATCTCTATTGAATACAAGGGAACTTATGTTGCCATGCAACCAAATTTTCAAAGCAGATAGACACACTGAGTCTTTGAGCTGTTTTGTTGCAGGTAGAGACGGCGGTGTCATTGGTGTAACCCCTGCAAGCTTTAAGCACCCCTTATCAGCGGGCTCCAATGTGGGTCACAAACCTGTAATAAAGCAGGGAGGCTGGGCTCTGTTTGGCCAGCCTGTGTGCTCTCACAGCATCCAGCAACGTCCAGAGCGCCATACTAAATTATTGAGGTCAGCGGCTCTGCCTGCTCTCTTGATTTGTTTGAAGACACACCAGGCCCATTTGACATTGAAGGACATTTTTCTAGCACAAGGGCTGTAAATTAAAAACTGCTACTAGATCAGGTCGCCGCCAAATCGTGTGACAGCGTGCCCTTGATACTGACGCCGACTAGACGCAGGAGTTTGAAATGCCTGGCCTACGTGTTTCTCCAAGCCATTCACTGGCAAAACTCTACACGGAAGAACTTCCATTAGTCGAGACAGCCGCCTTAATAAGGTAAAAGGTGCACTTTTTTCTCTTTTTTTTTTGGTAATTTTCTCTCAGCTAGGTGTCTACACTCTCAGAATATTATTAAACAGGCATCCTCCCAGTTACAGCATTGCAGCTAATCAGCTTAATGAGGCAAAGATTGCTGCAGTAATCAGGCATCATTAGGCTTATGAGCATTTATTATCAGTGGCATGAACAGAATATAGAGGTGGCACTTCACGATGGCACACAAAGGAGAGGATCGCGCAATCTGTTTATTAATGGCCTGCTGTCAAAAGGCCAGCGCACCTCACCAATCCAGGTCATCCATCAATGCCGAGCTTCGACATGGCCGCGGTAGATTTGCTTTCCCTTGTTCTGACCCGAGTGTTGCCTGTTTCAAAGCCAGCCGAGGATGCAAGTGAAAGTTCATGGTGTCATGTAGGCACCCTGAGGCTGGCTCTTTCAGCGCGCCTGTGAAGGTGCGGCGGCTGTGACACACAGGAGAGCGGCTCGGCACACGCGTGTGTACGGTATGCAAGTGTAAGAAGAAGAAGAAGGACTCTATTTCTGAGCCTCATGTTGGATTCCAGCCGTGTCTCATCTTGTTTGCCTTTAAGCTCAGTTTCATGCTGTTTGGAGCCAGTTTTGCCACAAGTCGAGAATCATACGCTTTCATATAAGCCTCCTTGATGTTTTCTTGCTGTCTGTTTGCTGGGAATGCCATACTTATTAAGGAGCCCCTTTTCTTTTTTTTCATGTGCATCAAAGTTTGTTGCTGCCGCTTGATAGAGGACCAGTCGCTGTGTGTCCAGGTAACACTTGATTTGTTGGCAATGAATAACATTTCATGTAATGCAAGTAAATAGCAGGTTTGTGCTCAATATCTAAAAGATGTTTTTGAAAGCTTGTGTATGCAGACCATAAGGGATATGATAGTCACGGATGCTAAAAAAAACAGGGCCGACACACACACACACACACACACACACACACACACACACACTCACTCACACTCACACACACACTCACACACACACAAAAAGACTTTATTTTCTTTAATGAGGGTTGAAGCCTTCGAAATTACACTGCAGGTACATTATGCATGCTTTGATATCTAATAACATATTGCTAGTAAATGGTCTCAGTGACCATATAATTTCTTTGTCAGAGGAAGGCTGATGTTTCAAAGTGCTTAGTTATTATCTGATGAAGCCCCCAAACTTGATACCACAAGACCTCCTACGTTTCCATGCTCCTAGCACACATAATCCAACTTATGAACTCATTTGTTGGGCGTTTAAGAGAAAATCCTAAAATGTGCCCAAAACGGGGGTCCTTCAGGACCAGAGTTGGCACACTGTACCTCATGGCTGCATCTGCATTACCCGAGGTAGTCTGCAGTTTTCTAATGAGTGAAATATAGATTTAGAATGAACTTTAAAACATAAATACATCTTATATTATGAGATAAGTTGCACACAACCTAAATGTGTAAGAAAACACAGCCCACCTGCAGGCCTACACTCAACTAAAGGGTACGGATTGTTGGCATGAATGCACAGTTTACGAAATGAAAGTTATTTTTCTTTAAAAGTTCTCATTTACAAAACATTCTTTGCTATTGCTACTTTTAATGGTATGAAATTGTGGACAGACACACACAAACACACACATATATATATATACACTACCGGTCAAAAGGTTTAGAACAGCCCAGTGCTTTCAGCTCTTTTTATTGAAATTCAAACAGTTCAAGTCCAGTGAACAGCAAGACATGTTACAAAGGACAACACTAAAGTGCGAGAGGTTTAAAAATGGTGAGGTTATCCAGAAGTTGGAAATAATTCTGTAGCACCATGTAGTCCTCTCTGGTATGTGCCTAGTTGGTTGGGTTTTTCCCTTCAACAAGATGGTGTCCCAAAACATAAGTCCAAGCTCTGCCAGGACTACCTTAGAAACAAGAACAAAACAAGTGGCCAGTAAACCCCATCGAGCTGCTTTAGGATGAACTGGACAGTAGAGTAAAAGCAAAGCAACCTCTAAGAGCCGCACACTTATGGGAACTCCTGCAATTTTTTTTTTAATTTTAGAATTTTAGATTTTAATTTTAATGTAGATTTTACTTATTGTTTTAATGTTTGCACAGTCAGTAACAGGAGCGGTTCAGGATACATTTCACTGTGTTGTACTCGTATGACTGCATGTGACGAATAAAGTATCTTGAATCTTGAATCTTGAACATAGTTGGGAAGAACTTTCTGCAGAATTAACAATGAGAAATTGAACTGTATGAATTTCAATACAAAAAAACCCCTCATGATCATTATATAACATTTCCAGGATCTGAGAACATACTAGACCACATATGGCTTTGCACCACAGTGCAACTTCTACAATCTCTCTCACAAATCACATGATTGGGTCAATCTTTGACAAGAACTCTTCACTAGAGAGAATATGATTAAACCAGTGGTCAAAACAAAGCTGCTTTTGTTTCACTGTGACAGCAGATTCATCTTTAGGTGAAACAAAGATAGAAAGCATCTCTTTTCCTCTGCTTGTGCTGACAGTGTTACTTAGCTTCGAGCCTCCAGTGGTGGTGAAATGAAAAACGAACTGAGATGTAAATATGAAGGCGCCATCTCTGTTAAATTGATTCTTTTTTCGTCTGTGATGGGCCAGCCCTGCCCCGTGTTCTACACTTCTTCACATTAGTTACAATCTCAGGTTGCAGATATTAGAGTGCTCTTCTGGTTTTAGAATTGGGTTCGGCTTCCTGTTAATACGCGAACGATCCAAAATCAATACCAATACACAATGCATGATGTAAAACTTCAATTAGTGCCTGATCCACTTTGTAATGTAATCGTAGTTTGTACAAACAGGCTAGCCGGCTCAAATGCTTCCAGGGACAGCTTGTAATGCATCTGATTTTTGGCTTTGCTTTAGGTTTAAAGATATCAAATAGCTTAGCGCATAAGAGGTGCAGAGATATAACTGTCATTTTGCTCCACATAACATTTACATTGTATAGTAATGAAGAAAGAAATCATTACTGACAATGAATTGCACACTTACATAATGTCATTATATCTTTCCACTGCACTAAATCCAATTCATACTAAAACATCTAAAAACTGGTCATCAGTATTTTCCCACTTGTTTCAATGAGCTGAACATGAGTAATAATTCAGGAGGATGTGAGCTGCTCCAAGGTGTAGACAGCATAGGGTCAAGGGAAGGTACACAAAAGTATACTTTTCAAATAGATTCAAATTTAGAAATGCACTAGAGCAGCATTACAGTCTGTCCATTAGAAAGGTGGTTGCAGGTTTCTATCAGGTTTCTGGTTTTCAGGATTTCAACATAATTTTCGAAACGAATCCACCCAGACATCTACCTCTTCTGTATCTCAACAAACATTAAGCAGGAGTTATTTCACAGAGACAGTCAAGCAGAAAAACCATTCAAAGAGTCGCTTATAAAGGACAGTAGAGAGAGAGAGAGTTCAGCGAATGACTGCTGCAGAGTCCGTGTTTGACTACTGTAACTGGGGAGGTGGAGCTGAAATGGGTTCCCTAATTGGAGTGTAAAATAATTGATTCAACAATAAAGACTGATTGGAGCCACAAAGCTTTAGCCAAAGTTAAAGGCTGAAGCCAGCAGAGCCCCAAAAGGCAGCATATTTTCCAGCATATACAGCGGACAAATTAATGTCATTTTGACCAAATATTATGTTGACCAAACAGGGCTGTGTGTGAAAGGGATGCAGAGATGCAAACAGCGAATGTCAATAACGGTCTTAAACTGCAGCACCTAACACATCACGGTTAGGACGTATTATTGCCTGCTTTTTTCTATATTGGCCTTTTAGATTGTGTTTTCTAAATAGAACCTTGCAGTAAAAAGTCTAGGTTGGAATTGCAAGGTTAATGGGGTCGTGTGGTGTTTTGCGTTTCATTCAACGTTTCTTAGCAGTCAGATTTATTCAAGTGCTCGTGTCAACAGACTATGTTTAATCAATGCTCTGACCATGACTTTAACCTCAAGTTTTGATTAACTTTAATCAAAAACCATCACTGTTTGGAAGTTAATTAAAATCTACTTTTTGATTCAGGCCATATGATTTATCAGGTGGAATATTTGCAATTTTAGAACTGAATAGTTATATCTTGGATGAACTTTCCATTTGGATTATTTGGGTTATATGAAACACATATGGGTTATATGAAACACATCTTAACGGATGTCAAATATTTCACATAACCTCACATTAAGTATGTAATTGCACAAGTCTGTAACTGCACTGCTGAAAGATGATGAGACATTTTTAAACAAACTTTGCATCTACATTCCAACTTTTCTAACATGTACTTGCAGTATTACACTTGCGTAATGATATTTCTGATTTTAAAACGTTCTGTGTGTAACGGGTGGGTCAGTGGCCACTAGGGGTCACTGTTTTTCGTTGGTTATTGGGTCTTTTATTTTGATGTTCTTGTTTGTTCAGTTCAGTTGTCATGTGCTTTGGTTTTCATCTGTATGTGTTTTGTGCCTTGATGACTGGCAGTATTTAAGTTCTGTTTTGTGTTGACCTCACTGCCAGTCCATCACTACTATTTCACCTCATTTATGCTGATTTCATGTTCATGTTCTGTAGCGGCCATTGAGCCGAGTTTCTTTTGTGTTTTCGGTTTTGTTATTAAAGACTCATAGCATGGATCTCTGCTTTCCTGCTTCATCCTTGCCCCAAGGTAAATCACGGGAGCCAGCTAGACCCGGACACTGTGATGAGATGTCATTAAAAAGCACAGCACATTATATTAAAGGGGACATATTATGCAAAATTCCCTTTTTGCATCCTTTTATTTTTATATTTGGGTCTCTACTGCTCCTATAAAGACTCAAAGCGTGAAAAAAAACATCCGTCCTTTTTCTGTGAATCAACTGAAAGATTTTGGTTTCAGGAATCATATGTTTCTACGAGCCGTTTTGATGCACCCCCCCATACCCCATTGTGGCGTAATAATGGAGAGATTTACATGGATCCACTCCTCATCCCTCAAGCCCCCAACCACTAGATTAGTTGAAGATCCACCATTTTTGTCTGCTGGTTTTAAGAGCAGCATAAGACGGCGAGCGCTATGGCTACAGGCAAAGGTAAGTCACACATGAAGTGTTGTGTTCGTCTCACTCTGGGTGCGACTCAGGTTCAAACTTATAGGACTGGTAGCGCCTCAGTTTCACACGCAGACTTAGCATGGGATGGGTGGGACGTGGCCAACAACAGCTTATTTGCATAAAGGTGACAGACCCCTCATTTTGAAAGGGATTGTAACTGTGAGGAATAAAACTTTTGGGATCTCTTTATGTGAGTGATTTTGTGCAAAGAACTTTATGAACATGGTTTGTAGCCCAAATACCTATTATAACTAAAGTGAGTTTTGCATAATATATCCCCTTTAAAAGTTACTTTTCCAGAAGTAAATCAAATATATGTTGCCAAACACAACATGTAGTTTCTATAAGTGACCAAGTCAGTCATTTACTGTACCTACATAACACTTACAAAGGTACCATACACCTGTAAAAAATGCAACATTTGCATAGATATTGATGAATATTTGTGTTGTAATATGGCAACCTAGTCAAATGTATTCTCTAGAGACACTGACGCTGTGGTCATTCACCGAGCGGCCGCACCATCCTCAGAGCCCCGGCAGTGTTGGTGAGAAAAAAGACAACAGCTGGAGGTTCTGTGTCGACTACCGGTGCATCAACCAGGTAACTAAGAAAGACTCCTACCCTTTGCCTAGAATAGACGATGCGCTAGACTACATTGTGGGTTCGCGGTGGTTTATGTGGGTTCGCGGTGTGGATATGCGTAGTGGGTACTGGCATGTGGAGCTAGAGGATAGTGCTAAGTACTCAGCCAAATACCATGGACAAAATGCGTGGTCTATTTGGATGACCTGTTGGTGCACACCAAAACGTTTGAGGGGGCGGTGCAGAACCTAAGAGAAGTGCTCAGAGCCATTCGAACCGCTGGACTGCGACTGAACCCACAGAAGTGCGCCTTATTCCAGGAAGAGGTAACATTTTTGGGGCATGCCCCAAAGAGATGTGCTTTTGCGCCAGCCGTGCGAGGCGTGTCGGCACTGCAGGCATGCCAAGGAGAAAGAAATCCCGAGTGAATTCAGTGTGGTGGCGACCACCCAGATTGCGACCGAGTTAGACCTTGACAGGCTGAGGCGTGAGCAGGCGAGCGATGCAACCCTCCACCGAGTGCGGGACTGGATTAAACAGGCACTCCGGCCTGAGTGGGAAGAAATAACCACGGCCGACTCCGAAATAAAAGTATTTAGGTCCCAGTGGGAGATGCTAGAGTTGAGGCAAGGGCTGTGCTACCACCGTTGACGGCATCCGGACGGACAGCATGTGTTGTGGCAGCTGCTGGTGCCCCGTGGGCTGCGTGAGGAGGTCCTGCGTCCAGTCCACGGTGCAGCCGGGGTGGCCCATTAGTGTCAAAAACCTTATCACGGTTCCATTGCCGTTAATATTGACCGGTGTGCAGGCAGGACGTGGAGCTGTTCGTCCACTGTTGCGATGTGAGCCCCACGCACAGGTCTGGGTTTACTGTCCCTCCAAGAAAAATGGACGGAGTCCAAAGCTGGACTCACACTGGCGGGGACCCCGGGAGGTATTGGAGCCTGTGGGGGAGGTGGTCTACTGAGTGCAGGTGGGCGGGGCCACCGAAAGGTGGTGGTAGTCCACCGGGACAGACTGGCTTCGTACCGCCCGCAGGCCAGTACAGGGGACACTGGTGATTTGGACAGTGGAGCGACCGGCTCGCCAAGTCAGTTTGGCTGAGGGGAGAGCGAGGTGAGTGGCGTTAGGTCTAGCTCGGCGCCCACGAGCACGCCACGGGCGCCTCGGAGATGGAACCTGCCCGCTCGCTTACGAGACCGTGTCCTGGACTCGTGGGGTAGCCGAGGACGCTGGAGGGTTAGGACTGGTTCTGTTAAGCCCTAGGGGTGTGTGTTCTGGGGTTAATTAGAGGGCACTGTGTACTGGTGGGAGAACTGTGTGGGTGCAGGTGCAGCTCATCACCATTTTTGGCGGGAATTAGCTATTAGAAGGAGGTGTTTAGTCGTATTTATTCAGTTGGGTTAGGAGCAGTGTCGAAGAAGCTTGTGTCTGTGTGCTGTGTGCCGTGCTTAGTGACAATAAACCTCAGAAAATCAGTTTGAGAGTCCTGGTCGATTTCTTTCCCCGCTTGATGCTACAGTATTAACAACAATGTGTAATTTCATAGTATCTACATAAATATATATCCACCCATCCATGCATTCATTATCTGAGTTCCTTATCTTCATCTAGGGTTATGGGGCATCTCTGTGCTCATAGTGGGAAAGGTGGAGAAATACCCCAGACAGGTAGCCAGTCCCTGCATACATATATAATATTTTTCAAATGGGGATTTGCTGTTCATATTTTGATCATATTACAGATACACAATATTCAGATTACAAATATTAATGCCTAACAATTTTTGCAAAAGTACACTGTGTGCAATTAACAGTTTTAGACATAAATTAAACCTTGATATTAGTGGAAATATGTTAATAAATCATATTTCATTCACGAGCATCTGCTTCTAAGCAGTGTCCCTTCTAGAAATAATTTGCAACCTTGAAATGACAGAAACTAAATGACAGAAAAGCAAACAAAAAGAGAGATGAAAGAAGGCTCATACACTTTTAGGCTCATACACTGTTCTCACACAAACAGTTCTCAGACTAACAAAAGTCTGATTGAGTCGGTGGATTACTTGTAATTTTATCCAAGACGTTGCAACGCATCTAAAGCCAATTCAAACACAGCTGGCCTTCATGGGGAAATGCATCGAGCTTTGCTAAAGAGTGACTCTGAAGATGCAATTTATTAATCCTCACTAGTGAACAGTGTCCTTTATACTGTTATGGAAAATCAATGGATTCAAACTGGAGAAGTGCCAAGCCACTCATTTAGAGTCTATGGGGAGAGCTATAATTAAAGTTGCTGGTGTGGCTGTGTCAAGTATCACCCTGAAAGGGCCCAGGATTTGCTAGGTCACCATTTGTTAACATCATGTATTCAGTACATTAGTGACATGGCTGAGGACTCATTGAGATTTGTCCCTAAAAGAAAACTGATGCACATTTGCATTTGCAACTTGCAAGGTAACAAAAGAAGGCAACATTTAATTGGAGAAATACATATACAGGGACTGTTATACGTAATCCTCCAATTAAATGCATAGGGGTCGTATGGCATTTACAAAGGAGAAATTCCTTCTTGTCTGTTATAATTCTTATATCATTTTGTGAATCAGCTTATGTCAGCTGTTCGTAAGTACTCATGTTGCTTTTAAAATATATGATTCAATGCCTATGCATGTGTTATGCAAGTCACTAGCCTTCCCCAAAGCTCTTTTATATCCAGTGCATAAGAACTTTTGACATTTACACTTCTTGTCTGTTATAAATCTCGTGTTATCGTGTGAATGCTGACATAAGCTGTTCATAAATAACTGTTTTAAACATCACGATATGGATAAATGTATTGGGAAACATCTCTTAATTACTGAATTATAATGGACCCCTTACTTCCTTCTTAATGCTTCAACAGACCAAGACATTTTGGAGAGCACCATGCTTCTAACATTGTGGATGCAGTTTGGGGAAGACAGTTTTCTATTCCAGCATGACTGTGCCCCAGTGCACAAAGCGAGCTCCATAAAGACATGGCTCGATGAGTTTGGTGTGGAATAACTTGACTGGCCCACACACAGAGCCGTGACCTCAACCCCATCCAACACCTTTGGGATGAACTGGAACTGAACCAGGCCTCCTTGTGCAACATCAGTGCCTGACCTCATTAACGGGCACAAATTCCCACAGAGACTACAAAATCTTGTGGAAAGTGTTCCAAATAGAGTGGAAGCTGTTATAGCTGCAAAGGGGGAAACAACTCCATATTAAAGCCTGTGTATGTGAACCCAATGTCATTAAAAACCCTGTTGGTGCACTGTGTCCCAATACTTTTGTCCATATGGTGTATGTTATTTAGTGCTTTTGTCTTTGTTAGGAAGTCACTATGTATGCAGCCTTGCCCAAAGTTCTGATCTTTAATGCTAGCAGGAAATAAGTCGCACAGGATGAGAAAAACAGGTTTAAATGACAAACAGTATGAAGCATTACCTGTAGTCTGAGGATATTAGATAAAGACAGCCTAAGGGTATTACAGGGTGGGGGAGTGGTGGGGGGAGGTAAAACAGAAAGTTGACTAAACCTATCCCTTTAGGGCATCTGTGTAACTACAGTAAAACAGACAAGCTTCTCTCAAATATGCTCATATCCCGAAAATTGCTCAAACACTATAGTAGCCACATGCAAGAACCTCCTTGAGGTTGTCCGCAGTAAAAGTTAATGGAGCAAAACCAAAAGCCATTCAAGGGCCTGAAATTAGACCAGTGAAGTGGAAAAGTATTTGATTGATATTTTATTGCAGGGAATAAGCGAGCAGATACCGAGAGGCACACCGGTGCCTTGTGAACATTTTTAGGGGACAAGGTCTGAATGGCTTGCAGACGAAAATCCACACAATAAGAATGACTTTTATGTACAAACTGACACAAAGTCACACATCTGTGAAAAGTAAAACATCCACTCGTAACCCGATTGGAATAATTACAGTCTTTTGTTTAATGAGAATGGTATAACCTGCATCGGGCAAGAATGCAGATATGTGAGTGTTAGATCACACCATTATACAGATCGCTGAAAAGCTCCCATGCTGATCGCTTGAATAAGAGACACAAGCATGCTAAATGCAGTCATTTCCAGTCCCAGTATGTTAAATGCAGTCATTTTCAATAAGACTGTCTGTGTTATATGAATGCCAATGTGCAGAGACAAATTTTTTTAATTGCTCTACCTCTAAGACTAGTGCTCTGACCACTGCATGGTATTTTATTTTACTGAAATAAACATTAAACGCATTTGTGTATCATTTATGGAATCCGTCTGTCGTAGTTTTCTTGTTCCAGCCAACTCCTTGTCTACATTTAATTAGCATTGAGAACTAACAGACTGTTACTGTGGGTGCCTTGATGTTGTAGATTGCCTTTGGCATTGCTGACCGCGTAATCATTGGCTGGCACGTCAGGGACAGGGCTTGATTTTCAAAGGCTCGCGCTCCACTGATTTGCTGTGCATCCATGAGATTGATCACAGTGGTTTATCAGGAGCAACATGTGCTCCGACTCCCCCCTCTGATTGAGGAGTTGGTCGCCTAGAGGGGTTATGTCCTTGCCTGGGTGCTCCCCGGCGAAATCCCACAAGCGATGAGAGAGGAATGAGAGATAGTTTATGACAGCCATAGAGAGTGCCAGTCCATCCTGACTCGCCCATGGCCCTTTTGATTAGAGAAGAAACACAGATGCTATCAACAGTGGCTGTAGAAAAAGGAAGAAGACGAAGAAGACGGAAGGGAAGGAGAAGAAAGAAGGCAGATAACGATGGCCCACAATTCATTAGGTCTTCAACTCAATTAAAAAGAAATTATTTTTATCTGCCCACCTCTGTCAACTGTCAATATTTCAGATGAGCCTGATAAGTTGGTGTTTGTTGGGGACAAAATCTGGTGCTTAGAGGAGGGGGTAGAAAAGCATCACAAAGTTTCATGGATAGGTTTATTTTGACTTTCAAAACATGACAAGGTTGCTTAAAAATGTCGACACAAGCAACTTGCTGCGTCCGAATCCACAGAGCAGCAAATTTACAAATAAACACAGTCCCAGTTCTGTTGCAACTGTTTTCAGTATTCAGAAGATGGTGCTATTTGTTTATGTATGCACTCTTGGAATCAATTCCTCTACTTGGAATTGCATTCCTCTCAAAATGTTAAGATTCTGAGCAATTTAAGAGACAGAAAGTGAGAGATCTGCTTGGACTTACTCACTTGTCCTAGTCCTAGTTTGAGTCGTGATTGAGACTGGTGTGGTTTTCAGCGAGCGTACATCAGTATTCTCTCTTACTCGCTACATGATGCCATGGGATCTGCCTCCAAATGTCTTGCAGCAACTCTGAAATGCAACAGGATGTGATTAATGTGGTGGAATATCATCAAATCTGCTTAGCTGATGAACTGGTCAGCCTCAACAGCCCCGCCGCCACCTCTTACAACATCACGCCGTTGATGATCTCGCCAAACACGAGTCGACACTTATTAAGCAATCCCGCCTCTGTGTGCTGGCAGCCATATACGGAAAGGTCATGTAAATATCCAGCATATTAATGCAATTATGCAAGGACCGTCCTTTGGAAGTTCTGACATGCAATACTCAATTAGAGACACAATAGCACACCGAAGACGTAGCCACGCATTTTGATTCTGGCTCGAAGGGCGCCATGAGATTATTACAGTTTAATCGACTGGCAAAAATGCAGACTTGGAGAAGCTGATGAAGCCAGTCCTTTCACGCTAGCTCGCTATTCAACACACTTCTGACCTTGTCTGCAGAGGGAAAAAAAAATTAGCATTGCTTGTTTTTTTTCCCTTTATATTGAATTGAACAAAACAGGAGGCTTTCTTTTCCTATTTGTTGTTTATTTTGAAAACGGTGTACATGACAGGCTGCCGCTAATGTATTAAAGGGTAATTTATTCAAGGGTCACACTCAGTCTTGATGAGTCACTGCTTTATTGCTTCCCATTTTTCTCGGCACATGGAGGATAGATTACATAAAGGTACCTGAGAGCATTTTGTGACACATTATGTGTCATAATGTGATGTGTTATGACACGAGAGGCATAACGTCCTAGTTAACCAGCTAATCAGACACAATTCAGTTAATCTCTAAAACACACGCGCTCATGCCCACACACATGCAGGGATAATTCCCGCTTCTGCTGTCAATGATGAATCATAGTCCTTTCTACAGGCATCGGCGCTGGATTTTGATCGTTCACAGCATCATATTTTGGGTGGAGAGTTGCAAGTTGCATCACCTTATCCAAACAACTGTGTTCCACATGGCATTACAGTGAGTGTTATAAGAACTGAATGAGCCATAGATGATCGCGAATGGTGCTATGGCTCAAAATGGACGAAGAAAAATCCTGGCTGGGTTGTGTCAGCCGAACTAAAAGCGCAGAAATATAAGTGAAGCGTGTGTGTTTTGGGGCGGCTCTACAAGGCACTGGGGGTTTGGCTGTTCCAACAAAACACTAGACTTCTGTTTACAGAGTCTTGCTTCTCACAGTCTGTAAGTGCTGCTTCAGTTCCCTGTATTATGCATTCAGCCCATGCAAGGCTGACTCCTCGATCTACATCTTTGGCCATTTTATCAGAAACAGCAACAATCTGGATGCATTTTGTACACTCATCCACAAAGGCCTCTTTGACACTAGATTAGAACACAATGTTGTTTCTCACCGTTAGTCCTGGAGGTTCCCCTCATACATGTTTCTTTGCTTTTGCACACCCACTCCAACTCAGGAAAGACTTAATTAGCTGATGGATCAGGAGTACTGGGAGCACTGAATTCCCTAATACAGGCAGAGTTGGGGTCTCCAGGGTCAAGGCTGTGAAACCATACCATAGAAGAACCATTTTTAGCCCCCGCCCAAAAAAACATGTACCCTCAGTAATAAACAATTAACAGTTGTTTAAAAAAACCTTTATATTAAATCATAGGTTCTTTACATTTTTTTTGTTTTGTTTTTTACGGAAGGTTCTTTAGGGAACATGGTTCCTATATAGCATCTTGCAAGCCTCCTTTGTAAACGTGCAGGCTTACAGTTACATAGGCTTACTGTCATCCAGCTGTACAACCTACACCCACCCACAGCTCCATTTACTTTAATCCAATGTAGTACATTTAATTTTTTTGACTGAATTGTGTGCATCATTTCGAAACATCAACACAATCTTGTTTTCCGGTAGAGTTCTGTTTTGGCCATGTTGTTGTTTATCTAATATATGTTGTTTATGAGGAAATCTTCAGTGCTTTATAGGACCACTGCAACACTGCAAATATTGCTTGTAAGGTGGTCCATTCTCTGCACAGCAGTGATATCAACACAGTGGCTTGTTGGTGTGTTGTGCTGGTACTGGGTGCTGGATGCTGGAAAGTTGATGGATTTTTGTTCCCATACCGTGGCTGTTCTCTAGACACTTTATTAGAAGCACCAATCTTATTGTTACAACTTAAAGGTGTATAGTTCATGTTTGTCCAAGTACGGTTTGTATTACTTATCCTGCAGCCATTTATCATTGGCGAGTTTTTGACTAGAGGACCACTGTTGGCTAGATATTTGTGATTGCTGGTCATTGTGATGTTTAAAAACCCCAAAATCATTGCACCTGATACACCAACAGCATCCTAGCATGCTAGCATCCTGGTAACATGTTGTGGGGTGTGATTTATGAAATCCTTTTTTGATTTGATACAATATGCTAGTGTTTCAATTCAATTTATTTTTTGATACAGCAGATAAAAAGTGTGTTTCACTAAAATTACAGCATGCAAAATTATAATAGTGCACATTTGAAATAGTGCTGCTTCTATTCTCTGTTTTTCGATTTAGGTCCATAACAAGTCTAGCAAGCAAGACTTTCTTCAAAGCTAACTAGTCAGCCAAAGCTAAAGTTCATGATTTCCTCGCTGGCAGCTGTTAAATCGCTGTCGGCAGCTCCTTTATTGCACAGAAATGGAATAATTCATATTATCAGGATGAGATGTATTGACTGTTCTCATTTAATACACCCTGTCTGTGGTAACAGGCTGTCTCTGGCTGTCATCTCTGACTGGTTTTATTACCTGTAAATCAAGAGGCACTGGCCCCCTGTGGGTTGGCGCGCAGCACAAAGGGCGGAGCGGAAGGTAAGTGACACCTGATCTGCACGCAGGGAGCGACAGGGCTTATTCAAATCCTCATTCGGTGACAGTCCCCGAGCACAGCATTCTCGGTTTATTACACTGAAATATTATATACGTTAAAGACAGCCAGTCTGCCTCTGTGAAAATGCCAGACAGAAGAAACAGAAGCCAACCAGTCACAAATCCCAACACCCCTCCTCTCCCAACAATTACTCCCCACCCTCATTCTTCTGTGTGTGTGTGAGGCAAACCCCCCGCTATGATGTCCCTGTATTTTTTTTTTTCTGATTACAATAAGCAAAACCTTATTGGCCAATATAATTCTCTATGCTGACAAGTCTCCTGCAGATAATTTTCCCTCGCTTGCCTCTGTGTACATACTCCGTCTCCTCGCCTTCTATCAAATTTAATCAGCCTCCACCACCCCTTGCATGGGCAAAAGAAAGAAAAAAAAAAAAGAAAACGGTCTGTGAAAATGCAACGCAAGTGGCAAAGCTGGGCCTCTATTAATTCCTGCGCCAACACTTGCACCAACAGCCTGCTGTAATATTTGTTTTAGCTTAAAGGAAGGGCACTGAATGTAAATATGCAGAACATCCTCAAATCTAAACAAATGTGATTTTCCGCACATGAAAACACGCTTATCTCTCAATGCAACCTCTCTCACAGACCCGTCACGATAAAGACAACTCTTCCTCTTCTGTGCGCCTTCCAATATATTTTCCATTTTAGATTCAATTTTCAATATGTTACATTTATCATTACATTTATCCTGATCAACCCTTTTATGTTGCAGCTCGCACATCCACTTCTACCATCGTTAGTGAGTTCTTTCTACAGCAAAGCAGTAAATACTTGAATTCTGAAAGTGACCATTTGTCATACGTGAACACACCACAGCACACAGTGTGAACAGCACGAAATTCAACCTCTGCATTTAACCCATTCACCAAGTGAAGCAGTGGGCAGCCAGGAACACGGCGCCCCGGGGAGCAGTGCGTGGGGACGGTACCTTGCTCAGGGTACCTCAGCGGTGCCTAGCGGCCTTGAGGATCGAACTTGGACTTTCTGGTCTCAGGGTGGATGCCTTAACCACTAGGCCATCCAGCTGCCCAAAGTTCCAGGGCCTACTGAATAAGGGACTAGTCTATGGGGCCACGAGTTTTACACCAGTACTGCACAATTAACCCGCATCTTTGCTTGCAATAATCTGCAGTCAACCCTCTCAAAACAACCCCCCCACCTCCAATTCCATCCACTGTGCTATCATCCTACAGACATTAATATTTACTGATCATAATTAAATATTAACCTAGATTGAGCCTCCTTCCTTGCGAAATTAGAGCACCGATACTGAAATTGGAAAGTCATTTCAAAAGACTGTCTGTGACTAATATGGGAAATTACCATCCTGTAGCATGTTGTTTTAGCGTGATGCTAATTGATTACATTTACTCTGTTTGTGTGTATGGTTTCTTTTTTTTTGTATGGGATAATGAAAGGATTAGCTTCCTGCGATGGATTATTAATAAGTGAGAAGAGAAAACGTCTGGTCCCGTGGCTGGCTCAGCAAACTCAGAGATTAGCGAGGGAGACAGTGTCAGAATGCATTTGAATCCAAGTGACACAATCTCTAGAAGCTGTGGATGTTGTCCGCAGAATTGATTTGGTAAATATGGCCCTGAGAGTCATGTAATTTGTAAGGTGATACATTCTCGGGGGATGGATCATTTTCTTGCACTGAAAGCATCGGTAAATATATCAGCGCAAATTACCTTAGAGATATCACCCTGTGATGTGGGTGACAAAACGCACACACACACACACACACACACACACACACACAAACACAATACATTCAACTCTTGCTTTCCCCCACATGCATACCAAACAACTTACAACTGCATTCGAGTTTACAGCACACAGCTAAAATAGATATCTTTGTAATTCATCCTAAATCTGGTCTAGATAGACTGTTCAAAATAATGAGTGCATTCAGCGACTTTATGTTGCATCCAACAGTTGATGCACACAAACAGTGTGTATAATCTCTATAGAAAAGGAATTTCCATTGAAATACCACTGAGGAGCTGACTGTAGGCACTATGTCCAATGTCAAGTGTGGAAAGAGGGATATAATGCCACCCAGAACTGGCCTATGGAGCTGTGGTGCATCCTCAGATACCTTTAGGATGAGTTAGGGGGGGCATTTGTGATCCAGATCTAATGTCCATACATCAGTAACTCTGTCTTATTCTCTCATGGATAAATGCAATCAGATTCTCACAGCTATTTTCTATCTACCTCAAAGTCTTTTTAAAAGAGACTATTACTGCAACAAGGGGGAGACATTTTTTTTGTGACATTTTTGTAATACTTAAGAGATTTCCATCTATTTTTAGATTTCGTTTTAGAAATAAAGCGAAATGTATCTGCCAGTGTGTCACGGTTCGGCCGGTGGCCGGTAGGGGCCTCTGTTTTCTGTTGGCATCGAGAACTTTTATTTTGACATTCTGGTCTGTTCTGGTCTGTTTTGTTATATATATATATATATAATTTTGAGTCAACACACTAAATGTGTCCACACAATAAAAAGTTATAAACAAACATAAAGAGGGTAACATTTGTGTATTTGTCCAGTGATTGTGTTCAGTGCTTATGTGTGACATTTAGGGGAACCTTTATTGATGTTTGTTGAGGAAAATATATATATTTGAATGTATTTGTTCATTCTCCCCCGTTTATACGGAAAGCAACACTTGGGATGAAGCACTGACATAACAAACAGAGGCTTCGTTTGTCATCGGTCACGTGGTTTTCTGCTTAGCCGATACACGCCTCAAAGCGAGGCTTCGTCGGCCACGCCCCCTTATACTCGATACGAGCTTCGGAGCCTCGCTTCAACTAGCCCACCACTACACAAGGTACATCACGGGAGCCGGTTAACCCGGTCCCCCGTGACACAGTGGAATAGGATTTTATTGATTTCTGGACTTTGTGGAGCTAATTTAGCTGTTTAACATGTGATGGAATATATCATAAGCTTAGTCTTAAGCTGCCATGACAAAATATGTCCATTAATGTAACAGTGGTGTGTTAACATTATTGCAGCAGATGCTGTGATGTTGGGCATGTTTGTTGTATGATAATGTCAGTATTGTGTATGTATGTATGGTATGCTTGTCAGTGCCAGAGTACCTTTTATTCTGTAAGACTACTGTCTTGGTTCTGTGTCTTTTTGCAGTACAGTTTTCTTGCCCTTCTTCTAACAGTGGGGGGTGCAAAAGCTCAGTGCTGGCGAGACTCAGTGGGTTAGGGCTCCTCGCCAGGAAGAGGTTCACATTCAGGTAGAGTAACATGGCTTAGTCTTAAGGATCTGTAGGTCACTGCCTTCCCTCACCCCCCTGCTGTGATGCCCTTGAGTAAGGCACTTAACCTGGGACTGTTCCAGGGGTGCTGCAACACAGCACCCTGTCTCTCCCCTACACCACATTAAACCTCAAAGGCCCAAAAAAGAGCAAGCTTGCCCGGCATGACTACAAGGTTGCCCTGGAACCTCAGAGCACACACATGTCAAGTGTGATGCTACTCTTATGCTGCATTACTCTCAAGCTTATTCAGCAATGCTTTTGGATTTCTTCTTAACCCTCCTATTCTCCTTGGTCAGTTTGACCCCTTTCAATCACTCAAATGAATAGTTGCCTTTGTCAATCATCATCAATCATTCTGGTTCATTCTGTGAGAGTCATGAATGTTCTCCCAAATTAGAAACGATTTGGATGAGAGATGTGTAAGATACACTAACTCTAAAACTGAAAGTTTGACCTGACGGTGGCGCTACAGGAAAGGTCATATCATCACCAA
>JBBPDH010000031.1:5223430-5235209 GCA_037974565.1 Clupeocharax schoutedeni
AGCATTCTCTGTTGCTGCATCCTGTCGTGGTACAGAAATTTTCAGTTTCGGATCAAACCGAACAATTGGGGCAACTGGTAGCCTAGTGGTTAAGGCATTCGCCCCGTGATCAAGAAGTCCTGGGTTCGATTCCCAAGACCACTAGGCACCTCTGAGGTACCCTAAGCAAGGTACCGCCCCACACACTGCTCCCCGGATGCTGTGTTCGTAGCTGCCCCCTGCTTCACTTGGTGAATGGGTTAAATGCAGAAAAAGTATTTTGTGCTGTGGTGTGTTCACGTATGACCAGATTGTCACTTTCACTTCAGTCATGCCAGTAGCAGTCTTGGGATTCGAACCCATGACCTCCTGATCACAGGGTGAAATCCCTAACCACTGAAATAAAAATGAAGGCTACTGGAAAGATTTCTTCGTGGGACGCCACAGAAGAACAGCTTTAGTTCCCTAAACAACATTTTAATGAATGACTCTTTAAAGAATCTTTTCAGTAAACGAGTTGTACTTAAATGGAACTAAATGGCTCTTCTAAGTCATTTCTCAAAGGACCTTTTGCTTTGCATTTTTTTGTGAGCATGTGAGGAATATGGTGATTTGGGTTTGCCTGTGTACAGTATATTTGCTTTTTAACAGGATGCATCCTATTTGTGCCTGAAACATGTAAACCTTTCATACATCTGGTCCTCATTATCTAAGATAACTACCGTTTTGGAATCTCCACAGCTGTGCAGCTTATTGTTTTTCTTAACTCTGAAGTTGCAGTCAGTTGGCTAAGATATTCTGCGAAGTCCAGCAGTCTATTTAGCCACAAAACAATCACACACACACACACACACACAACCCCCCACCCCCACAAACTATGTTTTGCTAAGTGCAGAGTGTTTATATCTGTTTGTATGTAAGAACAGATACAACTTGGGGCAAAAAGCTTTAACAAACAAATATATTGAAATATTTTTATAAAGCATAAGCACTTGTACATGAAGGCTAATCTGAGTATATGGTTTGACTAAAGAATGATATGGATTCAACATCATGTGGAGGCTAAAATGTTCTTCATCGAGCCAAACGAGGTTCTTTATGGTAGCACCGCCCTGCACGTTTAACAATCTCCTCTATTCCCAGTTCAACTAATGAACTAATTTACAAGCCCTTTCTCAGGTGAACTGGGTTTATTGGAGCAGAATAAACTCTAGTGCTAAACCAGGCCCAGTGATGAGAAGCCCTGGTCCATGGCTTTGCTCCCAATAATCCATTTTTACAGCCTTATTTTTTAAAAAAGTGTAGGTCTACTAGGTTATAAGGACATAAGACATAAGACATAAAACTGTAAAATCATCATAATAACATACACAATATAAATGCTTGTTGCTTCTTCTGCCTGTGCTCTTGGAAGCCATGGCTACAGAGCAAGAAGCGCTGCAGCAAGTATTGACTGTGACATAAAATCATCTCTGCATGCAGTAATTCACGATAAAATAGGCAAATGTCCATATTTCACATGGGCACTGTCATTACATTTACGAGTTCGCATCATCTCCTCTGGTGTGCACTTCTGTAAACCAGCCAAGTGCTTGTTGAAGCTGAGCACTTTTAAAAAGGATGCACAGCTGGAATGTTGCCAAATTGCGATATGAATTAAGTGGCAATCAAGTTGTGTCAGCGTCTTAATTAGAACCCTCTCTTACTCGACAAAAGCACAAGGAAACAAAATATGAATTATTGGTGGGCTTAATAGCAAGTTGCAAATGTCAGCTAGCATTGGCATTTCCCCTTTGTGATAAAACAACATGCCAAATCCCCCCAAATCAGGTTACGGTCAGCACAAGGGTTTAATGAATGGATGAAACCATTAATTTCTATGTTTTTAAAATATTTAATAAGTGTGATGTGTTATCAGAAGCATTCTCTTAGAAACTGCAGTAACAAAATCTTTATTTTTACATGGACAGAAGTATTGGGACACACCTGTTTTTCAGGGTTTGGGCTAGGCCCCTTATTTCCAGAACAATTTTTCCCCCTACTTGAAGGGGAATTTTAATGCCTCAGAATACCCAGACATTTAGGACAATGCCCTGCTTCCAACTTTGTGGACACAGTTTGGGGAAGAACCTGTAATATTCCAGCATGAATGTGCCCCAGTGCACAAAGCAAGCTCCATAATAGCTGGATGAGTTGGAAGAACTTGACTGGCCTGCCAGAGATGGGGACTCAAGTCTGAGACTTGGACTTGAGCCGCACTTAAGACACACAAACAAAGACTTGCCCTCAATGACTTGAGACTTGACTCAGACTCGGTTGCTGTGACTCGTGAGTCATAACCTGTAAACAATGTTAATTTTATAGAATTTATATCCCGCACTCTTTCCAATGACCTGAAAACCGTTCACCTCGCTCTGGTGTCCCATTACTTTTCTCCGAGGTGAATGGTTTTCAGCTAATAACGGTTTTCGAGCGGTAGTAGGAAAGGGGTCACCGAGCCCCATCTAACTGTGGAGTTTCACATTTAGAGTGAGAGATATATTTATTCATATTTAACATTTAGATTTAAGATCTTTTAAGGCAAATCCTCCATGTTGGTGAGGTCAGATCACAGCACGCAGTCCCGCCCACTGCTAAGAAATAACCAATTGTAATCACGGGGCGTAGCCAATTAGCATATCTTCTAAAGGTTCATTCAAAGACTTGGGACTTGACTTGGACTCGAGCACAAAGACTTGGTACTTGACTTGGACTCGAGCACAAAGACTTGGGACTTGACTTGGAAAAAATGACTTGGCCCGCACATGAACTGGATTGGAGATTGTGAGCCAGGCCTGACCTCATAAAAGCAGAAAGAATGCACAAAATTCCCACAGAACCCCCAAAATCTTGTGGAAAGCCTTCCAAGAAGAGTGGAAGCTGTTCTAGCTGCAAAGGGAGACCAAGTTTAGTATATGTTTGAATGCAACAACATTAACTTCCCTGTTGGTGTAATGGTCAGGCTTCCCAATAATTTTGTCCATATGGTGTAGTTATATAGCTTTAGGTTTTTAGGCATTAGAGACCTAATGTGTCCTAAGGTGTCCTAATCTTCAAAACGTGATTTTTTTATAGACATTGTGTCAAGCCTTTGCTTTGGTTGGTTGCACAAAAAGCAATGTCATCTTCTACATAGGTGGCCAATTTAGACTAGCATCCACTGGAGTGATACCAGGGCGTTGAGCGTACTTACCAAGAATTTCTTTGACAGCGTCGCAAAAGCACCCTGTGTATTAAGCTGTGCTGATAATGGAAAGGGAATACGTTGCCATAACTGATTTCTGGGAGATATCATTTTGGACAGAAAATGGTGTTTTTACCAGCATGTCTTCCAATACTGTCATGAAAGAAATACAATCTAGGTGTCCCAAACTGTAGACAGCTTCGTGTTCAATGTCTCTAAAGAAATAAAGGTTTTAACAGAGTGTTTGTTCACATTTTGCTGTAGTAACACTGTCTACTCTTCTAGGTAGGGTTTTGACAAGACGTTGCAACATTGCTGTTAGAATTTGGTTGCATACAGCCACATGAGTATTAATGAGGTTGGGTTCCAGTGTTATTTCATTAACTGTAGAGCACAAAGCACTCCTCATTACTCACTGTGTACAAATCAATGGTTTGGGCCTTTCTTCTCTGATATGTTCGATGTGTATATTCCGGGTCCTGGTCTAGTGTTGCAGATCAGCAAGTGGTGAAAAGGGCCAAAACTAAACATGCTGAAATGGTGTCAAGTCACTAAAGTCACTAAACAGCCCATCAGTGTCAGATCTGCAACAACTGTAGCTTTAAAACATGTTTAAAAAAACTGCACTGTTCTCCTCAATTTTCTCTTGTTGATTTTCTATGTCTTCTTTTATTTCTTTCATTATTAGTTTGTTTTATTCCGGTTTGTTTTGAGGATGAATGTTTGTGTCATCCCCTCATCATACGCTGCTACCTGTTTAGCTTTAAAAAAATGTAAAAATATAACCCCGAGGTTTAAATACAGAAAAGTAAGGAACGAGAGAGACAGAGAGAAAGAGTAAGGGAGAGCGAGAGGTGACAAGTTATCAAGGTGAAAGTTATCATAGCTTGCGTAGTGTAGACCCAGCTTCCTATCCAACTTTGTGAATAGATTAACAGCGATATAATTTTTATCGTGCGATAAGAGTCTCACATTAACGCAGCACATTAACGCCGATAAAAACCCAGCACTAATAATAATGTTATTTTATTATACCTTTCATAGTTATTTGTTACTTTGTTAGAGTTATTTTGATACTACTGCTTGTATTCTGTTCTTTTTAAACTTATTTAATATCTTTATTTCCTCTTGTTGCACTGAACATGTTTTAGGACAAAAGAATTTCCCTCAGGATAAATAAAATTCTTTCTAATCTTATCATATTTTTGCAAAGCACATTGAATGAGTGTTGTGCATGTGCTATATAAATACACTTGAACTTGAACAAACTCAACTCCAACTCATTGTAAAGGCATGGGATGGATCTGGGATGCATTGGCTAACACCATAGCTGTTGACTTTGGTGACCTTAAGTTCATGTGTAGCATTTTTTTCAATTTCTTTTTTCTTCAAGCCCTGAATTTAAACGTTTTGTCTACATTATATAAGAATCAATTTCAGTAAAGAGTGTGTAATGTATGTTTTAGTGCTCGCCCCACACACACCCTGAAAAGATATTACATCATAATTAGAGGTTGGCATAGATAAATTTTTCTAACGCCGTTAATCTCATTGGAATCTTGGCGTTAACGGTGATAAATCCCACCCCCACCCCCGACAGAGAGACCAAGACAAGTTCAAAACGTGAGTGAGCCGGACAAGTCACTGAAAAATCAAGGTGAAATTCATCATGCCTTGCGTAGTGTAGACCCAGCTCACTCTGTCCAGGGGAGAGACTGAGACAGGTTTAAAATGTGCGTGAACCGGACAAGTCACTGAAATTCATCATAGCTTGCGTACTGTAGACCCAGCTCACTCTGTTGGGGGGCGGGGGCTTTAAAGGCGATAGCTTTACTATTAAACATTCTTGCACTGAATGACAAGAACTCTTTTTAGAGATGGAGGCGGATTTCTCCATTAGCCTAGGAATTTCATTTTACTCAAGAAATGAGCGCATTCTACTTTTTAATATTATTACCATTTCTTCAAAACTGAGTGATTGCCCTGATAGTGGTTTTAGAAATGACCCCCATGTGAAATCCCACAATCTTGTCAGAGCTACAAAAAGGTCTGCATTTAATTCCAGAAGGAATGTGAAAATCTTTCATGTCTGACAGTGCAAAATACAATGTTCGCATGTTGCTGTGGCACAGGCTTGTTTACTGAGTAATCTAGAATGCCAAGGCAATTTTGATCACCTCCTAATTTCACGAAGCCCGATCCAAGCCAGACTCCAGTAGTCATCATCAGGATCTGGTCTGCTGCCATTGTTCAGTTCCTGCTTTGAACAGTTTAATTCTTAATTCGTGTTCATCTTAAGGCTGCTAATGTTGTTTTTCGGGGGGTTTGCACTTCCTGTATTTGTTAGTGGAGAACAAAAAGAAAAGAAAACACATCAATGCCTGGTAGATACTAGTGAGCGATCATTTCCCCCAAGTCCTCAACGACAGATAACAGCCCAGCTCATCAATACCTGGCTCAGACTACTGTAGCTATGGAGGCACAGGAAAGGTGTTCGATTTGAGGGAGCGACGCAAAGCGACACCACCTCCCTGGTCGCACAATATAACAGTCGTTCCTCACGTAGACTCTTTCTTTCGGGATCATGGCTTCATCTCATCTGGGGTGCCTACCGTTTCAATTGCGTCCTAATATAAGATGATGAAATACACCACAAATATGTTGTTAAATACATAATTGGTCACAGTTACTTACTTTTAATTCTTAATGGCCCTTGAAACCTCAGTCCTGTTTTCATTTTTTGTCCAGGTACTGAAAGGTTGTATGGTATAACCTTCATCCGTCCGCACACAATTTCATAGCTTATTTCTTTTTATTTTTGGCCTATTCTTCATTTTACTTGCTAAATGACCTTCTGGGTTGCTTTATGTTTTTGGCTTTTATGGCTCTGAGATGTTGACTTGCTTATATGCATAATAATTCCACTGAGTTCCGAGTATTCACAATGAAATCAATGACAAAAGGCCAAAGGTATGTGTTCATCACAGTGTGTCTGTATGAGTTTAGGGGGGAAGGCTTTCTAAATTATATATATATGTACATACATGTATGTGCATGTGTGTGTGTGTGTGTGTGTGTGTGTGTGTGTGTGTGTGTGTGTGCATGCCTGCGTATGTGTACACATTGTAATCCCCCGGGAGATGTGCACACTGCATACACTCATCATATATTTGCACCTACCTTTGGCTGCACCACTGGGCTCATCTGTGTTATGAGTCATCCTTAATGCCAGCATGACGGAAATGTCATCCAGATACCTCATATAACTGTGCCAATCGCTCTGATTCCAGCATCTGTCACAACAAACTGACAGCAAACTTGGTCAAGCTCCATTCTGGCAATATATTACTTATTTGGTTTTAATTATCTCATATTTGTAGAGCCCTCCTTATCCTCGCCATACAGCGTTACCCAGTAAAACATTATGCAGCCGTGCCGACACTCTTAAAATCAAGAAAGTAAATGCATTCAAATGAATTGAATTAAATAAATGAATATAAACCCTTTTGATTAAATTCTGCACTAAATATTGTTCTTGGAGATTTTATTAGCTAACTCTGTAATCAGGACATGAGTGGTGTAAGTGTATTGCATGAAAAGTCTTTCTTTTACTGGTTTTAAAACAGCAGCTGCTCTTTAAATTGAGAGAATGTTTTTTTTTAAGTAATAGAGTCTTTCCATAATTACTTGGAATGAAACCTTGGTAGGTTCACTTACATTAAAACAAAAAAAAACATTACTTTTGTTACCAGTACACAAGATTATGTTCAGACATGATGATGATGATGGAAAAAATGCAACAGATATAAATAGTAATAATAGATAGTAATGTCAGTATGTACAATATATGAACAAAACTATTGCCTTGACTGACCATTACGCCAACAGGGAGTTTTATTCAAATGCATTTTCACGTTCAGTGGACGTTAGGGCCACCAGGATCTGATTTCTACATGCCTGTTCTGTTCTTTTGTATTATGGGTCTCTGTTGGGTTTCTGAGGGCTTTTATTTTGGAGTTTTGTTCCTGTTTGTGTTTTGGTTCACGTTTTCACCTGTCCTAAGTTCTGTTAAGCATTTGTGTTCTCTGATTGGGTTTTGTCCTTGGTATGGGGGTATTTAAGTTCTGTTTCGTGTTTAGTTCATCATAAGTTCTTCGCCTGATGCACAAGCCTTTTGTTTCCTGTCTGCCTGTTTGTTTTGTACCGAGTGGCCAGAGTGCCCTGTTTCTTTTGACTTCAATAAAGTAAGCATCAGAATGGAATTCTGGCATTCATCTGGTTCCTGTCGGCTTCCAGGTAGCTCCGAGTCTGGGCCTCGTGGCCCGACTCGTGACATGCATAGACTTTAATACGGAGTTGGTCTCCCTTTTTGCAGCTTCCACTCTTCTTGATTTGGGAGTTTTGGGGTGAATTTCATTTCAATAAATTTCAAAAAATGTCTCCATTTATTCTGGAGAGCATTTATGAGTGCAGCCATTGATGTTGGACGAGAAGGTCTGGCTCACAATCTCTGTTCCAGTTCATCCCAAAGGTGTTGGATGGAGTTGAGGTCAGGGCTCTGTGCGCACTGGTCAATTTCTTCCACACCAAACTCATCCAGCCATGTCTTTGGGCACTGGGACACGGGTCATGCTGGAACAGAAAAGGTTCTTCCTCAAACTGTGTCCACAAAGTTGGAAGCATGGCATTGTCTGCAACGTCTTGGTCTGCTGAAGCATTAAGAGAGTCCTTGACTGGAAGTAAGTGGCCACCTCAAATCACCAAAATCAAAGATCTGCACCAATACTTTCATGCATATCGTGCATGTATTATTTTTCATGAGGGCACTGGCAGGCTGTTCCAGGCACACTCAATTTGATGTGAGCTATTGTGATTTTTAATGGCATTCTACAACGCATGGCACCGTCTTGAAGCCATCATCACACTAACGAAAAGAGATAGAGCGTGGCCTTGAGCTACCAGTCTCTTCTTTGTTGACGCATGACATTTGAGACAATTCAACTCAGATACCAACAGCAACACATAGAACTAGCCTTCTGGAGACTTCTGTCGAGCTCTTATGTTCTTAAGTATAAAGGTTTTTTTTTTTTTTTACCTTAATGCCATAAAAGCTTTATTTGTATAGAACCTCTACATTATGTCTATCTCACGTACATTTCACTTTCCGAATAATTGAATAAGATTGAACCGTCCATTGAAATGTTCTTTTAATGAAATAAAATGGTTCTTCTTTTAAAAAATCTCTTTTGGCACTTTTATAAAAAGAATGTACGGACCAGAGGAAGTTCATCTGGAGAAATTGAGCTTGCTTGAAGAAATGCAACTGCACGCGGCAGACACTCACATTTTGTGCTTGTTTTAGGCTAAATTCAATCAGTTCCGAATTGTGAGAAAAGGACGTAGCTTGGCTACAAGAAGGCAGAAAGCAGGAGCTGTGTGTGCTGAGCAAGCTAATCTTGAGTAAGAGTGTGGGCCATTTTTCCACCCCCCAAAAAAACCAGATCTAATCTAAAAAATCTATTTTTTTTCCCTTTTTCTTTTTCTTAATGCTTCCTCCACTTGCCCCGGCTGATTGATTTTTTTTTTTCTCTCTCTCTCTACTTAAGGTGTACATATTGACTGTAATGGTCTAACCAGTACAAAAGGCTCGGGAAGAGCGAGACCTGCTTTAAATTCCAACTTAAGACAGGTCACTTTAAGGGCTACAAAACATGCGAGACGAAAACATATGGCGTTATTGACATTCTGAGAGAGATACATGCACAATTTTGTAGAGATGAGTGACAAGCAAGTGCCCTTCAACCTAATGAGCCTCCAACGATCGCAGTTCAGACTGACACACTTTGTGTGTGCTGGTTATAAATTATTAATCTGAACAAGTATGCCAGCCTGTCACGAGAATGTCATGTCTCATTTGGGTACAGAGAGCTGCAGTGTCTGGCCTGCAACATGTAGCTTAAAATGCAATGTCTGAAGTCACTTCTTGATGCTACCCCTGCCATGCTTCTAAAATGAGGGTTTACCTGCGAATCTCTGTCAGTAAAACTTTCGTTAACCTTTTTCAATCTTTCTCTCTGGGAAAAGAAGTGCTTTTTGGAAGAGGCGGCCGGACTCCATCTAAGTGCAGGCCTAGGCATTTAATAATTTAGGCATGCTCTCTCCTCTGCTCGTCTCAGGAAACATCTCAAGAGGGTTCAATAAATTATTGTATACATCCATATATAGCATCATTTGTATAATGACACTTCTAAAAATAAAGCTTCCTAAAATGGTTCTTGCCTTGCAACTCTAAAAAGACGCTTTCAAATGGCAAAGAACCAATGACTGATGTGGAGGTTGTTTATAGTGTATGGTTCTTCACACATTGCTGGTTCACTGAAGAAGCAGCAACGGAAAGGTTCTCTAGGGAAGTAAAGGTGTTTTTTTCTAAGGTGTTGCTCCAAAATTACTTTTTGGCTAGGATACTGTATATGGATATGCATTATATGGACAACTGCATATGGAAATAGAAACCTGACTATTACACCAACACACTTTAATGACACTGCATTCAAATACATAGAGCTTAATGTGGAGCTGGTCCTTCTTTTGAAGCTATAACAGCTTTCACTCTTCTTGGGCTAGTCTCAGCCTCAGACGTCATGCCCACGGAACGTTGGCTAAACGTCTGATGCATATGGTACACTTAACTGGAAACACTTCAGGAATGTCAAAGTCGTCATCTGATTGGTTGGATTTTATCGGATTTCTGGGGGACGCGAGTGTCGCGTTTATTTTCGGTTGGCCGGGAAACAAAGCACAGACGTGTGATTGCGGAAGACATGATGTTTACATGAGTGACAATGAGCATTTATCAAGATCAGCTAAACATAGGATTCTCAGAAGTATGCAAGGCTTACAGAAAGAGATATTTTAGCCTGTTTGCCGACGGGATTTATGAAGAGTATTATTTTCCAAGCCTGGCCGACCCTTTGTCAGCATTTAGAAGGATTCCCAGCAGATCCAATTTTACTAGTTGTGTGTCCCCTCCTATCTATTATGGAAGATCAAGTGAAGTACCTAACTGAGAAGGGGATATCAGTCGCGTTTTTGGGCAAACATGAAACAACAGACGCTGACATCGCAGCTGGCCGATTCAGTATTGTGTTCGGTTTTCCAGAATTGCTTGTGGGTGTTAAAAAGTGGAGAGATATGCTTCAAACAGACGTTTACCGCGAGCATCTCATCGGTATGGCTGTTGATGAAGTGCACACCATTGTTTTATGTTAAGTAATGGTATTCTTTATTTTCTTGTTGCACGCCGGTCTGTTGTTGTGGGGACATTTCCACGCCCCGAAACGTGACGGTGAACGAAACGAACTGTGATTGGTTGATTGACATGTTGGTGAAACGGCCTTATGGGCGGACCTTGGCCAAAGAAAGCTGCTATGAATTCCAGACCTTCAGCGGTCAGCCTGGTGTTGAATGGGGTTGTGGTCAGTCAAGTTCTTCCACAGCAAACTCATCCAGCCATGTCTTTATGGAGCATAGTTTGTGTATTGGGATAAATCATACTGGAATAGAAAAGTTGGAAGCATGGCATTGTCCAAAATGTCTTGGTATACTGAAGCATTAAGATTGCCCTTCACTAGAATAAGGAATCTAGTCCAAACCCTGAAAAACAGGTGTGTCCAAAAACACAATGTAAGATTATTGTAAGGGGGTTGCCTGTCTGAATAGTATCTATGCCAGTGATGTCAGTAGACTCCATCTACCCAGACACCTTTCTCAGTAAATAGTTGCTATGCATCTTTGTAAACACAGGGTACACATTAATATGACAGCCAAAGAGATTGCTATTTCAACCTTGATTAATATCCTAAAATGCCTGACACAAATATTATGGCCGCACATGTTCACTTTAAACACTTTGTGTTTTCCATAATGTCAGCAGTACATCAACTTTTCTAAATTCAGAACCTTCAGTAGGTGGACAAGTATGTATCAACAAGTCAGCCAGTAATAAAAAATGCCAAAATCATTGTAAGCCTTTTGTATGCGTACATGTAGCCAATGGTGAATTTAATTGTGTGAATGTGAGCTTTGGTACCATACTTCTTTTGTTAGTGCACATTTAATTAGCATATCACCCTCTTACCCTCATATCATCCTGCTTATTTTCACAATCATGAAAGTACACACTAAACCCTTTGTGTATTTTCAAGATGTTTTTACTTTTGGTCTTTTTTGAAGTTTTTCATTATAAATGGTTTACTCATTATTTATTCTTTTAAATCTGAAGTAGTTCAGAAATGTTCTGTTATGTAGATGTCAAGCAGGCTTTTTCATATCTTGATATGTTGTCATGACTGAATATGAGGTGAAATAATTGTCTGTTCCACAGAAAAGATTTTTTTTGGCAGCCTTGCCTACAGTTGCATGCAAAAGTTTAAGTGTCTGCAAAAGTTTGAGTGTAATCGTGTACACACTGCCCACTGTGAACACCAGTATTGGGTGTAAGGCGTTACTGTAATAATATTACTTTTTTCAGTAACTAGTAGTGTAAGGCATTACTCGTCTGAAAATAGTAATATTATT
>JBBPDH010000031.1:5244238-5256101 GCA_037974565.1 Clupeocharax schoutedeni
AGTTGGGAAGAACTTTCTGCCGAATGAACATTGAGACACTGAACCGCTTGAGTTTCAATACAAACAAACAGAAAACACGGGTGTTCTCAAACTTTTGACCGGTAGTGTACATATATATATATATAGTCAAAAGACAGATAGTGCTGTTTACTATTTATCATAAGTCTTTATGGCACTGCATTCTGATACATTTTATATTTGATTACATTAATGTTTACATAAAGATTACAGAAATATTTGCAACTTAATATTTGTATCTGCAACTGTGTTAAAAGGGACACTGTTGTTAAAATGCAAATTGCAAATTGTTTGTTTGCAAACCTAATGTTATTGCACTTTTGTTCATATAGCAGTCCTTTTAAAATAAAAGTGCGCAATACACTACCTTTTGAATTAATGCTTACATTTTGTGTATAACAGTGTGAACAACTTGCCATTTACATATATGTGTGTGTGTGTGTGTGTGTGTACTGCCATATTTAAAAAGCTTAAAGGTAAAAAGAAAAGTAAAAATAAGTCAATAACAATAACAACAGGTAATAAAAATGATGTGTTATGATGCTTGATGAATTTCCTGTAGTGAGAAAGATTACTTCCCATGCCTCCCCCTCACAATTTGGCTTTGGTTGCACATATCCTTTTTTAATGTTCTGAGAAAAGTACAGTGCTGCCCAGACAATAGTTTCGAAATCGATCGCAGACACATGCAAACAAAACCGAGCAAAAAGACTAAGCAATGAAACTGCAATGCTTTATTTTACCTCAGGCAAGCAAGTGTATATTACCAGGCTCTCCGCTGCAGTGTGTGTTTTGGAAACCTTTGACAAATGAGCAAAACATACTGGCTTCTTTTGGTGCCAAACCTATTCCATAATTGACTCACCAAGCATCTCAGAGGTGAACAGCGAGGGCTTGCTATTCTAGTGGGCTTCGTTTGCAAATTGCTCACACGTACAGTCACAGCTCTAAAACAAACACGTTCCAACACATGATCCTTATTTACCAACTAAAGTGGAATTCATTCAGATTAGGTTTATTATAGGGAATACAGCAGACGTCTGTGAATGTCGAGGGTTGAAAGGAGGCACTGACCGCTTTCCTCACTCTTTCTTACCCATGTAAAATGGACCATTCATTATGGAGGTCTGGTTTCGAAATGTAAGAAAGGTTGAGAAAAGGGAATAACTAGAATGCAGATGTAATAGTGGGGGGTGGTGATGTGATGGTGACGGGTGTGGGGGGCTTGGTCTGTGCGTGTAGTTAAGAAACATAAAAGCAACCAGGGGAGAAATTAATATGAGCCAAGGTGCTGGAACTGATACAGTTTTACAATTAATGTCTGTAATTGCCATTTCAACTGCCACAAAAGGCTATGTTTCAAACACCAATAATTGTTTAGACCACACACAAGCCTGATGAACACACACACACACACACACACACACACACACACACATACAAACTCTCTGCTCTCTCTGTGGCAGCACATACGCACAGATTTGCTAGAGCCTGATGTGTTAAAGAGCTTAGTGTCAACTTAGTTTCAAATGCTGAAACGCAGGGTGGGTGGGCACAAAAAGAAGAGTCAAGTAGGGTGCAGTGCTCACCAGAGCATCCATTCTGCTATAAATGTTAATCATTTTCAAACCATTTTTTAAACCGAACCGGTGTGGTAACACTTTCTACGTCCTTAATTGCCACCATCTGTATTTTTTTCCCCAATTATTAAGATGGCAGAGCTACATCTATTATTTATTTTCCAACAGTAATAGAAAGACTTTCACCCAATTATGGTGATTGGTCGCTCCTCTTCAGCTCATTAAGTAAAAATATTACATGATCAAATTATCACATGCTCTTCTGCAAACTGGTCTTAGCTGCTGGTGAAGATTCTTTTTGGTGTTAACATTTCAAGAAGAACTTGAAGAACAGACACGTGTTCCTGGAACCAATTACAGTGCAAGAACTGGCAATCTAGCAGGAACATTACAGCAAGGACCCTTTAGGAGGTTGACATATTGATGCTTGCGAGTCACCTGACGGAAGCTGAACTTATATGTTAGTTGTTGTTTGTAACAGCTGAACAAACCTTAAACAACTGTGGTTCTGATTTAGTTAAAGCAGAGGAGCTTAAATTCTAGATATGGCTCTGATTGAATTCCTCCACAATTCCAACAGGTAGGTTTCTGAGTTCAAGCTTGAAAAATACTCAAGCTTGAAGGGGCACTTCAGACCATTAGAGAGGGAGAGTGGGCAGGCTGTACACTGCAATGAAACAAACTTTGGATTACAACTCTCTTTTTACCTTAGCTTTAGTGCAAATAACACAAATAAGCTGGAAAAGCATGTAATAGCATGTAATAACTTAAATGTAATAGCAAACCAATCGCACATTTTTCGTGCAGCCATCGCAAAATATAATTTAATCTAAATATGTGCTGTGATCACGATTTAGGGCTTTATTTCCTACTAGGACAATGCTTTACTACCCTGTATTTTAATGCGCGCTGCGTAAAATCCCCTGTATCTGTGCTAACTGGTGACTGTTAGGGTTAAGGTTAGGGTTAAGGTTAAGGTTAAAATTAAGGTTAGGGTTAGGTTAAGGTAAGAAATCAACTCATTATTGTTCTCCGACTGTGCCTCACTCAACAGTTACCGCTGATACTGGCGATTTTACGCAGTGTGCATTAAAATACAGGGTAATGAAGTATGGTCTGAGCAGGAAAAAAAGCCCTAAATCATGATCGCAGAATGCATTTTGATTATATTGTATTTTGTGATGGCTGCATGACAACTCGTGAGACCAGGCTCATAATAGTGTTGATGGAAATCACCATCACTCTAAAATGCTGTATTTCTTTCTTCTGGTCTGACGATAGAGAGGGATGGGCAGAAAAGTTGCAGTTATGCGAGCACCCAGATATCTGAACTCATCTTGTGTTTTAATAGGCTAATGTTAAACCCAGTGTGGGAAAGTGAAGACTCAACATCATTAGCTTAGCGTTAATATGACACTGAAACTCCACAGCCAGCAGAAATTAGCATTACTGCAGCCGTGGTGATTTCTGGTTTACACAGGCAAAAAGGCAGAACAACACATTGTGTAGGAGAATGAGGATACGTATTTCAATTAACTCAACTGTGTTCTTGCATCTAATTCTCATATTTCTTGCTGTACATGATGCTGTACAGGTCCATTCCTCTGTTTACATTGCTGTGCTCATATGAGACAATGCACATCGTTCATATGTAAATCTGTCAGAGTGTTGCTTCACTTATAACACTCTAACTTTACCTTTAACTTGTGTTTCAAGTTCTTTTACTCCTATTGAAATTTGTTTTAAATGTAGAATTTGTACATATGTTATAGCGTGGCACAGTCATAAAAAAGGAGCGGTTCAGGATGCATTCCACTGTGTGTTCTACTTGTGTAACTATGCATGTGACAAATAATGAATCTTGAATGTTTGCATCTGTTGACAAGGAACCGTCATCAGACTGGGAAACACTGGTTATCTAGTCTGCAGGTTAAGATGTGGCGTCATACTCCAGTACTGAACCCTGTCATAAGTGCATCAGAGTTGAAATGTGAAAGAAAATCAACATTGGAAGCTTTACAGGATGCTTTCATGCTATCTTTGAAATACAATAGGCTATTGGCCTAGCTTTTGATGCTGTAACTTCTAGCCGAGAAGCTTGGATTACTGGGATATTTGAATTGCATCAAGAGCACATCTTAGGTTTTCATAAAGTGGACTTTGGTTCCGAAACTTTCAATTAGACAATGAAAACATAAAACCTCCAGAATAATGTTGGAAACTTTTTTAGGCAAAGCTAATCCACATTTCTACATTGTAGTGTGACTGGACAATGGTGCAGACCAGTCTAGGCATGTGACCTAACAGACATACCTGATTGGCCAGCATTGCTGCATTTTCAGAAGTAGGGCCTGGGTTCAGGGTCGGACTCAGTCCTCTTGGCCAGGGGCTCCACTTGGGAGCCCATTACATCTGTGTGCTGACTCTGATGTTGAGATAAATGGATTCCTGAAGCTTCTGCCAATGAGAAGCTTTAACACACCAGATGGTGGGCATTTTCGTTGAAGTCGGGTAGATCTCTGTGTTTAAATATGCAAATATGCATCCGTAGTTTGTTTGTTTGTTTTTGTTGGTACATCAACACCAAGAGCCAAGCTCAGAGATACACAGTTTGGTTCAAGGAAACCATAAGTTCAAGTAAAAGGGATTATGCTAATTTGCTGTATAATCTCAGGATACCATATTTCCTTGAAACTAACCATCTCTCTATTCGGAGAAGTGCGGAATAGGCAAAGTGCTCTGAGTGAAGTCCACTTCTGCCTACAGCTTTGACACCAGAGTGTCTATAAGAGACAGTGTTAAGTTTACCATTGGCACTGTATGATTAGGGGTGCCTTATTATATATGCAAGTCCATCCTTAGAAATCTATAATCATTAACATCTGTTCTGTCTTTCCTCACTGAACTCTTTAGGTCCGGTGTGGCCCACTTATCCTAGTTAACTCCACCACTGCCGACTCAGCACAAAGCAGGTGCTCTAGAGAGAGACTCAGAAATACTTTCACATATTATCAGGGTGCTGTTCGGTGTCGGCACCGCAGTGGCGTTGATGCCTGTGAAAGTTTCTTTGGCTTTCAGAGGCTGCAAGCCATGTATTTCATTTCTATGATATCTATTAATAATGTACACAATTGTTTCCCCGCTATTGATTCAAACGTGCAAAAAAGAATGCTGAAGAAGAAGGCAGATTACGTTGATTGTTGAAACAGAAAACTCATTAGGAATAGAACTGACCTTGCTCTAATTTGAAACTTATGACAGTCAGAGTGCCTTTTTGAAACGCATTAATTATGGCATTGATTTATGCAGTGAGAGGGACGTTTGATTAAAATTGGGAGATAGCCAGTTGTATGCATCTTCACACATACTCCTTTGGCAATTTCCTCATTTCAATGACATCGACTGACAGAAAAGATATATACACAGGGAGCTAAACGCATGCTAGGATGAGGAATTCAAATGCACAGATATGGTTTTACACCAATCAGCCACTACATTAATGCCTCTGACAGGCGAAGTGAATGTTGATTGTCTCGTTACAGAGGCACTTGTCAAGAGGTGGAATATATTAGGCAGTAGGTGAACAGTTACTTCCACATTGCAATGGTTAGCTGAAAGGGCCAGAACCCCCTACAAGATGGCAAGACTTGTGGGGTGTTCCTGGTTTTCAGTTCCTACTAAAATTGATCCAATTAGGCATAACCAGTAAACTGGTGACAGGGTCATGGGTGCCAAAGGCTCCCTGATATGCATGGAAAATGAAGGCTAGCCTGTCTGAGTGGATCCCACAGTACAGCTATTGGTCATGATTTCTATAATACGACAGTGTCAGAACACATAGTCCATCACAGCATGCTGTGTATGAGGCTGCAGACCAGTCAGAGTACCCATGCTGACCCCAGTGCAATATCCTCTGGGATGATTCTGATTCTGTGCACCTCCAAAAACATCTACAATAGACCTGAAAGAGGCCGACCTGATCATGTTTTCTTTTTCAGCCGGGTGTGTGTTTGTGTGGATGCACTTAAGACGTCTTGAGGAGACCATGCCCCAGTAGGTCAGAACTGTTTTGGCAGCACAAGGGGACACACTGTTAGGCAGACAGCCTTAATGTTAGGGCTGATCATTGAAAGAGAAAGAACAAAGGCTTAATCAAGCATTGCTCTGGCTACAGTAGCTATATTACTGCAGTGCTTTGCTCCTTTACCTTCCTTTCACAATGCCTGCAGCACCACATCTTGACATAAAATGCCACACAAAGAGCACCGCATCTCTCCATTTTAAGATATAGGGAGGGGAACGAACGTAGGTGACCGTGCATGCTAATACTTTTCCGAACATGGCTAGAGTCTAATGGTAATGTCTCAGTGTGCCATTTCAGCAACAGAGCACTTTACATCTCCTCTCATTTAGGCCACAATTTTCAAAGCCAGCTTCAGAGCAAAATGCCATTTAGACTAAATGGCCCCTTTTTCGCAGGCAATCAAGGCTGTAACTAGAATATTATTTACTGGATTGGCAGTGTTAAAATTAATGTTGCAAAAATCCCCCCTCTCCAGTTGGATAGCAGCTTTAATGAGCCTTTACTGATATGAACTCTGATGGCTCTGCTGAGGCAAAGCCAAAGTTGTATCTCAGCACAAATGACACGCAAAAGTCCAAAGATAATCTCCTTTCACACTGAACATTGCAGTGGCCATGCCGGTATTATGGCTTCAAAGTGTATTTGCATGTTACTTTGGAGTGTAGAGATGTCTCCACCTCTGAAGCTCTTAGAGCACTTTTAATTTATTGATTTCATTGCTTTTCTCTCCTCAGCAGCCACACATGCATTTGCATTACACAACGTCGGGTCTGCTTTTGCAAAAAGCAAAACTCTGTAGGATAGCACATCGGGCTGTCAGGGCAGCATGTTCCAGTGGCACAGGAACCACCTGCCGAAGTGAATCTTATTTTACAAATCTTATTTTGGCAGCACACTGCGAGGTGGCAATGTGCTTTTAATGTGCATTAATACGATGCTACTTAATTAAGCCTATCAAAGCATTTTTGAAGAAAGCAAGATTAATGCAAGCTCAATAAAGATGTAGATTACGCGGCCTTATATAAATGACACGGTGGCTAATCATCTGAAGCTTGGTGGGAGAAACTTCTGTGCCCCTGAGTCGACGATGTCCACATCAGTGTATCCCAATTGTTGTTTGTGATGGCCGTCACGTCTGCGATTGTCCCGGGCTTGCTGGGCTTCTGATGATTGCTTAGGTAAGGCCCCTGTGGCATCAACTGAAAGTCTGTTATCTGCATGCTGCATTCAGTGCAATTGACAGGGATGCAATCAGAGGCATGTTCAAGATGATTGCTTCTGCTTTTTTACAAATATCCCTTTTGTCTCGAAAGAGGGGGACATGGGTGACATCCATATTCATGGGAGTGTATAAACACAGTGTAAAGACAAGCAGAGCATGTCGGTCCACATCAACAGCCTTTGAGTGGATCCAGGATGCAATCTACTGCACAAGCTTGTTTCTCTTTTCAGTCTGTGCTCAGTCTAGTTCATTTAGGAACAGTATTTGTAAAGTCTCTTTCTTCTGCCATTTATGTTTCCAGATTTTCACTTGTATTTTGTAGTAAGTAGCAATGCTATGGTACTATTCACCTTGTTATCTGTTTGCACTTACTATAGCTGTGCTTTTTACTTTTGGCACCTGTCATACCATCAATTTGGCACCGGCAATCTCTTTTTGGAGCCGCAGCATTGTTGAATTTGTCGAGATCTGGTGCTCCAATGCAAATGGCATCAGCTACCTCGGAACTGACACCTCCTCCGACACAAACGTTGCCAAAACAGCCTAGAGCCTACTTTCCTTCTTCCTATCAAACATTTTTGCAAAGGGTTCAGCTTCTCACTTATAATGAAGAGGAAGTGGTACTGCACAGAAGGTAGATTTCTTTTGTTGTTGTTGAGCCAATCAACAAATATGTATTTTATAGTATTGTAATTAAAACAGTATAATATAATTATAATTAGTAGAATAGAATATGGTTGCCTTTGAAGTTTTTATTTAAAAAGTATATGCTCTTGACACATCCTTTAGTAATGCATTTTTTTAATCTCATTGTATTATTGTCAAATAAAAAATAAAAATGGGATCATTTTGTTGTTCAAAATCTAACACAAATCCATTCATTAGCAACATGTTGATCCTATTATAATATCATTAAGAATGGGGCTTGAGATAAATGTATCATTTTTGATTCTTAGTGAAAGAAAATGTCTTCTTCAAAACTACCATCCAATTCCATTCCACCATGCCAGTTCCATTTTGTGGAGTTTTGACATTTTTGTATGATTACATTGTAAGCAAAGACCGACGTTTTATTTTATGCCTGCCGTGTCTTGCCTGAATCACAGTGGGGGCTTCCATCTATTCATAAGTGTTCAAGTTTGGACCTGATACAGGTTAGTAATCAGGGTGTAACAAAATGGAATGCTTAATTTTTTTTTTTTTTTTTTTAAATCCATTTCAATGAATTCCATTTTAATCGAAAGGCTCCATTCTGCTACACAGAGCTTTGAGGACACAGGCTTTTCTGTGCATGTCTTAATTAAGCCACAACAACAGCCTCAAAATTGACATATGAATGTTGTTCCCCACAGAGCATACTTTACAAGAGAGCCATTATCTCGTTCTTGGCAAGGTAACTGCTCAGTATAGATTCTGAAGGATTAGCTCTTTCATTGTTTTAAACAACAGCTAATCTACTCTTTCTCCTGCACCCCCAGTAACCGGCTCTCAGACCAATTGCGGATGGTGCCTGCCTTTGTACACGTTACTGATGATCAAGACCATAAAATACAGAACAAACGACACAGGAATCAATAGATGGCTTCATTGTGTGCTGGTTACCAGTTCCACTGTTTTCTCAATGCAGTAAACTTCTAGTTTCTGAAGCAAATTTAAACATATTGCTTCATGTCTGGATGTACACAAAATACACTCAGAATACAATTTAGCTTGTTACTTTCTTTCAGTATCTTATTCAATATTACCAGTTTTATCATTGATATTCTTATACTAGAGTACAGTATATGCTGATGAATATACTATTGTGTATATGGTTCTATACTATGGAAATGTCCTGGAATAAGTAATTTTAATAATATTAGATAATATTAAATTCTATTTATGATGGATTTATGGTGGATATATAAAGTCTAGATCAGTTGCTGTAAGTGCAGGAGTTGATGTTGTAATAAGCTGACTAGTCAAAGCTTGATTTTATACAGAGGTGTGACGTCCACAGAGTGGCCACTAGAGGCCGCTACTGGGGTTTTAGTTTTGGGACTCTTATTTTGAAGTTAGTGTATGTTTGTGTCTTGAGTCTCAGTTTCAGGTGTCCAGTGTTTTCTTTAAGTGATTGTGTTGTACTATTGGTTCATGTTTGAGTGGGGTTTTGTATTTAAGTTCTATGAGTTTGTATTTCAAGTGCTGGTCAACCCTCATCATGACCCTCACCTTTCCTGCTCCGCATCTCCTATATGTAGTCTTGTTTCTTTTAGCGCTTTGTGGCTTTTTGTTTCATTATGTACAGTCTGTGTCTTTTGTAATAATAAAATTCCATCAAATGGAACCTGCTCTCTTGCGCCTCGCATCACTCCCCGAGCACCAGACGTGACAAGAGGAAGAGTCCAGAAAGTAGTATGTTCTGCTAAACACGAAGCCCAGTGTTTTTTATAAGTGAGGAGATGCCTCCTGAAATTTCACTGCTATTAATTCATTTATAGTCCTGTAAGTCAAATATGTTGCTAATGCAAGAGGCTCTGTTTGGTTTCTTGACTAACTGCCTATTTGTCCACCAGAAATGAGGCAATTTTTCTTATTATGCTAATCTCAAGCATTCAAAACCTCACACTGACGAAAAAAAACCCCAACAACCTTGAGATGAGCAGTGAACAATTTTCTGTACAATAATCCATACGTTCTTGTGTGTCAGAAGGCTGAAACTGATAATCCAATATTTTGCATATTTCATATACTTTGAGCCAAAGTGAAATATAAATAAAAAGAATGCAGTGCCTTTTGCTGAAAAGTATCTCCATTTTCCCCTCTGTCTCATCTGTCATGTAGTGTAGCGGAGCCTCTTATTTCATATTTAATAATTTAGCAGGCTGCCTGCTCTTTTCATTTGCAGAAACTGTGAGAACAGACCTGCTCACCGCAGTCCACTCTGCTGAAATTCTGGGATTTTTATTATTATTTTTTTGCCTTGCGAAAATTCAGCCTTGCCACCTTTGTAAAATTTAATGACTTTGTAAGGAGTGCAGAATTACATGGGAGGCATCTGCTGACCGGTAGAGACATTCTGATGCACGTGCCCGAGATGACTGGCAGAGGAATTAATCTGGGGAAAGAGCAACAACTGCTGGCAAAATGTCAAGTGGAAAGACTGGGATACCTGTGATATATGCTCAGTCAGGCCTTGTTTTATTCCGGGATTCCAAATGCTTTTGCAATCCTTCCCCACTACACTTCAGGAGGAACTATGAAGAGGAATGTGCTTTGATTGAATGAAGCTGGATGTTTATAACCTTCCCCAGCCTGTGTGGCGTAAGGTCATGTGTAATGGCCACTGAGCGCAGTGCCGGTTGGAGATGAGCTGAACAGCATGTCAATGGAAGCAGCACGTCCATAGCCTCCCCATAACACACAGCTACAAGGTCACCCATGACCCCGAGCTCCTCTGCAGTAAGCCGTCAGTATTGCGGATAGGGCACGCCTTCAGAAACCTGACAGACCTGCTACTTAGAACTTTGTGCTATTAACTTACAAGTGTTTATGTTTCATTGTATGTTATAGATAGAAATCATCATTGAATATATTAAAATACGAAGACTCCTTGGTCCAGTACAGCCTACCATGATCTGTGGAATTCATAAAAATGGTGAGCAACCTTCAGTCAGGAAGACTGCCTATATATGAACAGTATATTTACACTTACAGCATTTATCAGATGCTTTTATCCAAAGCAACTTCCATTCATTTACTACAGGGGACAGTCTCCCTGGAGCAACTTAGGGTTAGGGGTCTTGCTCAGGGACCCAGTGGTGGTCTGCTGAAGGTAGGATTCGAACCCCTGACCTCTTGGTCTGGAGGCAAGTATCCTACCCACTGAGCTACCGCCACCCTGTATGTATGAATATACATACATACAGAGATCATACACTTTCAGTCCAATGGGACCTGGTACTAGTCACACTTTTCATTCACTGCTTGTTCCTTGTTTCAAACAAAATGTTTCTGTCATTGTGTGACATCTGTTATGTTACATGTGTGCACTGTTCCACAGTGCCTTTTAAAATTGTCCCTGGAGGACAAATAAAGTTTGTATTTGAATTAACTGGATAGTGTTTGATTGACAGTGACGAAAGTGACTGTTCTTTAAGCATTACATTCATAAACAGGGCAAAAATGTGGCATAAAGCAAACACCCAGTGGTTGTGATGCTTGTGTATGAGGCCAGTATGTAGCGACAGTTCCTCGGGTTGACTGAAAACGTGAATGCAGAATGTGAGTGCATATGTGGCACCAACTGAACATTACAGGTCTGATTTTAGGGATCAGTTTGTTGGTATGGTTTAGGTACACTTACAGAAATCATAACAATGAATCCCTGTGAACTGTTTTTGACTGGACACTCTTATCCTATGATAGCGGTCTTTGGGACTATCCTCAGTGCACAAGGAGACACTGAATGGTTTCATGATTGTTCTCATACACCCATTTGAACATTTATGGGAAATTACTAATTTCGGTGAATAGCAAGGAATAGAGACATGAAACAGAAAAACGCTCATAATGAGGTGATGGACACATGAGGATGTACTTACTGAAACAGACCTAAATACCAAACATAATCAGACATGAACACAAGGCAACTGGGAAACTAAGGACATGTGACACAACATGAACCGTATGACACACAGACACGTGACAACAGAAACAAAACAGACGGAAATGTCAAAATAAAGGCCTTCAGAACACAGAACTCAAACGGAGCAACAAACAGAGCAAAAGGGCAACAGACCAAAAGCAGTGGCCCTAACCGGCCACTGACCAAGCCGTGACAATCTGGATACTTTTGGACACATAATGCAAATACATTTCTGAATGATCATCCATTTGTGCAGACTAGTGTTGTTTTTGGCGGCCCATTTTCATTTTAGTTTTAGTCTAGTCTTTGCGTCAAGCTGACATTTTAGTTTT
>JBBPDH010000031.1:5258687-5269039 GCA_037974565.1 Clupeocharax schoutedeni
TTGGAGTAAGACAACATGCATACAGAGGATGATGTGGACAAAATACCCATTTGCCTAATAATTCTGCACTCTCTGTACACTCTGACACACAATGCTTGAGGTTCATAGATGTAATAAAATAATGTGCCTTGTAAGTCATTTCGGCCAGACTGACCACAAAAATCCTTAATGGGGAAATCAAGCTCCGAACTGCCTGACTCATAATAACGTCAATTAGCACTGCTCAGAAGTAGATCATGTCTATCTTTAAGCCTTTATTTTAATGTCTGCTCCATTCAGTATGTCTTAGTGGGTCTTCCCACTAATGGCTAATGGCTAGACTGATCTTCATCTTGTACTGTGGACGAAAACTCCTCCTTTCGTTGGCTCATGCATTTAGATAAACAAGCAAGCAAACAAATACATACATGTAAACACAAGTACACTGTGTTTGGACCCATTGCAATATTAAAACAAGCTCATTTATATGCAATATTAGTACCTAACATGTAATTACGTGATAATTTCAAGATACTAATTTAAAACATATTAACTTTAAATGAGTAATTTATTTGGATTAGATATTTTGAATTAGATTAGATTAGTTCAAAAAGATAAATATGTTGTATTCTTGTCTGTATTTAATTTCCATTGTATTCTATTTCTATAGTCCATGCCCCAGTTCATTGATTATGTTTCTGTACTTGGTGCATTTAACTAAATTCTGGACTGTTTAATAGAATTGTTTTGAAATGTGAAAGGCCACGGTGCATTGAACTGCCTAATAAGTAATCATAATTGACTGCAATTGAGGTCAGCCACATACAACTCTGCAAATAAATAAATGAATAAGCAAGACGGCCCGATTTCTGTCACCTTTTTGATAAGTTAATTTGAATCATTCGTTGCTCTGATAGACTGAGCTCGACAGTGGTAACTGAATCAGAACAGATTTTCCTTTCTCCACCTAATACCCTGAATTGAGAGTGAAAATGATATGGAAATAAATCACATTTGGTACTTGATCAGAACAAAGAAGGAGCTGTTCTGCCTTGAGTCAATTACTCATTATGCTCAGCTATTGACCTTTTTCCTACAGGAAGTGCTGTGACCATCTCTGTGTGGACTGTAATTGACAAGATGTCTCTACTGATTTAAAAAAAAAAAAAATCCAATCGCTGTCTCAGTGTTTTCAGTTCGGTAGAGGTGAGGAGACCTTGGAAGACTGCAGTGTAGCCAAACGTGCTACCTGTTTATGCATACCACGTACATCCCCATTGTGTAATTTATTTATTTGATCCAAAGGTCAGTTGTAAATGGATTTTGAAATCATCAATGAGTGGCATTTCTAAGGGGAAATGTATGAGCCTGATAATCTTGCTATATGTTCTTGCATACCTTCAGCTCCATAATTATAAGCACCCTGAGCAAAGATGGGAGAATAAGTAAGTAAAGGATACTTCCTCTAAGAAAACACACACAAAAAACATTCCATTAAATGCACCCCTACAAAGTCTTAGGAGCAAATTGCAACTAAAGCATGTTGCCATTTAATTATCGATATTGCTTTTTGCTTTAAGTGTCCAGGAAAGTCTAAGTAAGCACCTTTGAGTTCTTGTTGCATTGGGGTACAAATATGAGGTGAAACAGAGGCCAAATTCTAGTAGTCATATATTAGAAAATACATGAGGGATGAGGGAGATCAGAAAATACATGAATAAAATAAGACAAAAGTGAATTTTATACATAAATATTGTCTGTAAAATAGCTACACGCCCTTAAAAGGTCCATACCAGGACTTAGGACAATAATTAGGAAGTTTAAAACAACCAGATTTGTCGCACACCAGCCCAGTGGAGTAGGATTTTACGCCTGTGCTAAGTGAGGAAGTCTTTGGTCTTGTAAACGTTCCAGTAACACTCATTAAAATGTATGTCTTTAAATAGTTTATTGGCACGGAGGTGAAGTTTAATTAAGTCCAAAGTGGAGTTTTTGGCCACAAACACAGGAGAGTCTTGAGTAAAAAGAAAGACAGAGATGAAGTAACTCATACCTATTGTTTTAATGTGGTGGAGGATCTGTGATATTTAGCATCTCTTTTTCCTCCAAAGGCTCAAAATAAACCTTGTTTAAATGCATGGCATCATGAACTCCAGGAAGTATCAGGAGACTTCAAGTGAAAATCTTTCTGGGTCTGCCAAAAAGTTAAACCTGGCTCGTGGCTGGATCTTCCAGTGAGACAATGATCCAAAACATACATCCAAATCCACACAAAATGGTTCAATGACCACAGAGTCAAGCTTTTGGCACAGGTCCCCTGACCTTAGCCCCACAGAAAACCTTTGGGGCAGCTGAAGAGAAGAGTGGAACCTGGAGGATCTGGAGAGATTCTGTGTTGAGGAGTGGTTTCAGATTGTTCTGGGTTCTTCAGTCTCATTCAGCATAAAAGCTGTTATGCTGGCAAATAGAGGTTGATCTCTTATTTCAATTAAAGGTGGGATTTTAAAAACATTTTAGTGTGAGATTGAGGTTATTAAACACATGAAATACATTTTAATGGCATTTTAACCCAGCTGAAGTGCCAAAAATTACAGCAATTATGGATACTCTGTATACATCTAAGATATAACACGTACTAGTAACACCCCGTAAAAAAAATGCTCGGTTTAGTCATTTGCAGATTCGCAGGAAGCGCAGAAAGAGCATATATTCTCTGCATTAGTTTGCCCTTTTTTCATGGTAATATATAGTTTGTTACACCTTTTTGTGCAAAATGATTAAGTAAAATAGAATTTACTAGTTTTGTAACATAAATATTAACGTACATTCAGCTAAATTTCCTTTTAAAATATAACTGTATGAATTTGTTTATAATGTGAGAGTACTGCACCCACAATTGAAATGCCTCAGTACTGTACCCACCTCACCCAAAGCTCTCGAGTTGCCCTCACAATGGAAGAGGGTGACTGGTGAGACAGGCTCAGCCACACACACTACACACAGAAACACACAGTAGTTCACTAATTCTACTCCCCCTCTAACACTCATAGAACTGGGCCAACCATGATGCAAAGACTCATGGGAGCCACTCCTGCCGTGCCCCATCGTCCTCTGCAGGGTTTATGTTAGGGCCTGGTGCTTAAAAACCCAGCAGGGGAATAGGAGGGGGCGTGGGGCCTGTTCCGCGCATGTGTGGGGGATTTCGCTAAAAATTTTTTCATTTGGTTCTCAGAAAAATATCCGCGTGAGACTGAATGCATGATTGCTGATCCGTCACGGTTCAGTCAGCCGCTGTTATGATGCCGCTGCTTTTCTGTTTTGACCCTGTTTTCTGTTCTTGCTGGTTAGGACTTTTATTTTGGTGTCATGTCCTTTTTGTTGTCACGTGTCTTCTGTGTGTCACATGGTTTCTGTTTTGTATCACGTGTCTCCTTTGTTTTCAGCTGTCTCGTGTTTTCCCATGATTTAGTTATGTATATAAGCCTGTTTATCTTAGGTAGTCCTCATGTGTCCATCACCTCATTTTCCCCGTCCCTGATCCTGATGTCTGTGCTCTAGTTATTCCTGTTATTCTGACGTCCCTCGTGTCCCTCGCGTCTCCGCCTGCTCCATGCTAAGAGGAAGCTCCGGGTTTGGGCTTCGCGGCCCGACCCATGACATGATCCGTGTAAAACTAATGGGATTACTGTACAGACTTTGCACTCCTCTGGGATCAATAAAAGTTTCTGGTTCTGATTCTGATCATACTATTACAAAATTACAAATTGTATTCGTTTTTATTTCTCAAAAAACAGGCAGCTGCCGATTAATCATAGTGGAAATTAATTGAATACAGTTTTACATACATTGCAATTTTTAATTGTCTGTATTCTGCTTGTGTCCGTGTACCACTGCTGTGTGCCTGTATATACGTGCTTGCCAGTGCTGTGGGGAATTTAATCTCAAGCGGCCTTGTGGCTGATACTCTGTGACACAGATGCTTTATACCACTTCAATATCCAAAACGGAATGTGTCTGATAATCTAATAATGCAGGTGATTTGCTTTGTATTACCAAACAGTTCTGGACAAGAAGCATCATCTGTCAAAGTAATGAAAACATGACAAGTCCCCACTGCATACATGCTCATCTGCCCTTCATTTGCCCTCGGTACCTTCTGGCTGAACTCCGCCATGGCTAAGAATGATAAACACACACATCAACTGGAAATGATTTAACATTCTGCTAGAGCCACTCATTCATTCCTTTCTAAAGCTGGGACCGTGCACATTAATGCTCAGTTGCATGACTGTTACTGGGGGCTCTGCTTCTTCACAACCTTCCCCCCCCCCACAAATATAAATTCACAGCCCAGGGCAGTGGACTGTTTGATCAGTCAAAAGGAAAAAAATGGAAATGTATGTAAACCATCAGAAACCCTGATCTGTTAGCCTCTCACCATTCTGCTTCCACTAATCTTTCAACTGACTTTAGTCCAGGTGAGACGGCAGCTTGAGCTTGATATCTAAGCCTGTGCTTCCCTGCACGCAACGTCCGGAGCTACTTAGCGCAGTAGAGCTTAGCATTTAACAGCTTGTCACACTCTAGTCATGGCCAGCTAAAGGAAGAAAACAGCTGGATGTCACTGATGTGCTGGATGAGAATTAACTGTCCTGTTTGTCCTGTTTATGCCGTGTCATGTTCATGTTTCTGCCATGCGATGGACTGGTGACGTGTCCAGGTTGTTTCCCTGCTTTTCTCTCCATGAGCGCGGGGCTAAGCTTCGGCACCCCCGCGACCCTGGTTAGGATAAGCCGCTCAGAAAATGGACGGACAGATGCTCATACTATATCTGCCAAGCAAATAACGGTACACACCAACCAGCAAGAGATTAGGGACACCCAGCTTCTCCAATTTACAAATTAGTACAAATGAGTGTTTTTTGGCAATTCATAATAACTTATTAAAAACGTATCAGCAAATCAATACCACACATGCCAATATCCCAGGTATTGTTTTAAACAAAGTGGAATATAGAACTGGGATTTTGACAATAATTATTTAGGAAACCCTGACCCTGCTTACCAGTGTTGTATGGATATAATGTTACAGCCAACTCAGAGTCTGGTTTGATAGATGATTCAGGGCTCATGGTTCAATACACTCCCCATTTATTCTGCAAAGTAAAACAGAAAACAGTTCAGTATTCCCACAATAGTGGGAAAAAAATGGATAAACTATGACAATCATAGGGGTTTGTCCATATATTATAAATACATTTATATGGCCAGAAGTTTTGGGACACACCTGTTTTATCAACGTTTTTTAAGGCCCCTTTTTTCCAGTGAAATAAGAATGAACTGGAATAGAAATTGCGAGCCAGGTCTTCTCATCCGACATCAATGCCTGCCCTCAAAATGCTCTACAGAAAGAATTGGCACACATTCCCACAGAAACTCCAAAATCTTGTGGAAAGCCTTTCAAGAATAGTGAAAGCTATTATCGCTGCAAAGGGAGGCCAATTCCATATTAAAATCTATGTATATGAATACAGTGTCATTAACCCCCTGAGGTCTCTTTCTGGCACTTTCAGGCAATTTGCTAACCTAATACGTTTTTAAGCATCGGATCTAACTAAAAACCTCCATGCCAAAGTGACAAATATTGTTATATTCTGGAAAGTCCCAGTTGGTGTAATGGTCCCAATACTTTTGTCCATATAGTGTATAAATAATGCAGTTCCAGGAAAATTATAATTCCATGAATGCTTGTTTTCCCCTGATTTATTGTCATGTGTCCGAACTGCATAGTTTCATATTTCTATTGCAATATCATGATTATTTTGATGCACAGTTGCCAGGCCCAGCGTCAAGGGCAGACTTTAGGGTGCCATGCCCACCCTCGGACTCACTTGGGCCCGCCCTGATAATATGAGCCCGTCATCCTACGCAACATTGTTTTTGAAAAAACACTAGTAATCACAGGCTACTATGATTAATATTTTTCCCCCCAATAAAATATTTCATAATAACAAAGAAAAAAGTTTCATCAAAAATGTGGTAATTTTATAAAGATCACTGGCGGCTGAACTAGACACGAGGATCTGGGCATTGAAAAACTTTCCCAGACGCAGTTTCTCAGGCAAAAATAGCTCGTTCAGCAGTGACTGGTGTGCAGACAGAGACTGGTGTGCAGACAGAGACTGGTGTGCAGACAGAGACTGGTGTGCAGACAGAGACTGGCGAGAGTACTCTGTTAAAAGAGACGCTGCATTCTGATAAATAAAAAGAACTAATATCAGCTCTTGGTGTATCTTACTGCGTCACACGTGTTTATTTGAACAACACCTAACTGCTATACTGTACCTACAGTAGCCTATAAAATGTGTGCCCCCCCCCAAAAAAAGCAATGCAAGGCCCGTCTGTAAATCCATGTCTGGCGCTGGGTCTGACTGTTGCCCACCCACTCAAACATATTAGAAAATAGCTGTTTATTTTCAAAATATCTTACTAATGGACCAATCCATGCTTTGCCTTTGTATGCATTGCAAGCTGCAAAAAGAAATCTGACTAAAATACCTTATAACGGTAGAAAGAGTAGAAACAAATAGTCATGTAGTAAGAATTTAAATGTATTTCATGCAGTTAATATCACCAAAGTTGGTCAGAAGAGGAAACATTTATTTCAGATTTCTCTACAGTACCCACCCTTACGAAAATTAACCATGGTTTACTACGATTAGATTACCATGGTTTTCATGGTTTTTTTGGGTAACTATGAAATGGTCTATGTAAACTATGGTAGAACCACAGCTACCATGAAGTGCTATGGATAAACCATAGTAAAACTATGGGTAATACCAAAGTACCATGTGGTACCATAGTAAAACTATGCATAAAAACCATAGGAAACCATAGTGAATTTTCGTAAGGGCAAAGTCGTTGCTTAGATTTATCCAAATTTTACACCTGATTGATGCTGATTGGAGCACACCTGATTGATGCTGTATTACTTAACCAAAACAGGTACTATATTAGAGTTAATCCTGGGTTGCTATGAGAAGACTTTTGTAAATAGTTCACCAAATGGCATTTATAAAATCGCAACGTACTCGCTTTTTTGTTATTTGTATTTATTACTGTGTTATGAGCAAATAAATGATAAGTGCCCAGATAAATTGCTTTTCGAATTTGATTTGAAAAGCAAAATTGTGCACCGTACTTCATAAAGGGTTTTGTTCCGAAATCCATTAAAGATCATTTTCGTAATGATCTACACTGTTTGGAGTGGGCATTACAAAAATAAGCAAAAGCGATCCTAAATGAGGATAAATATCACCTTTATTTGAGTAATATATTACACCGATTGATTTTCTTTTCAAACGTCTTCATGTACAAAATCATGAAGCACCTTGGAATGAAACTCTTATATTTGTGCAGACTGAGCCTGTGTTCACAATGGAACCAATCATACAGTATGTAGAGAACTAAAAGTATTTCATTGCCTTTTGTGAGATTTTTAGGTTCTTGTGAAGTTTGTTCAATAGTTGCTACACTAAGGACATTTGTGGACAGAGCATCTCGTGGTCAGTTTGAAAAGACTTCTACTGCTTTCACAGTATGTGTCCTAAAGTCTGTAGACACCTGCTCATCCATCCGTTCTTCTGAAATAAAGGGATTTAATAGGTTTCTGGATCACAAACACCATGCCAACGTACCCCAGACATATTTGTTGGTGCTCTGTCATGCCAAAGAACACAATTCCATTGCTCCACAGCCCGGTGCTGGAGGGCTTTATACCTCCCTAACCTTCACTTGGCAGTGGGCATAATTGAAGACCATCCTATTCTAATGCCAGTGCTTTTCTGCAGAGGCTGCAAGTGTGTGCAATTGAGCCCAAGGGTGCACCTTAACATGGCTTAATTTATTTCATTAGAAGAAGTGCCTGGATAGAACATGTGGAGTGGATAACCACATGGCTAAATGACCAGCCGTACTGTAGGACAGACGATGTTTGACCAGTTGTGAAGTGCAGCTCTTGTGTCGGTTCCTTCAAGCTGTGAGAATGGGAGGCTGTCCAGCCACCAAAACCATCGGAGATGCCAACAGCAGGCATTAGAGATGCTCAGCTGAAAAAAGCTGCTCACGCTCATGTTTGGAGTGCAAGATTTCAAACAACCCACTGAATCACTTTGTAGAAGGATTTGAAAAGGGTCCGTGGGCAAGTTCCTAGTGTCTAGATTCTATTATGAACACTTCAGTCAACACACAGAGCCATCGGAGGCTGAAAACAACACAACATACCAAACGTATCGCCGAACATGTCTAAAAGAATTGGGGTTAACCAGGAAAGGTTTGGCATAAATGCAAGTGGCACATCACGATAATATGCCTTTTTTCCCCACTTCGTTTTAGATTCATGTGTTTCAACTAGAAATATTATTGTGCTTAAAAATAAGTGAGTTGGAAGCTTGGGTGTGACTTAAAATAGAAATAAGTGGCTGTGGTCTTAAAAGGCCAGGAAACTACAGTTTAATTGGCTAATCAAATAGGGCCCCAGTAAAAGCTGGACAGGGGGATTACAGTCAGAACCCAGTCACCCTGAGTGACAGCCAAGATTTCTAGTGTGTGAAGAGGAGTAATTGGAAAAAGGGCTGTGGAGTTGAGGGAAGGATTTTTCATCATCTGACCAAATGGCACTAAGAATCTCTCCAGCATGTCCTCCCTCATAAGAGTAACATCACTTTCTTTACGAAGAGAAAAAAGTCTGAGTTAATTTCAAAACTCCAACATGAACACCCCTTACAGATTAAAGGGGAGAGAGAGAGAGAGAGAGAGAGAGAGAGAGAGAGGGAGAGAATCACTTAATTCACTTTTATATCATACTTAATTATTAATTGAATATTATTTTCCAAGGCGTCTGATCTCTCATAATTCATCAGAACCTTGAACTTCTATTTTAGGCATGCCAGTTATCAGAGAGTTCCTATTAACGTTAACTCTGATAGCTGCACCTCAGTGATTAGACCCAGATCAGCACCTGGAGCATCCAGGATTCGAGGACACTGTGAAGATCTTAGTGAGAGAAGTAAGATTTTCATTGCCTCCACTCTGAATAAATAACTGTTAAAAAGCGAAAATGGCCACGGGGGGGAAAGCTGAGCTTTTATTTATTCATTGTCCTGCTCCATCAATGTCCATCTTGATGCTCCTTTTTACACTTTGTCCTGTCTTTGCAGAAACGAGACATGACAGGAGATGTGCTGAGAATATGAGAGTACCTGGACCGCTGTTCTGTTTTGAGCCATTCGAGTTGTGGGGAAAAAATAGAAAGTAGAGGCAATACATTAGATTATGTTTTCGTGCGTACAACCATTCGCTCCAAGTTGTAATGCCTCATATTTATAATGCCCTCGTCATGCCTTTCAAATACAAGATCATTTCCCATACATTCGAGGACTAATCGTAGCAGTAGTTGTGCCAGGATGCTGTCTCATAGACACCAGTTATTCAGATAAACCGGACTAGTACTAATGATCAAAAGTCACTTAAGTGTAAAAAGCTAATGAAGCATTACCATTAATCTTGCCTTCTATCAAAAGTCCTCACATGCATCTCTGGGGATGTTTAGGAACCTTTTGACATGCCGTTTCCTGTTCATTAACTGAGCAGCTGTTCATTCTAATGAGCCTAAAGGCAGTTTCTCATTGTGGTGACTTGCAGCTTTATCTTCAACACAACCTGCAACATTATCTACTTGGCCACATGATGAGGGGGTAGGATGCTCTTAAATGCCCTTTCCGAATTCAGTCCAACATTATATAGATATATATTAGAGGTGGGCACCGATTAATTTTTTTTAACGCCGTTAATCGCATGGAATCTTCGCGTTAACGCGCATTAATAACGCGCTGATAATGAAATCCCCCACGCACCCCCCTCCCCCCCTCCCCCCCCAGACAGGTTTCAAACTTCCGTGCAGAAGCCTAAAATACAGAACGAAAGTGAAACTCAGTCTGGATGAGAGACCAAAACTGCTGTAGAACTCTCAGTTCTAGACTTAAATCTACCAGAAAATTATATTAGTATTATATTAGTTTTGTTTTGTGTAATTGTCATATTGACTGTTAATGTTACAGAGAATTTTAATAAAAGTTGCTCACTCTTGGACACCCGTGTTCCTCCGCTGTGTGTGATGATGTCATCAAAGATGTCGTCTCAAGTCCTAAAACTGTTAAAGCCCAAATATATATATAGATATATACATACTCATAGTATTTAACCCTTTTGTGCAGATAGGAAATCCAGCTTCATTTGGAGCGATTTGTACTTACATCATTTAAGATTCATTATCTACTGTTGTACATGCAGCACATTGGTCATTGAGGGCTTAAA
>JBBPDH010000031.1:5269139-5286335 GCA_037974565.1 Clupeocharax schoutedeni
AAATGACTAGTCAGTTGTTTTGGCTCTATGTTCATAATTGGAGGAATAGTTAACTAGCAAATTTTACATTTCAAAACGGGCCCGCTAGAGGGCACTTCTGCACAAAAGGGTTAAGTAGATAACGTAATGATAATGTAAATATATTTTATTTCAGTACAAAAATCCTGCTCCAAAAATACCAACAGCATGCAATTTTGTCCTCAATATTACCAGTAAATCCATATTGAAGAACTAATTCACACAGGTCTAGCTTTCTGGACTTCGGCATCAGCTGAGCTTTACGTCTATATTCAACAAGCTCAATTTGCAAACCATATCAGAAACCTGATTACTTGCACATTTCATGACCACAGTGGAAATGATAGAATCATTTCACGACCCCCGCTTTTACTCGCCGGCCGTAAATCCTGCTGGATTGAGGATGCGCCCATATGTAGAATGCTGGAAAGCATGGCGGGGAATTGCTCCCAGATGTATCACATTAAAATATGATAAACAACTATGCATTTCCAGATTACACTAAATAATTCACTGCCCTTCAGAGAGATGTGTGGCTGGGCAGATTATTTACTGCCATGAAATTATTCTTTTGAAGCTCATGACAGAATGCACCATTCTTAATCTACAGGGGGGAAAAAAAGATGTTCATGTGTATGAGGCTGGTTATCCATCTTGGTGTTATTTATTACTAGGGCTCATACTCAAATATTATACACAAAGATATTATAAATGATTCTCTGCAGCAAATGATCACTGGTTCATATTCATAGATCATAGTTTTTAAATGTTTGCTTTGACTTGGACAGTTCTGAGAAAAGCATTATTTGATAGGCTGTGTCGCACCAATAAGGATTAAACTAGATTTGTTCATCTAGGTTGTGTTGCACCACTTAATGTTAAACTAAGACTAAGGGTGTGTCCGAAACCGTGCACTACCATCAGTGCACTGAGATTTAGTGCCTAGTGTGCACTGCTGTGCTAAACGGAACACTAACGATTTGCACTTAGTGGAAGTCACAGACTAACATTTGCTCGCGATTCTCCAGCCGGCAAACTATCTGCCGGTTTTACCGCAGTGTACATCAGTACAATAACTTTATTAGCGTTACCCACATTTATACGAACCAGCTGCCTCCGCTTGGGCTCGTATTTCACTCTTTGCCGCCGTTATCCAACTGGAAAACACGTTGGAAGCCCCGCCCCCTCCGCTACGTGGTCAAAATGCCACCCGTTTAGTGCAGAGTGTCCATCGTTCTGCTCGGCGTTTTCTGTCTGATTTCAGTGCAGCACACGGGTTCTTTCAGTGCACTGAGTTTTAGCTCGGTCTTCTGTGTGAGAGCACTACGCACTAAAATCGCGCGCTAAAAGTGCGCAAGTGCGCGGTTTCGGACACACCGTAAGAAATCTGTGATTGAAACCACCATGATGGATTTGCCCAATTGCACGCATTGTATCATTATTGATACTTTTGTCTTTTTATATGTTTTCCTTCCACCAAAAATGTTGAATTTAAGAATTTAAGTTAATGCATATGTGTATGCATTAATGAACATACTCAAAGCAGTCATGCACAAAATTATATAGAGATGTTTAATGCAGAAACATTAGCGCCAAGCCAATGGCAATTTACATTCATTTCTGCACAGCTTGTTTTGCTGGAAATCTTTATCAAAACTGTATACTTGGTGTGTATATATAGAAGGTTTTAACCAGTGCATTCATTAACACACAATTTGTAACTGTGAATCTATGTGGTTTACAGAGTTCTTGTTGTTTTACTGCCATGAGGTTTCCCTCCTGAATTTTTTTCCAAATGAGTTTTCCAAAGTTTTCCAAATGAGCAATTACGTTCAACAGCTGTATTTTTTTTTTCAGAGACCAATTTAAATTTGACCCCAAATTGTACAACTCAATTTAAAGTCTAGGAGCAGCAGAATGTTGACTAACTACCTTTAGTTTATATCTAACCTTGATTTTTTTTGCTACAAGATTAATAAGTAAATCTCAATTGAATCCAAATATAAGCCTAATGCCTATGTTTATACCACATCTCATGAATAAACAGGGTTCAGAAGAATACTGTACTTTAAATAGTGTGAGTGTATTTTCATTTCGTCCACACTGAGGCATTAACACAGCATTGAATATCGAATGGCACTCCCAGTAGCAATATGTAATTTACCTCCGACCTTCCGTAAAAGGAAAACCTTCATTCGGAGGCACATCACTAGAGGCCCCCAGGACACTGTACACCATCCTCTTTTCTGGAGCTGCAGCACATCTCTGTGCATCTTAAGTTAAACAATTCCTGACTCAGAGTGCCTTAAGCAAATGTGTTTTAACTTCAGGAAACAAGCTGTTCTGTTCCATCGTTCGGATCAGAAGATTAGGCAGCCAGTGCCTGAGGATTAGAGACTGTGCAACCTCAGCAGCTTCCTGTGCCCATACAGACCTAAAGAAGAATCCCTTACCTTTACTGCAGCGTCCACAGCCAACATGTAGGAGGGACCTCTGATGTGCCTGTGTAAGCATTCACAGCAGCTGGCTGATTGCAGATTGTAGATAATAAAACGCATACAATCTGATGCATAATGCCTGATGCTGGCCATTCACATTCACCCCATGCCGCAGCACATCATAATATTCCCTTATTACCCGGAACGTCTTATTTACAAACTTCCCTGGATTTATAATCTCTGCGACAAAAAAAAAAAAAAAAGTTTTCGAAAAGAGCATAGCTGTCATTAGAACAGAATTTGGGAAAGGTGAGGTTTCTGTCATATTTATATCTTATTTATAAAAGGTTCACAAAATGTAAAGTGCATTATGTAAAAGTAAAGTGTCTTCCTTTTACTAAAGTATAACTATAGAACACTTAAATGCCCAATGTGTTCTATGCATTCATCCTAGAAGGTCGAAAAAATAAATGCCAATGAATCTATGCACTAATTCAGTAAAGCATTTACTGGATGTGAAGCGAAGGCTTAGCAAAGACAGAAATTCTTAGATATTTATTTGGTAAATGTCACTAACCCTCTTTAGAGCAACCAAACACATGAATGGAAATAGAAGTCACATCACTCATGTTGTACCAGTGCTCTGATTAAAACAATAATAAGCACTTTCTGCTGTGATTTGTGCTCGGCATGAGCTTGCACGCTCACTCAGGAAAGATCTCGATGCTCAAAAATAACCACAACCTCGTCTAGCAGCAGATTTAAACGAGTTAATGGCAACATCGCCTCATACACATTCGGTACAATGACACTTAAAGAAATGAGTCTTTTATAGCATGTACTTGTCTATTACCTGGGAAATAAATGTGCAGTAACAGGAGGCTGGTGGTTTTGCTGGGGTATTACTGAATCTCTCCCATTTACCATCCTGTTTAAACATGTGCCATTACAGTGACATCTTGTTATTTTAAAATATTATCCAGATTTTACAATGTCCTTATCCAGCTTTATTCCCACAATGTGGTGTGTGGCATCTCAGTGTTGTGTAGTTAGACTGTCTTGATACTGATCACCCTATCACTATGTGAATATCCATGCTTCCATTATTTTACAGGGGCCAATTTGGGAGTGAGGGGTGCTGGAGCCTCTCCCGGTGCTCACTGAGTGCAAGGTGTAGAAAGATATTGGACGGGTCACCACACAAACCCATTCACACCCACACACACTCACACACAAGGGCAATTTAGCATCTCCATTTCACCTGCATGGCTTTGAAATGTGGGAGGAAACCAGAGCACCATGGGGTGGAGGTAGCTCAGTGGGTAGGATACTTGCCTCCGGACCAAAAGTTCATGGGTTCGAATCCTACCTTCAGCACGACCATTGGGTCCCTGAGCAACCCCAAGTTGCTCCAGGGAGAGAGTGCCCCCTGTAGTTAGGGAATGGAAGTTGCTTTGGATAAAAGCGTCTGATAAATGCAGTAAATGTAAAAACATAGACTCAGGTATAAAACATGCACGCTCCACATGGAATGGACCCTGAAAATTAAACCTAGGACCATCTTGCTGTGATTTGACAGTGCTACCCACTGTGCTTCTTTTAAGTTTGTACTCGCACTTCCCTAAAACCTGCTGGGCATCTTAACTCTTCTAATGCTTACCATTATATGACAAAAAGAATAATTATATTATTTTAGTGTTTTAGCAATTTGTTCCACACACACCTGGTTGATACACAGAACATAAGAGATTCAAGAGAGATTTATTGTCAAACCCCCACAATATACACAGTATACTGGACATCGAAATTCTGTTTCACACAGGCCCCTCCATGGTGCATTCCGAAAAAAAAACCCCATATATATATAAGAATATAAATCTAGGAACAAACATTACCCATAAATATGAAGCTAGTTCTTACCTATAAGTACTAATCTAAGCTAAAGTTTCTATTTTAACTAACTAGTGTACAATAAACAGACAGGGCAATAGACACTACAAAAGTGAACGTGTGCAAGTGGTTCAAGGAGAATGTGGGTTTCAAGTTATTGCCAGGAATATTAGACAAGACAAGACAGAACTGTGCACATTTAGCATGAGGTAGACAATATGAAGTGTGTTGTGCAACAGTCCCATTTGTGTGTCTTTGTGTTTGGTAGGTACAGTATATGTTCTTAATATAAGGGACGATACAGAATATTTCAAATATTAAGGCTCGTTACACCTTATAGAAGGCTACACATCTTATTTACAGAAAATGGCTCACTGAAGATCCGTCCATTGAGGAGTCTTTAGGGACCATTGTTTCTCTTTAACAACTTCACATTTAGATTAGTCATAGCCGTGAGTCTAAATAAATACTGAAAGCTCACCACATTTTTTTTTTTTTTTTGTTAAACCAGTAGCTATGTGCGACACAATTACTGTTACATCACTTAGACTGCAGTGTTCTCTGTATGGCCTACCCATCTGTAGCAAATGAGAACAAAATCAGTTTCAATCCCCATGACTCTCGCAGGCACGGACACGCTACAGCCCTTAGCACATAGTTCAACACTCCTACCTCTGTTCCCCATGGACGTGGTCCCCTCGTATTAAAGGGATAAAATCAGTCTGTACAGTAGAGTTCTGTTCTTCCCAGTGCTCCGACGCATCTCTGTGGAACTAGAGGCTGCAGGCGCCCCGCTGCTTCTAAATCATGCCGGGAACAAACGCTCAGCAAGGGAAGCAAAGCAATTCATTGCTATACCCAGTTTCACTTACACTTTTTTCTTCTCTAACAGGCCTCTGCTTTCCCGCCTTTGGAAGCTAAACTGTTTTCATCCGAAGAAATATTGAAATGGAGTATGAATTAATACCGTCTCATTAAAAAAGGGTGTAAATACTTTGTTTGCGCAATGGGCAACTTGTTTATGCGGCGTATGTTTCATTTGGTAAATTAATTAACTTAATCAGTCATTCGGAGATTGAACTTCCAATGTGTACTTCACTTAATCAAAACCTTTTATGCCATCGTTCAAGTTTATTTTCGACTGGCGACAGCTAAATTGCGGGGAAAAACATGGGGAACACAAAAGTCTGCAAAGAATGCAGACGGGAGATTAGGACCCCAAGCAATGTGCGCATAGTGCTGCATGATAATAGCCATCGCAGCGCTTATAATACATCATAGTGCTGATTTTTTCTTGTTTTTTCTTCTTGTTTGGGTATTCAAGTCATTTGTTTGAGTGACTGGTACTTCGAAAACAGTGTTAGGGTGTCGCGTACGTAATTATCCGGTCGTGTGGCACTTGTTAGTAAAATACTCCACAATGACATATGCTAATGAGCGCTGAGGCCTAAACACAGGAGTTAAATACGTCCTCCGCACACTCATTATTCTCAAAAGTGTGGCTAGACGCTGATATGTGGCTAGACAGTCGTTCAAGACTTGACAAATCACAGGGCATGGCTGCACCGTGTCATTTTGTCTGAATGGGGACGCTGCTGAGAGAAGAGGTTTTGGCGACAGCGTGCTCTTCGAGATTATTCCCTAAAAGAGTTCCCTGGCACAACATCCTTAGTCATTCGAGTTCAGCCAGGGAATAATACCATAAATAGATCAATATTCTGTGTGTGCCAGACCAAAAGTTTGCAACTTTCCCCTCGCAGCCCCTGCCAGGATAAGAAGAAGGCGCCACCAGCCATACAATCTTCAAGTACAAATACTGCTAAGCCGTTAAGCTGGTGATTGGTGTGGGAACACAGTATGTAAGCGAATGACTTTGAGGGAAAGGGAAGGGGCCTGCTGATTTCTCAATTATACTTCCTCACCCAGCCTCGTCAAAACAAAGCGCTCAACCACGCCACTGACAGTCAACAGGACCTGAGAAGTCCTTGCCCAAAGGCGCAGAAGTTCAACAAACACGACTAATTGTTCCGTTTGCACTTTCAGGCCACATTGTGACCAAAGGAGGGTTTCTCCATATGTCAGTAAACATTGTGAAGATTAATAAATAAATAAGTGAACGAAAACATGACTCAGATAACAGAAAGAAGCACTCACTTTAATTTCAGATGCGGCCAACAAAACATAAGCAAGCAGTTCACGCCCACTCTTTAATTAAAGTGGCTAAAGGGTTCATTGGTGCCATAGTAGAACTACTTTTGGTTTTAAGGCATAATCAGCTTCTCGTCCAGTTCTAACCAGAAACTGCATATGTCTTTGGCATTTATTTTTGTTCATGCATTTTAGTGATAAATTATTAAGATAAATAATATTCACTAATTTTGTAACATATATATTATTGTAAATTTCGCTATGCTTCCATAAAAAATATAACTGTATACCTTTTTTGTCCAGAGAACACAAAGCGTGTCTTGGCACGGTGAAATACCGCTGAACTCAGAGGTGGGTGGATTTGAAAGTAGCCAATCTGAGAGTGTTATTTATTTCTCCTTGCTGCTGATTGGCTGCTGCCATGTGACACATCTCTGGCAGCTACAGTCCAGAATTAACCCAGTGGAACGTCTGGAGCGTGCTTGTGTTTTTCGTTTTGTTTTTCTTAATGCCCTGTACTTATTATTATTGTTAATGAAATTAATTTATTACTGCATTTACTGTAAATTAATTGTACTGCTTATACCAAAGAAAACATGCTTGCAGTCTTTACAGGGGTAACATCATGGGTCACGGTTCGATACGTTATGGGTGTGTCCGAAATCGCGCACTACCATCAGTGCACTGAGATTTAGTGCATAATGCGCACTGTGGACTGCCTTCTGTAGTGCGCACTGCTGTGGGTCAGTGCTGTCCTAAACGGAACACTAAGGTTTTGCACTTAGTGGACGTGACGGACTGACATTTGCTCGCGATTCTCCAGCCGCCAAAATATCTGCCGGTTTTACCGCAGTGTACATCAGTACAATAACTTTATTAACGTTACTCACATTTCTACGAAACAGCTGCCTCCGCTCGGGCTTGTATTTCACTGTTTGCCGCCGTTATCCAACTCAAAAACACGCTGGAAGCCCCGCCCCCTCCGCTACGTGGTCAAAATGGTGCCCGTTTTGTGCAGAGTGTCCTTCGTTCTGCACTGTGTTTTCTGGCCGATTTAAGTGCAGCATCCGGGTTCTTTCAGTGACTGAGTTTTAGCTTGGTTTTCAGTGTGAGCGCACTACGCCCTAAAATCACGCACTAAAAGTGCACAAGTGCGCGGTTTCGGACAAACTCTTCATCTTTCGAAGAATACATGGTATGACAGAGAAGACGTGATTGAAGAATTACGGAATCACAGATATATTCTATATATACATAGAATATATATATATATTTATATATATATAGACATCGATACATATTCAAATTCATCATCATTCATTTTAAAACCAAGACAACCTATTGACTTATGCAAGTGCAGTCCCCTCTCTTAATACCAAATGTTGCTCATGTTTGAGTCATTTTGATAACTGCACACTGCAGAAGCACAAAAAGTACAAAAATAAGTTTGGAGTGCCTGCATTCTGAGCTTAAATCAAATCTGCAAGAATCTGTGATAGCTGCTCCACTTTGGAAATGGACTTTATTTATAGCTTTTAGTCCGTCACTTCTTTGAAAGCCTTGTACTCTTTTGAAATCCATTGGTGCAGAGTATGGCTTAATACATAATTCCTCAGTACTGCATTAAAAGTAGTACTCAATATCCAGACATACTGTTAAATGTTTATAAGGGGATTACAGCTGTCTCAGGCTACCTTAAGAGCCTTGTTTCATTATTAAGGCATCATCCATGAAGAATCTCAACCTGTATTCGGAGAATATTCCTTCTCTTCACAGTTTGGACGAATACGTATTGAAAGTAGGGCTTTGCTTTCAGCAGTTATTCTACAGGTGCGAGAATGCGCTTTTCTTTTGGTGGAGCAGAGGGGGGTCATGAGGGAATTGAGAGAATTTAAAGAATATATCTGGTGGAGACCGAATAAAAATAGGCAATGTCTACTTACTGTAAGCAATTGACAGACGCTGGATTGCTATTTCTCTATTGAAATCCTATTTCCCACACAGTAAAATTTACCACAATGAGTTTATTCTTAACTTACACAGGGGGGTTCTGTCAGGCATTGGAAAAAAAGAAGAAAAAACAGGCAAACGCATGAAAAAAAATAGTAGATGACTAAGAATGCAAAGCCGAGCGGATCAGTGTGAACTACAGACTGCTGGGTAAATGAATAAATACGCACATTTAAAATCAAAGCTTAGGTTCACTTGAAACTACTGCCAGATCGACATAGTTCTTGGGGCTAGGAAGGCTGCCAATGCACACACACCCCATGAGGCTGTTGTGTCGTTAAAAAACAAGCCGCACACAGCACCATTCTCTCCCTCCTACTAAGTACAACACAAAATCAGCGCCCATGCCAGCTATCGTGTGGGGGCATTGCCAGGCGTGGACAAACTCTGAGCTGAAGTGTTTTATGATAAATGACTCCTCCCAAAACATGCTGTCTTAGCAAGAAACACCAGAAAATGGTTCTTAGATCTCTTACTCCGCGCCATGAATTATTAAACCAGCTTGCCAATATTGTGAAAGTATTACATTTCTACCATATGCTGGAAGATGCAGAGAAATGTTCAACTCGGCTTTCTATTCTGAAAGCCTTACACCCATTACTGACTGCTCCTGTTACGTCCTTTGTACTTCAGGGACAATGGCTGTAAATTGCTTGATGGACGACACATAACACTGGTTGATAGTCAAGTGTTATAACTTTCATCACCCCCCAAGTTAAGACCTGTGGTGCAAACAAAGGGATCGTTTTTCGTCCCCATGAAACAATCATTTGCAATTTTCGCCATATAGACTTTCCCCTTCCTCAAAAAAACACAAGTATACTCTTAACAGTGGAAATGTACACCTTTCAAGAAGTAAGTGCCACTGTTCAAAGGGAAAATGATTGCTTCTGATTGTGTGTACAATTCATATTTTGGTCAGCGCCACATAAAGACCTTGGGCTAAACCCTATTTCAGCTATTATTTATCAATGTGAAATGCATCTTTTCTCTCCTTGTCTATAGCACTATCCTGTCAAATGTGTTCCCACTGATTGCACCTGCACTCTAAGCAATAGTCGCATTTCAGGTTATTTCCATCAAACCTGGTTGCTGGTAACTTCACAAGGGTGTTCCTTTGATTCCGACTCCATGTTCTGGGGCAGAAACCAAAAGCGATTTGACTGATCTGTGATGAATAAACAGTGTAATGCCACTTGATACCATTCAGCCAAGTGTCTGGGGTTTGAAATATGTTGTAGACACAATCTTCCAGAGTAGTTTGTGTGTGGAGAAGAATTTTGTGAATGAAACAATGTGGAATGAAAACTCTCCTGAATTCAAAACAAAGAAATAGACCATTGCACTCATGAACTGCCATCTTTTAAATCTTTATGATTTTTACATACATGTTGAGGACAAGAAGATGACAAAATTGAAGCTCGAGACGATGGCCGTCAAAACTACAGGTAGATCTAAATGCCTCTAAAAGCGTTTTGAAGCACCGTTTGCTAAAAATGCCCTAAAAACTATGCACCGCTGATATAAGCGCATTATGCATTCACTTATTCAAGAATTTAAAAAAAAAAAAACATAGATAACATTATCTTGTGGGATTCATGCAGTGTCACTGATCGATTCTATGTTGTTAAATATTACTCTGATTGCTCGCTTTAATAACCTCCCGATATTACGTTTTAGAATGTCAATTACGCAATCGATAAAAAGAAAATTGTCCTAACAGGATATTAAGAGAGATAAGGATGAAACGAGGTTGCCCTCATTACCGGGCAGTTCTGCAGTGTCCCCGCTGAAGATATAAACACTGTTACACAGACTCTGATCAAGTAAAAGGTAAGGTTTTATTCCATATTTCCTAAAATGTAAAAGATTAGCTCAATCGGAAATTATCCGAAAAAACCCTGACGGGAGTTTGAACGGGGAATTTGGCCTCAGAGACTGTGAGAAGATTTCTTTTTTTGTAGATTATACTCGAGAGGATCATTACAACTTCCCAGCAGTGTAGATATCTTGTGAGAAACAAAGAGGTACTGCAACGATGAGTGGTCCTCAAAGGACCAGAAATACCAGGTTGGGCCATGTCTATCTAACAAGACAATGACCGGGGCCAATTAGGGCAGCATAAGGGCTTTGAAAATAACAAGATTTTCCAGGACTTGAAGAAGTGGAAATAACCTAGAGTGGAAAACCTATCAAATATCTCCTCTCTGTCTGTTGGAGGGCAAACTCAAATATAGGATCAATCTCTGTATCCGTCCAAATCAGATTTCCCCAGGTTCTGTGCACATGGACAGAAAGTAACATGTGCTGCTTAAGCATTCAGCCGGACTCCTCCAGTCTGGATGTATCCACAGCTTTGCCATTCTTGTGAACATATGCTAATATGTTAGAAGTAGATATTCTATTGAAGGCTTCCTTTATATGTATTCTTCTTTTCCCCTTTCCTTTTCTTTTTTTTCAGTTATGCTTCAGAACAGAATCACCCTTAAAACATGAAACGGCTGATAAAATCTGTTTTCTCTGAAAGAGCAAAGACAGACGCTTGAAATGGAAGATTCTTGAATGGTTTTGGACATAATCGTTTTAGGAGAAACCTTTAATCAGTACGGACCATTATTTGGAGGTTCTTTGAGCCTTAAGAAAGGTTTTGTCATGCGCATGCATTTCCAGAGAATCACCACTTGAAAAGTTCTTTAGAGATCCAAAAGTGGTTCCTCTGTAGTATCATCCTTTTTTGTGTCTTTATTTTTAAATGTATCGTACAGTGGGATCAAATGCAATGTTAGTATCGAGAGAAATAGGTAAAATGCTGTTTACAAATACAAAGGCAATGAAATATTTGTAAAAATTTGTCTTAAGGTAGGCGAGGACAGAGGTGTGCTGAACATACATAACCTGAAGGCTTGAGGCCCAAATCTTCCCACAGTGTGCTGCCCAAATCAATAAGGCTGTCCGAGAGCAGCAGGTTCTAATATTCCTGTCCATCCTCTGTAATCTGACATCATAATCTTCAATAAGACACTAATTCCAAATTGCAATGAAAACCTGACATAAGGGTTCCATATTGGGGTTATGGTGCAAAGAAGTGTTAGTGGCTGCAGCACCTGAATAGGAATAGGCTTTGTCTTATAATAAAACGATTTCACAATAACATGGTATCATAATCTGGTATATACTGGTACATATTGGATGTCAAAGTACCAGTATATACCAGTATGTGAAAACTACTTCAATGGCAATCTCAGTTTGAATTGCATTTTTATATATCATTCAATCACATAGTTAAGAAAAAACTAATAGAACAAACTAATAGAGGTGATATTAAATAACAGCGATTAGTTTAAATTATATTCAAAATTAATCTGTGTTTGCCTAATTTTATAAAAATGCAATTCTGAAGAGATATTCGTGTATTTTTTGGGACACTACCCATCAATTGTCACATAATTTCAACAGTTTAACATTCAGGTAATTCTTATTTATCATAGTGCTGCTATACATACAGTACTTGTACACTATACTTCATGCATGTATTTTAATATTCAATATGTAAGGGTATTTATAGGATGTAGCAAAGGATGCATGTCAAGACTGTAGCTCAAATCAGCTGCATGATGCAGGATTTATTATATCCTAATGTAAAGCAACATTACTGTTGTATAAATACCAAAAAAAAAAAATTGACCAATTTAGTGTGTCCATCTTGTAGGTCAGGGCTATGGATTGAGGGGGATCAAATCGAGTGGATTTGGAGAAGCTTCCTCTGATCATGTAAAAGTATTTGGGATTATTTTATCGCTCCATTTAGAAGATATCGTGTCCCTGAAAATTACAGTCGAATCCCTTTTGTTCAATCCCTCAATCACTTTGGAAAGCCTCTCCTTTTTTTTTTCCTGGGTCCCAACTGTCATCGCTACGAAGCGGCACGCATGGCACGGCTGCCTTTTTGACCGCGTGTGCCGTATCTGCCAGAATGCTTTCATTTGGAACACGGCAGACACGAAATAAAAGAGTACTTGCGTAATATGCATTTATGCTTTGTTTGCCCTGTCTCCTCTAGTGTTTAGCCCAGAGTGTACTGCTGTAGGCTGATAAAGCCATAACAGTCAACCTGAAGGCCAGGCTCAAAGCTATTCATATTTGCTTAACTACAAATCTTTGAGAAGTTCAACTGGTTGTTCCATATAATACGCCATCGCTGCCACGCAAGCAGCCAAAATACATTTTCTTTCTTTGTAAATCAGTGGTGCTAACCCACTGCAGCACCTTCGATTATGCTTGGTGATGACACAACAGATAGCTATAACCTTACAAGTAGATTATTATAAACAGTGTTAACATCACAGTAACTCAAATCTCGTTATCACTTGCACACCAATATCCTCTTACTAACAGATTTCCCTGGGGCCTTCAGCATGGTTCGATTCAAATAAAGACCCAGCCGTGTTGAGCTAAAAGGAACAAAAAAAAAAAAATGATAACTGCACCCTCCCTTGCAATTAGAACCGGATTATACCGCCTGCTGAAGGTGATGCAAGGCTGTAGGGGGCTTACCAAAAAGTGACTGCTGAAACATCTCATATCAAAAAAGGTCTTTGCTTTCAAAAACAGCAGTGTTTTTTTAAACACTATTTACATCGTTTCATTATTTATAGGCCATCTTTGCTAGATTCAGATACTACCCTATAGAAGTTGAAGATCTCACAATCACATACAGCAGTGCCCCTCCAACCACTCCTCAGGGACTCCTACATCTTCCATATTTTGCTCCATCTAACCAAGAGTTATGAGGACCATCTGGGGGTCCCTCAGGACTGGTTAGAGAACCGCTGACACACAGCACAGTGCAAAACAAAACACATTAGAATAAACCCAATTGAACCATAAATTGTGATTTTGTTTTTGTGTGTTAACTTCTGTGCCATTTCTAACCTTTACCATCTAATACTAGCTTCAGTTAATCAATCGCTGGAGTGTTCTTGTTATATATATATATATATATATATATATATATTAGTAAAATACATCTACTTCAGAAATAAATAATTTATAGTTTTCTCAATTCTAAATAATGCCTCATTAAATGGTATTTTAAGTCATCCCTTGAGTAGTCTCGCGTAGCCAGGCCTTCAGATTGACGGCTGAAGGTTTGGAATTCATAGCAGCTTTCTTTGGCCAAGGCCCGCCCATAAGGCTGGTTGACCGACATGTCAAACAACCAATCACAGTTAGTTTTGTTCAGCGTCACGTTTCGGGGCGTGGAAATGTCCCCACAGCAACAGACCGGCGTGCAACAAGTCAGTCAGCATAGAAAATCAAAGAAGGAGAAGAAAACAAGCACTAAGTCATTGATCTGTTCGTGCACGTGTAACAATGGCGTCTGCATTACCACATTTGATCAAAACACCGAGTAAATCAGTAGGACCACACGCGAAAATAAACGCGACACTCGCGTCCCCCGGAAATCCGATACAATTCAACCAATCAGATGACGACTTCGACATTCCTGAAGTGTTTCCAGTTAAGTGTACCATGTGCATCAGACGTTTAGCCAACGTTCCTTGAGTATATCTTTCTTACACAAGTATTAAAAATAGGTCATACATGCTCAAATGCAGTAAATTATCAAATATTATTATATACTTAAAGACATCAAGACATTCTCCTGTTTTCCTCTGTCAAACCAACAGTAGAACTACAAGCTAAAAGCCTGCTGTTCTCATACTGTGAGTTGACACAAAATATTTTACACATATATGTCAGTTATGGATTTTAAATGCTTTATAAATCATCACTCTGAGTTTTTTTTTTTCTGCTGGCAAGAGACTGGTGGAAAAATCAACAAGCAGCAAACTGATAAAAGCAATAATAAAGCTGCAGTTGTCCTCCTGAGACTCAGCTGTAATAATAAGCGACATGCGGTATAAACAAAAATTGAGAAGCTACATTCATACATAACTATATATACCAATCAGCCACATTAAAACCACTGACAGGTGAAGTGAGTAGCGTTAAGGGCAGCAGAAAAGACTATGGGGGAGAAGACGTCAGCAAAAGTAGTATGATACCCTGAACAATGTTTTGCTGGAAATCTTTGGGACTCTTGTGAATGTGACTTTGACACATGCACCCTTTCATGGCTCCCATTGTTTTTCCTAATTGCAGTAGACTCTTTCAGGACATGCTCTGCCATGCTACAAAAATGGTTCTGATGATTTGTTGAGCTTAATAAAAAGTTCAGGTGTTGACATGGACTCCAAAATAATACTGTTTAAGTCCCTGTATTTTCCATGAAAAACAACTCTTACTCATGGACTCTAAAGGGCCTCTGAAGACATGCTGTGGTATCTGGCACCAAAATGTTGGCAACAGTCCTATAAGCTGCAAAATGTGGCCTACAAGGATTGGACTCCAGCACATCCCACAGATGCTTGATAAGACTGAGTTCTTTTAAATCTTTCTCATATTCCTTAAACCATCCCTGAACATTTGTTGTGCATTATCCTACTGAAAGAGGTCAACACCATAAGGGAATACTCTTGCTATGAAGTGGTGTACGTGGAACAATATTTATGTAGGTGGAATTATCAAAGTAACATTTACATAAATGTCAGGATCCAAGGTCCAGAGCATCATATTGCCTCCACCATATCCTCCATCCTATTGCTTGACTTCTTCTCGTGATGCATCCCGGTACCATGTCTTACTGGTGCCCCATGAAAGTGACACACATACACACACACTCGGCCGTCCTCATAATGTAAAAGAAAGCATGATTCATCACACCAGGCCACCTTCTTCCGCTGCTCATAAGTTCAGCTCTGATGCTGACATGCCAATTACAGGCACTTTCACTGGTGGACAGGGGTCAGCATGAGCGCTCTGACTGTGGCTCCATACACAGCAAGCTGTGATGCACTGTGTGTTCTGACACGTGTGTTTCTCTCATAGCAATCATTAACATTTTCAGAGCCGATTAAGCTTCATGTTCGGATAAAGCTTTGTTTGTTCAGACATATAGCTATAACAAAATGCAGTGCCTTTTAAATAGAAACACAGTTAGTTAAAACTGAGCAAAAATGCAATGTGAGCAAGATACATGAACGTATCTACACAAAATAATGTCATTAACTGAGATTAATTATTTATTAATGAATTATTTTTATGACCTACCTTCAGTAGGTCTGAGTATTCCTTGCTTATTTCAATCCAAAAACAACAGGTAAAATCGCACTTTCCTTTCATAACTGTCTTTCAAAACTGTCTGTCATAACTGATTCTTTAATGGCTGCACAACCAAGCTACAATACGTCTTTTATCATGCATGTCTCCAGCAAACAGCATCATTAGCACTGTATATTAACCCTCTATGGCCTGCATTTTTATTTTAAGAGGAAAAAAAAATATTTACCCCTAGTTTTTGGGAGCGTGGAGGTCCTTGATAATATATCAATCATAAAATGTGTCCCAGCCAAACCCCCAACAGATTTTGGTTTGTTGCCTCAGAGCAACAAAATGCTACAGGGGTACTAAAATGCTTATTTTATGTGGAATGGAACAAACAAGCAATGAATACAATAAACAAACATTTCAACAAGTTATATTTCAACAAATATCAATTATTTACATCAGTTACAATTATTTTATCAATCAGTGGGTTAAAGATTAGCTGCACAGAGTGAAGGTGACACCATGTCATAGAGGGTTAAATAAAGTAATTAGCTGCATATTTGGTACAAACCTAGTGCAGTGCAGCATCAGTATCCCACAGCTTTATTCCCATGTACTTCATAATCGCAGCGATGAAAAAGAAAACATATGTTACCATGCCGCAGCTATACCTGAGGTCCCTCTCATTCTAGGGCACTCTCCAATTTTTCTGTTGAATCCAGACTTTGTTGCAGGTAATCCTGTCCCCTCAGAGGGCCCATCAGGCGCATGTTGTCAGACACTGTGTATGGCTATATTTGGTGTGGCTTTGTCTGTGAGGATCAATCAGTGCTGTCTCATAAATCTGGCACAGTCTCAGAAAGATGGGGAAAAAATGTGAACACTAATGCCATAGGCACTGTGTTAGGAGGAGAGCAGCTGCATCTGAAATATTTCTGAAGCTCACTGTTTGATTTATGCCTGTCCAGCACACACACCGTTTGTAATGCCTGCCAACGTAGTCTCAGAACCCACCAACTCTCACTTGATAAGAGATGATTGTTAGAGTGGGTAGAGCGATAGCAACTATTCCAGCAGCAGTCAACTATTAACAAGGACAAAACCATAACAATAATAACAAATCGCAAGGTTAACAATTAATAAAGTGGCTAAAAATCCACAAAATATCTGTCTGCCTGCCTGCCTGTCTGTCTATATGTCTGTCGATCTATCCATCCATCCATCTACACTATATATATATGGGTCATTCCACGAAATCGGTACATTTTCAGCTTTAATTAAAAAAAAAAAAAATCATTTTTTTCTCAATTTTTATAAATATCTCTGGAAAGAAGACATCCTAAAGTGTCAATACATTTCATGGTGCCATCTCAGGCTATTTATTTTATTAATTTTATGATGTGTTTTGTACTTCATGATATGATTTATCTGTCAACCCTGTTACAGACAAAATGGTTACTATATTTATTTTAAGGCTTTTAACATCTTAACCAGGGGTGACAATTATTATGGAGGGCAGTGT
>JBBPDH010000031.1:5286435-5301010 GCA_037974565.1 Clupeocharax schoutedeni
TATATATACATTTACTAGTTAAACAAAAAAAAAGGCAACAATCAATAATATGGTATATATATATATATATATGTATGTATGTATGTTTACGTACATACACCAGACGTAAACAGAGCCATTTACATTTGTGGTGACTTCCTACTCAGGTTCCAGTATTTACTAGATACATAAGCATAGTGTAAGCAAACATGCATATTTGTGCCTTTCAGCACATCTTTAGCATTGCTTCAGCTGTTTTTATAAGAACAAAAAGCACCAGGACACCAGGAAAAGCATTTTCTGTAGCTTGCTAAAAGTAAATAAAAATCCAGGTTCCTTGTGAGTGAGCAAAAGCTGAAAACCAACATAGTAGTATAATTCCTCCTCCATTATATTCAATGGGAATGCAGGTCAGAGTTGAATTGCTCCATTTGGCTCACCAAGCTAATGTCCGTGCATGCTCTGATTAGCTAAACGAATGTTGGGGGATTATATTAATATGTCCTGGAGGAGACGGAGGGGCTGGCAATTCACTGTGATGTTCATTGCTGGGAATCGTGCCTGACAAGTAAGCAGGGACTGAAAGTTTCAGGACCAGCCGTGCCCTGCGGCATTCTCACCACCAGCAGCCCATAATTCGCTTGTGACTTTTATCAGTCTAATTGAATATGCACATACTGTATGGAGCTTGAACTAATTAAATCAGCCCTTTGATTGAAAACACCTTAACCAGCCCTCATTCGACCCAAGAACTGTTTTTTCGTCATTTCCACTGCTGTCATTGCAAATATATGTCAGTTTTTACCATGTGATCTTTTTCCAATTTGTTAAAAGCATGAGCTATAAACTTTGCCTGGGACTCTATTTTTTGAATTGTGTTTTACGGAGGATTCAATGCATTACACTCATGTCTCAAACACTATATGAATTTATATGAATATGGGCATCGATTATTTTTTTTTAACGCCGTTAATCGCATGGAATCTTCGCGTTAACGCCGATAATTAAACCCCCCCTCTGAAGCTGGTTTCAAACTTGCGTGCACAGGCCCAAAATGAAAAACGAAAGTGAAACTCAGTCTAGAGAAGAGACAAAAAAACTGCATGAACTGGACATTTCTCTAAAATTTCAAGGTGAAATTCATCATAGTCTGCCAGGTGAGGAGGGCGTTATCGGCGATATTTTTTTTTTCGCGCGATAAGAATCTCTTGCGTTAACGCGCGTTATCGCCGTTAACGGCCCAGCTCTAATATATATATATGTATATATATAGCACAAATATAGTAAGAAGTGGCAAAAGCAAGGCAGTGAACAATTCTCATGCTCTAATGCTCTTTGTGGTTTATGTTTCTGTGGAGTGTATATGTAATGCTATTATGAAGTCTCAGTGTATTTTTAGTTTTAACTTATAGTTCTGCACTAAAAGGGTGGAAGAGATAATGCTACTGCCCAGACTTAGACTCAGAGGGGGCAGGGTACCGTCTATCCACCCATTCATTTGCTTTCCAGCTTTCCTCGACTTTTGGCAAAATGTACAGTCTCTCAGAAACATTTTAGGCAAACTTTAAGTTCTTGAACTGCTACACTTGCACTCACTGTGACATTCAATACTGAATCAGGTGCTTGTCCAAGGACAACTCTAAACGGTTACAGATCTGTTCAATGCGGCAGCAGTAGTAGGCATAATCAAATTAACAAATGCATAGTTAGACTCAGTCATAGAAAATGAAATGTCTTAGAAATGCCTTCGTTATTTGAAAATAATACCACTCGCTTGTCACTATGCTATAAAATAGGATTTCTCAACCTTGAACAGCATTGTGCAGCCCACAATCAGTAGGGGAGAAGGAATAGAGGGGAGGGTGTGGGTGTTTGACAATTGGTTGTGACCAATGACGCACTATTCGCCTATGCAAGCCTATTAACGAATCAATAGGCTCCAGTTCATTTATTTATTTCCACTGCGTTGTTCTTGTCTTCTGTTGTGGCAAGCAGAAGAAAAAATACATTTAAATGAGCAATGTTGCTGTACTGGCTGCTGTAGGCTAGTATAAAAGGCCATACTGTCGAGAGGACAGTTTATATGCACCACGTTTTGCTGCACTGCAGGTCGTGGGAGGACAAATTAGCAGTCATTTTAATTAGCGTTAAATAAGGTTTGAATGTGTGTGGCACCTAAACACGTGGCATTTTCTTCCATGAGGAAACATGGTCATTATATTTTCCACAGACACATGCTTTTTTAGCAGGGTTTTGTTTTCGTTCTGTGTTTCCTGTCTTTGCAGTCATTATAAAATATTAATATTGTCAGTTTTTACTAATCGGCAGCTACAAGCAGCCAGTAGCAAGCCACATGTGCACATGATGTCGTACACAGATGTGACATATCACAACAATTTGGAACAGCTGAGCCGTAGATAAAAAAGATAATTGTATTAAAAACTGTTATACTTTATATATAACTCCTTGTGCTTGCGTTGTTGTGGTAGTCTGGTGATTAAAATCTTCACTTTAATAATAATAATAATAATAATAATAATAAAAAAAGTCAGTTTACCTAATAGCAACAAACTGGCAACTAAAAGAAACAGCTTGAATAATAACACAAAGCAGAATTAAATGAAAACAAGCTGCATGTAAAATAGCTTCTGCCCTTTTGCAATGTTTCCGTAAGTGGCTGTAGGGGTGGAGGTAGCTCAGTGGGTAGGATTCTAGCTTCTGGACCATGAGGTCATGGGTTCGAATCCTACCTTTAGTACACCACCACTGGGTCCCTGAGCAAAAATCCTTAACCCCAAGTTGCTCCAGGGAGAGACTGCCCCCTGTAGGTAGGGAATGGAAGTCACTTTGGATTAAAGCGTCTGATAAATGCCGTAAATATAAATGGCTGCATCCTCAAAACTTTAAATCTCCCGTTGAAACTGGTATGTGAAGATGATGTAAAACACTCTATCTACTTACACATGACTGCATACATGAACTGAATTTTTTATTAATTTCTGAAATGATGCTGCTTGGCAACTATTGCCTGCTGTTACTGAAAGACATTTATTGGTGAAAAAACAAAATTAATTGATAACCACACTGCTTTCAAATCCTACTGAACTACAAATAGTTGATCACTAGAGCTCAAGACAGTTTTTTACATTAACACTTTTCCTTATTTTGCAGTTTATTTTGTTAAATAATTTTCTGTATTTTCTTTAAAGCAATAACCCAGTCAAGCCCAGGAATGACAGTAAGTCCATGGATAAGGGATCTAAGAAGGTTTTACACTGTGCCTTGCAACACCTCTTAACTGTTGTAAAATCTATAATGCACTGTCTCTGGTGGCTTATTGGTTTAATTACTAACTAAATTGCAAACAAATTGATTAGATCCTTCGGGAGTTCAGAGACTTTGTTCGTTTTTGGTTGACCACAAGATGATCAGTGTGACTCACTCGTTTCCAATCCAGGAATGCGCCGGCCAAGCTGGAGCATGAGCGCATGGGAAACCTCTGCAATATTTTAATCTGTGGATTGCTTGTGTGTAGCAGCGTGATTTCCAGCATATGATGCCGAAGCTCCTTAAATGTCATTCTTTCGGAAGCAATAAGGAAGCTTGTTTTTTTTCTGCATGAGCACCTCTGCTGTGGATGATGAAGCCTTCCTTGGAGGAGCGGCGAATCTAATGCTGGCTGCCAGGGAAAGCTGAGCTTAGACTCTATGTGCTACAGGAGGAGATATTGACTACTTCTGCCTCGCTTGAGCTCAGGCAGATTGACATTTAATGATGGAACAACAGCTATAGCCGTCAAAAAAAAAAAAAAAATCCTGTCTTTTCATTCTGTGGTGCAATTTATCAAGAATTTCATCAGCTCTCTGAGGATGTGTTTGATAGTTAAATACTTTTTAAAAAAACAGTAAATACCCATTGTTATTGCAGCTATCATACAATAAACAATTGGTGTTTCATCACTCTTACAGTTGGTGCGGTGTAGGGCTCAAATTATTTATCCGTTTATATTCTATGCAAAGCTAATAGATGACTGCAGTGTAAACTGTTTGGTATGATATCTTGCTCGAATATTGGCTTTTTTGGTATGATACTGCGACAAATGGGGTGAAAAAGAAAAAAAAGAAACTCACTTCACAGCTCTGACTAGTGACAGAGAGCTCAGTTTAGTTAGTTGGATAGATATAGGTCCTTGGAGAAGGTTCTGTGTGACAACACTGGCCTAATGAGTCATAAGAGCATTTGACCAACCGGTTTTTCAGGGGCTATGCTTCAGGAAATATTTCATTCTTTTATCAGTGAGTCCTTCATTACAACAGACTACATTCACCTGCCTCATTCAAGAACAATTTCTGAAGGAAGATGTGCAGGACTGAGAGCATATGTCCTTCCCTGAGGAAATTGTGGGGGAAAAAAAATCAAAAATAAATAACAGTGGCTCAAACAGACAGGCTGCACTGATGATACAAAACAGACACGTTCTCCTTGCAGGACAGTTTGTACTGGCAACAGCACAAATTCTAAGTGGACACTGACATCCAGAATGAACTAGAAAGGGAAGTACTGAACTTTTTGAGGTTACGTCCTTAGTATATTGGCTAGAGTTGAGCTCTAATGAGTGAAATGCACTCAAAATATAGACTTTAATGTGGAGTCGATCCCCTTTTGCAGCTATAACAGCTACTACTCTTCTTTTTTTCGCAAGATTTTGGAGTTTCTGTGGGCATTTGTGACCATTCATTCTGTAGAGCAATCTTCAATTTATCCGAAAGATGTTGGCTGGGGTTGAGGTCTGGGCTCTGTGTGGGCTATAAAGGGATCTGGAATATAAAAGGATCCAGGTTTCAGCTGGTAGCAAATAATTTCAGCCTTTTACAATAAATGCCCCAACTTACTAACAGCACACAATATTCACATTAATGTTTATCTGATTGAGACAGAGGGTTTCAGCTCACCTAGACAGCAGTGATGATCTGGGAGTTCAAGGTGTGAACCTGTTAAAATCTTTCTTTGTGGATGAGTTTCCGTGTTATTTTTGCTGGTTTACTGAGCACATGGCCAAGCTCTTATCGCCCTGCGTTTTGTATCCGTTTGTAAGGACATTTCATAGCCCATCAGCTAAACAGGTTAGCCTTGCAGTTTTCCATTTACCTTCAAGTCTCAGCCCCTCAGCTACACTCACTAAATGAATGTGTGAGGATACAGTCAGTTTCATGTCATCCCATGTCATAAATAAAAGAAAACAACAAGCTTTCATTTGGTTGTTTCTCTTACTACTTCATTCCTTGTACTCCCATCTTTGGAAAAATAATGGGACGGTTTGAAAATGGGCTTCTAACATCGATAAAATCAATAAAAATGAATACCCAGGCCTGAGGGCAAATACTTGTCCTCAGGCCTGGGTATTCATTTTTATTGATTTTATTTTTTCAGTTCATATTAAAGAGATGGGACTCACCTTTCAAATTGAATCAATTTATTATCATTTTTTTGGTTTCATAATAAAATTATTGCTGTTTTATTTAAAAGAGTGATCAATAAATCTCCGATTTTAAAAGCTGCCAAGGGATTCTCAAAAGTGGTCTTGAATTCTATTGAGGTCAAAATGGTTAATAGGACAGTTGTACGGTCAGTTGATGAAAAACATTCTTTAAAGAACTATCCATTGAAAGTTTCCAAAGGGAACTGAAATTGGTTCTTCTATGACAATAGAGTGCCTCTGGGAATTACACGAGGTTACACTCTTCAGGGAAGACTAACAACGTGACTAAAAGACACTAACCACTGGTAACCCTCGTTCAGAAAAAGGCCAGGTTATAGTTTGTCGAAGTTTGATGGACTGATGGCATGATGGCAAACCTGTGACCTGAAGGAATGAGAAAAAAGTCACAAGCACAAATACTGCCAGCGAAGCTCATCTCTATTGCATTAATAGAAGAAAAAACGTGTAAAACGGCTTTGATCTTAAAATGACTCATCCAGTGTATAGTAATTACGCAATGCTGTGTTGAAAATGATGAAATAATGCCCGGTCAGTTTGATCTTATGATGACCCCTTCCTATTGATAAGTGAGATAGAGGGGTCTTACAATTTGTGCAGCAATATACACTACAGTCAGTAACTGTATACATATAATGTGTAGATACATGTTAAAATGACCAAGGAGCACAGTCACATGGTAGATATGTAGTTTGTGCAAGTTTGTATTAAAACAGGTGTTTGATAAGTAACAAATAAAATCAACAAAATTTGCCTCCAAGTTTATTCACGTAAGGTAGTGTAGCATAAGGAAATGTGACAATATACAAGTGCCAAAGCACCGGATTTGTGTTCTGTATCCACATCCATGGTGTAAATGTAAAAAAAAAAAAAACCCCACAATAAATTCAGGAAAACAGCTATGAGAAGTTGCTCAAAAGGGCAGCATTCTTAAGGCTTTAATGACAACTGACTTAAACCTACAGGGTAACTGTTGGCCTGGTGGTTAGTGTGTTGCCCGTGCAAACAGAAGGTTTTGGGTTTGAATCCCAGGACTGCTAGTGGCACCACTGAGGTACTAAGGTATCATCCCCACACACTGCTCCCCAGGCACTGTATTCCTGGCTGCCTGCTGCTTCACTTGGTGAATGGGTTAAACGCAGAGAAAGAATTTTGTGCTGTGGTGTGTTCATGTAAGAGAAATGGCGTTTATAAAGGTTTATTCTAATCAGTTGTTGATTGATTGAATTAATTTATAACCAGAAAGTGTAATGATAGTGGACAATGTTCACTTGTAGGACTAATAAAGGTTTATCTTATCATATATTACAGAGGAACATAAATAGACATATATTATAAAGGAATTAACACATGGGATGATTTTTTTTTTTTTTGCTCTAGTACTCTAATGAGAACGTACATCATTGTCTCTGTGTCTCGGCTTCGGTGGTGGGGCTGTGGTTGCGGTGCAGGGCAGGACTGTCTGTATTTCCCGGCGGAGATGCAGAGGAGATGGACATACCCAACAACACTTGGTCTCTCAGAAGTGTTTTAACTTAAGAATGGATTTCATTTGAGTTTTATTCTGTACCAGTTAGTCTCTTCCATTACAATTTGACAGCTTGATGGGAGCCTGAAACCTGTTTCCGTTGCAGTTCAGGGCCTAGACAACAGACATTGTTTCACTGTCCACTTATTCACAAGCTGCACCTCTTCTTCTCCCTCTCAGAAATGTGTTTTTTCATGCTCTGAATCAGACAGGGCTGAGGGCTGAGTGTTGTGTGTGCAGATAAGCCTTGCTGATCTTGCAGAGAAATCCAGTTATTTGCAACCACTGACTGTTTTGCCTCTTTAGGTTCTACAGGAGTTCATGGAGCTATCGCTTAGTCTACAGCTTTTCGATGGCTTTATTATAGAGCGTGCCCAGTTCCAAGGTCTGAAAGTACACAAATATGTATTTTTTTGCTACTGTGAGCTTTGAGCTTCTTCTGGTTTGAGATATGTGTGCAAATGTGCATGCATATGTGTGTGTGTTTGTGTGTGTGTGTTGGGAGAGTGCTGCTGGTGTCGTAAAAACAGGTTTAAGCCATCATGTGGAGATGTTGTCTAGAAAAGACGCATCTTTCAGAATTCATTGAGACACATAGGGTAAAAATAAATAATGATGACAGAATTTAATTGGATAAATGAATTGCCTTTACAACCATGTTTTCCAAGATGTAGAATATTTTCAAAAGCTATTGGTAAAGAAACCACATGAACCATTGCATTTTGGTTTACAAACATTGCATTTCAGTTTGTCATGTATAAATCTCATTATTTAAACTACTATCTTAAATGTTGATAAGTTTTTTGCATGGATAAATGCTCATAGTTTACACAAGTGTGATAGACCAACCAAAAGAACCAGTGGACCAATTTTAACTGATTGGTTGGGTCTAGTGTTGGTCTGCAACAATCAGTCAAAGTATGGGGGGGTGGGGTCTTTCACCAACACCTGTTTACCTCAATTTATGGGTTGGCTCAGAAAAAAAAGAAAGAAAAAACATTTAATGAGCCTACACAGATGATTCAGCTGCCAAAAAACATTCAAGTAAATGACTAACAAAAAATCATCACCCAGTGGCATCTGTTACAACAGGAAAAGGTGTATTAGTGCAGCTTTCAATTATCTGCAGTATTTTGTTCCTGAAATTAACCACAAAAACTTCAACGCTAAATAAAGAACAGACCATTAACTTGTGTCAAGATTAATTATATACAGGGGGTCCTCGACAGTGTTGTAACCCGAATTTTGGTGTAAGTCGAAACATACCGTAAATAAAGTCACTTACACAGTTATAAATTCATAGTCTAGAACATAACAACACAACTACGCCCCAGGAAACGGACAAGGACATAAATGTACTGTATGTGTAGCCTGTACTGTACTGGGTGATGCAAACTCCCTCAGCCATACGCACATGTTCCTGCACATGTTGTCCGTAAGTATGATGCTAACGGTGTAAGTCGGAACACTTGCATCTCAATTTTTTGTAGTTTTTATTGGAGTGAGCGACGTAACTTGAAGCGATGTATGTTGAAACTGTCGTAACCCAATGACCCCCTGTACCGGTGTTCCTAATAAAGTGACTGGTTTTGTGTATGGTGAAGTATTAACAAGCAGAACTGAAGTGTTTTGATCAAAAAGGGATGGATGAAAACAAAGGAAAAGACGAGTGCAAGGCTTGGATGAGGGGATGGATATGTGGGTGGGCGTGGTCTGAGGTTCCATGTGAAGTTTACAATGGGTCTCAGAACCATTACAGCAGGGAGGTTTGTGTCTGAACTTGTGTCAAGATGAATTATATATTAAAGAATGCTTCAGTTGCAGTGTTTTTTAAACTGCGCTTAAAACATGTTTCCGTTCATAAGTTTTATAAAACGTCTTTTTTTCTGAAGATAAACAATGACTGGGAACAAAGTGTACAAAGTGCCTACAAGCGTATGCGGAAGATCCAATCTTTTCTGTTCATTTCAATTTGTCGAAATAAATCCTATAAAACTTATATGATTTCATTACAATAACAGAATAAAACATAAACATCCATATGACTTAGATGTAGGTAGGCTTATTGGGGTCTTTTCCCATAGGCCTATGCATTTTTTTCTTTCTCCTCATCTCAGTCAATATGCAATATTGTTTTTATCTGCCTTTAAAATGTGATTTCTTTTGTTACGCATGGTGTGTTCCTCTCTGAATATCATTGTTGGCATATTGCAAATGGTGAGGTTTTTTCTATAATAAAGTAACATTCGCTGTCATACTAGTGCTAGTGTTTTGTGACAGTGACTAAAGAGAAAGTAAGTGCCACTTCAGGGATCCTAGGCATAACAACACGACAGTAAATGGAAGAACACATCAAAACAAATAGCATGTATCCTCACCCAGCTGAAGAGATGTTGTATAAACATTTGTCTTGCTAATTTGTAGCACATCTTGTTTTTTTCTACTTGTTGTCCAACGAAAGTATAGTTTCCATGGCTATGGGTCAAATGTTCATTGGTTCATTTGCACCACTCACAAGTAACAACATTCAAAGAAAATACCCATTTATTTTCAATGAGCTAAAAAAGAGTGGAGACTTAAAAGGAGACACAAGAAAACAGATGAAAATGCTACATTAATATAAATACATAAAATACTAAATAATTCCATGTTCTCTATCTAAGGACTTACTTTAAAAAAAAAGAACTAGTTTGATGTAATATGTTGATAAATAATCCATTATTTTATCCAATTTTATTCTGGTGTGTTTTGTAATTAATTACATATAATATACAAAAAAAATGTTTTGTATATTTGTATAGCACATTCTTTATAGGGCCAAAACATAAACAAAAACAAAACATTGAAGCAAGGCAAATAACACACTAAGAACAGGTAGAACTCTAGATAGAATGACGGGCAAATGATGGTGGACTGACACAGGGATACAACACAGGGGAAGCTAAATACACACAGGACTAAACACAAGAACAGACGTTCACTTTAATTTAACACTGGCTGGCTGTGAATACTCACCTGACCAGTGTACACACACACAATTTCAAAAGAAAAGTCAAGTCAAACCAGTGCGTCTTCTAGTGACCGCTGACAAGGGCTGTTATAATCTATATTCAAAATGCCATTCACATTTCAGTCCATTCAGGCCATTAAAGGTCTTTACACTTCAAAACCAAAACCAGGTCCTCTTGAATTAAATATTTTGTGATAATAATATATAAAAATATATATTTTGTGATCACAAAATATAACCCTCCCATTAAGTTTAGCTCTGACTATTCAAGCTGCAGTTTCATGGACGGCTGTAGTTTCAGACTGGACCGGAACAACTCAGGGCAGCCAATCAGAAAAGAGAATATTTACATGCAGTCAGTCTAAGTGCATTTTTTCTAAAGTCATTTAAAACCATAGACAAGAATTAAGAAAGCAAAACACACGTTGCCTTGGAAACTTTGCGCTGCAAGTAAATATGTAGATAAATGACGGACTAATTAACAAAATAAATAGGTATAAGAGTGGGTGCCTAGAAGCAAATTATTTTCCTACTTGCTTTTTTCCAATTATTCTTTATTTCTTTCCTCTTCTCTTTCAATCTATTTTTCTCTCTCTTTCTCACTCTCTCGCAATCTCTTTCTCTTTTTCATGATCTTTCTTCCTGTTTCTTTCTCTTTATCTATCTTACTCTTACTCTATCTCAATCTTTGTCTCTCTTTCCTTCTTTTTCTCTCCTAATCTTTCTTTTTCTTCTCTTTCTTTTTTTTCTTTCTTCCTCTCTTTTTCCATCTATGTCCTGATCTTTTTTCAGTTTCTCTTTCTCTGTTTCTTTCTTTCTCTTTCTCTTCCTCTCTTATTCTCTCTTTCTCATCTCTCCCTCTCTCTCTGTTTTTCTCTCTGTCTCTCTCTCTCTCTCTCTCTCTCTCTCTCTCTCTTACCCCCCCCCTCTCTCTTCTCTAGTGTGCAAGATGTTGGACTGGATTTTTTTTTTAGTTTTGTGTCTATCAAAAGAACTTGATTATAAGAGAGCTTACAGTGCAACAGTGGCTGAGAAGCAGGCTTGGATTGAATAACATTCAATAACCTTCCGGAGTGAAGCAGAATAGAACAGACCTGCGACTGGATTCATTTCCAGTTCCGGGTAGATACTAATGCAGTTATGGGCCATTTCCAAAGCACACGCTATGTCATGCTGTTGATGCTTTTTTTCCCGTCTTTTCTTTTTTCCCCCCGTTTTCCTAGGTGTGCCTTCATCTGTAAGCTGTTCTGTTTGCAACGAACTGGCAATGGTGAAGCCATTAATCCGTCTGGACCACAGTATTGATAGAACAAACGACAAAGCATCTGTAAGAGAGATCTCATGCTCTTTAATTATGTGCATAATGAACATATCTGAACTCAAAAAAACAATTAAGCTATAATGCTGGATGGTCATCACTCGCTCTCATTATTGCTAGACACATTTTTCCCGTCACACTCAGGAGAACCATGTTCAGTGAATGTCACTAAGAATGAAAGCTTGTCTATGAAATCTGATCAAGTATGATATAGCTATTAGGTTCATAAATAATTGATACTAATTTGAAATGGGTGCGCCACACTTTCCAGTGGCCTCTTTAAAAGATTCTACTCTTCACTGTCCTTCAGACGAGAACATGACTCTGAAGCATCAAAGCATGGGCTGCTATGACTGAAAATACGAATTAGATTATACTGTTTTTCCTAAGGACTTGTATTAGTATGAAACACTGGCAAGGAAAACCCATATGGCTTTTAAATGAATTCAATAAAATAATCCATGATGAAATTATCTCATGTCTACTGACATTTTATCAGGGCCATTATTAAAACAGCAGAATCTGCTTAGTGTCCTCTCATGTATTTGGAAATGGCATTATGTGGCAATATTACATTGTTTGGCTATTTTTTCCTCAGTGTTTTGTTACATTTTCATATTTCTTCTGCAGTTATAGATGAAGAATTGCTAACGACGCTATAAAACAAATAACATTTTCTGTAAAAAAACAGGTTTTCTACTTTTTCGATGGTTTGTTGGTTTGTTGATTTGTTGATTTGTTTGATGTGCAGTTGTGGCTCTAGCACTGACACCCATATCTACACTTTGCAACCGGTTTAAAAGTAAAAACAGACAGTATTATTTTTAATGTCACAAATGTCAGTATAACAGCATTTGTAAATAAATAGATAATAGCTTGCAAACTGATGTACTGTAAAATTGGAGGCTACTTTACAACATCACAAGCTGTCTGAATTATGTTTATAGTCATAAGCTAATTTGTGCGATCATTGGATGCTAATGAATGCCCATTTCAATAAATTACTATTGAAATTCTTTATGGGCCGTGCTTTGTGTACTGGGACACAGTCAAGCTGGAATCGAAAAGCTTCTTCGGCAAACTGTGTCCACAAAGTTGCTTCAAACTTGGTCTGCTGAAGCATTAATATTAGTCTTCACTGGAAGTAAGGGGTCTAGCCCTAACCCTGAAAAAAGGCATGTCCCAATACTTTTGTCCATATAGTGTAGGTATACATATATAGAACTGCTGGGAGGGTTCCATACAGAATGTCAAGGAACTATATGAAGAGGCGAGCGAGCCCTAAATCAGTGGTTCAAGTGGTGCCTCATTTCTTCTGTACCCCAGATTAATGGATTCAGTCATCTTTGCTGTCTGTAGTTTGCTTTTTAAATTTAGCACGAAAGCTATCAAGCTAATCTAGTCAATAAATCATGAAGCTAAGCTATCAGGTTAACATCGGGCAAGCAGCACGCTGGAACAATGGCCACTGTCCAGGGTCTAGTTTAGGGTCAGAACATATCAGGTAAGAGAATGGCCTCTCTCCTCAGACCTGCTGCCAAAGTACCTGACACAGTTAAAAGATAAAGAAGCCCCGGTTTATTTATATTTTCCAGTCTCCGTAGCAAGATGTTAGGCTACATGGTTGAGCAGGCAGAGCTTCAGAGACAAGCTTATGTCAAAATAAATAAAAAAAACAACAAAGCAACTAACAGCAGCACCAAAACGGAAGAAAGATAAATAGGAGAGTTCCTCAAGCTCCATGCACTAATACAACACAAGGTGCTCGTCATCTATGAGCTTCATAAATGTAACTGAACAGCAGAAGGCTGGTCGGGTGAGGTGTATCTCCAGGTCACATCAGAGAAGGAAAAATACGTGACATCTGCTTTGACATTGCTTTAGTGCCCTCTCTAACACAGGAGAACACACTCACGTCCAATTCCAGACCCTCCAGACTTTTCAAAATTGTGTGAATTTGACTGACCAACTCCTCACCTTGACCACAACTGAAGATGTGACCATTAAGACCTGACCTGGAATCTAATCTTACCACTGAGGCACAAGGGAGCTATAGCAGCTACACTAAATAGACAAAAGTATTGGGACACACCTGTTTTTCAATGTTTGGCCTATACCAGGGAAGGACATTATTTCCAAGGATTTTTTTCCCCGGGGAAGGACAATCATAATATTTCAGCATACCAAGACATGTTGGACAACACCACGCTTCTATGGACACAGTTTGGGGAAAAGTCTTTTCTATTCCAGCATGACTGTGCCCCAGTGCACACAGCAAGGTCTATAAAGAAATGGTTGGATGACTTTGGTGTGAAATAACCCACACAGAACCCTGATCTCCACCCCTATGCAACACCTTTGGGAAGAAATGGAACGGAGATTATGATCCAGACCTTCTCGTCCAACATCCGTGTCTGACCTCATAAATGCTCTGCAGAATGAACTGGCACAAATTCCCACAGTAACTCTAAAATCTTGTGGAAAGCCTTCCAAGAAAAGTGGAAAGTGGGACCAACTTGATATTAAAGTCTATAGCTGTGTTCGCTCACTCACTCACTATGTTGCATTCAAGAAGTATTTGAACAAACTTAACATTTCTATGAAATTAAATATTTTGATTGCTACTTGTGTTAACTGTAATAAACAGCAACGTTTGAAATCTATGCGTATCTGTTTTTTCTGCAGCACTGGATTAGCCGACAGACATGATGGGGATTGCAGCATTTATTTTGCTAACAGTGTACATTTTAAATACACATAAATTGTGGCTAAAGTTACGTGAGATCATTTGGATAAGCGTGTCTCTCCGCAGAGCCTCAATGTAAATGGATTTAAGGTGGAACGGAGAGTTACAGCTTTCATATGTTGCTAAAATGCTGTTAGAAATATTTAACTGGTGAAGTTAACCCTCCCTAAGCATTTGCCTTCATACAGTACTGTCTGGAGTTTGCTTTTATATAAAGTCATACCCATACATCACATGGACAAAAGTATTGGGACATTTGACCATTTCGCAGGATCACAGTAAAAGAAACCAGCAGTGCATGAAGGTAAACTACCGGTCAAAAGTTTGAGAACACCCCATGTTTTCTGTTTGTTTGTATTGAAACTCAAGCGGTTCAGTGTCTCAATGTTCATTCGGCAGAAATTTCTTCCCAACTCTGCTCAGGAGTTCCCATAAGTGTGCAGCTCTTATAAGCTGCTCTGCTTTCACTCTTCTGTCCAGTTCATCCTAAAGCAGCT